>JAHLKF010000025.1:0-304688 GCA_025558075.1 Gaertneriomyces semiglobifer | reverse complement strand
AGTCCACTTTGCCCCCGAAAATGTTGTGGAGTTCATACATATCACTACTGGTGTGTTTGCCTAATGTAGTTCCACCGGCATTCCCCTTCGATATGACCTTTGTACGTATAACGTCCGTGATCGCTTCTTTCGTATGGCGTTTATTTTCCGGTGTCTTTTTTGTTATCAGAGAGGACGGTGGTTGCTGTTGTAGCTCCTTTCCCTCCTCATAAACACTTTTCTTTGCTTTGACCTGATCCTTTACAGGTTCTGGTTTCTTATGGGCTTTTGATGTTGTATCTACTTCCATGGGTTCTGGTTTCGTCACACTCTGTTTCTTCTGGGTTTTCGATTTCTTATCCACTTCCATGGGTTCTGGTTTGCTGTGACTTTGTTTCTTTGCAGCCTTGCCCCCTCTTTTCTGTTTGGCTGGTTCATTTGTTGGACTCGAGTCCACGACCATAGGTCGTGCTATGTCGCCTTCAGGTACAAGTGTGTGGACGTTGATCTTTCCTGATTGAACTTTGTTCATATATGCTACCGGCCCGCCATGATGGGCGATCAAGCGCTTCCGTTCTTCTTGTGCCTCCTTCTCGTCCACTGATGGAACACCATGTTTTTCCTTGTTGGGTACTGTCGTGCGTCTTTTCGGTAGAGAAGGTGTCGGCGGCAGCAGCGTGTCCTGTTTTAGTTTGTCTAACCAATTCGTTACCTTTTGTTTTGGATCAACTTGTACTTTTGGTTCATCATCCTCTTCCTCTTCCTCCTTTTTGTCGGGGAGGTCTTTCTTCACGTGTTCCTTGACGAGGTTATTTGGGTTGTTGTAGCTGGTACCCCCACGCCCTCGTCGTTTTTTGAACTTGAGTTTCTCTAATGGCGCCACAAAGACAGCCAGCTTGCGTTGAGGAATCGTTGGGACGTCTCCCAATTGGTTCAAGAGGATCTGCGAACGTGGGTCGGCGTTCATTTTGTTCGCCCCAATATGATGAGATGCACACAAAAAGATCAGCTAGATAGTATGCAACCGACAGTATACGTAACCAACCAACAATGGGTGGCTCCACTATTGGACGTCGACCGGGCGGAGTAGGCGGTGTGAGTGCCGATGTTCCTCTCGTTGTGGATAGTAACAACAAGATTACGCTTCGTTTGGATCCAACGTCGTTGAAAATCAATGAGGACGATCAGTTAGCAGTGAAGGCCGACATCCCCGCCCTTATACCTGACCATGCACCACCTTTACTCATCGACCAAGAGAATGCCGTTGTAACACTCAAACTGGACAGTGAGAAGTTTCGAGTCACACCTCAAGGAGCTCTGTCGACTACCAAATCGTTTGACGCCCCCATTATAGAAACACCGGGGAATCCTAAGATCCAACTCAAATCAGATGATACCTTTTTCAAGGTCAAAGAAGACGGAACACTCACGATCAAAAATATCGGTGCCCGCCAAGTTCTTTTTGGAAGCGGTTCCGACAGGGATGACCCCAACAACCCTGACGGTTACGAATGCAGCAAGGAATTCTTTTTTGGAGAGCTTCCCTTGGGACCGATCAGTTTAGGTGCTGTCTACTCACCGATATACATCACTTCGGGAGGTTTCAACATTCTCAATGTGATGGAGTTCCCTGACAATGTGTGTGCACCTGTTTTCTACGTCTGGCGATTCATGCGACCGGGGAAAGACTCTCCTGTATCTATTACAACTACTCCAAGAAAGGCGGGGACGTTCAAGAAAAAGGAACTCAACATTCGTTACAAACCCCCTCTGAATGTTGTGGATACTGAGGATCTCTACACCGACGAAGAGCTTCCATTGGATGATGACACTGGAATGCCCTATCAACCGAAAGCGCTTACAGTCATCCACGACGATACACTGGTTGTATTACCTGCCAACAATATCGAGAAACCGCCCGGTCTTAGCATCAATTTTCATCATGTCCTGGATCGAAAAACCCTGACTTATGACAAAGCTAAGTTTCAAATGTCCATCAACCATGACTGGACACTTCACACATACGATCCCCAACCAGACAATGATACCACCAAACCGGCCAAGTTGGCAAGCTTTGGCGTTCAATTTGACACCAACACAATGATGAAGCAGTTGTTAAGTCCACCAGCTGAATATCCCGATCCGGACGCTGCTGGTCGTCTAGCGGCTCGTACTGAAGGATTGATTGATAAGAGGACACTTCGTATCAAAACAACCCAGGATGTATCCAACCGTCCTTTGTATTTAATTGAAGTGGATGTCAAGAACCTGATTGACAATCAGACATTGAACGTTGACACTCATCCGGACACGGAAGAAGTGAAGATCAAAGTGGACCTAACCAAACTGGTGGACAATGCGACTCTAACAACGGTAACCTCACAGGATGGTTCTCATCACATCATCAAAGGAAATTATCATGGCAGTGGAGGTATCAGTGTGGATAACAACACCGGCAAAATCTCTGGAAATTACAGTGGTGGAACTGGAATAAGCATCAGCAACGGTGTCATCAGCTTAGCGACAAAAGCTCCAGGACAAGGGAGCTCGGCAGCTGGAGATCTTGTCAAGGAAGGTGTTGCTGGATCTTTGGGAGGTTTAGCAAACAGTGTTGTCTCTTGGTATGCCAACAACGGTACCATCATTACCATGGGTGCTTTGGCAGCGTGTTTAGGACTATCGACCGCAGCCATTGCTAAAGCTTATGGCGGTTCTAACGGCGCGGACGCCTTTGTAGTGATTGTAGACGAGGATAGCAATGCTCGAGCATTCTACGATCATAATGCTACGGGTGATCCGGGCTCAGCGTATGAAGGAACAGAACTGGTCAATTATCGTACATTGCAACAGGAAATTCAAAAAGCCATTGATCAGGGTGGTGATGATGGTGGTGTCCCAGATGATGATGATGATGATGATCAAATCAAGACAGTGGAACTCGACATGTCCGATCGTAACATTGTCATTGCCCATCGTTTTGGACCCTTGTCGATTCCTATCTATTCATTATCCAATGTGGAACGTCTGATTCAAAGGGGGAGACTCAAGTACATCGAATTTGATGTTTGCCGTACCGTGGATGGTGTCTGGTACCTGTCACACAATGATATGGAAGAATACGAGTACCCTGGAAATACTTCTGGACAACTCCAAAAGGGGCACCTCAAAACTGGATGGTCCCATCTCTTTGATGGACAACCCTTACCCACCCTACGTGAAGCTTGGGACGCTTTGAGAAAGTATCCTCAGGTTATCATTTTCTTGGAACTCAAAAATGGAGACCCTACTGCCTTACTGAATGAATGTCGAACCATTGGATTGACTCCGGACCGAATGGTGTTCTCTGACTTTGAACTTCAACAAGTGGCCTTGTTCAAAGCAGCTGGATATCTCACTGTGTGGATGGTCAACAACCCAACCCTTGTCCAAGCTCAAGATCCTACAACGTATGACCACCTCTGTTGTTCCCACGATCAGTTGAGTACAATGTACCCTGTCGTTGACACTTTGGAGAAGTATCTGTTCCTATACACTTTGGATTCACCTCATCAGTGGAAGACCTACCGAGAAGAGTATGAGCGTGTCGTTGGCGCGTACGCAGATGCACCCATACCGGTTTCACAATGGTACAGATCATTTGCCCCGTATCATTGGGAATGTTTGGATCCTCTCAACGGATACGTATCCACGAAATTGTTTTATGGTGCAGCTGGCAAGCCGCGGTTCGCTCGTTACGATTGGCTACCGAAAAAATGGGCAGCGCGATTGTCTGTTGCGGGATCGCCAGACAATTTCGATCAGATGTATGGGGCCGTATTTCACAACTACAATCTCGATGCAACCGTTGAAGGACGTATCCGGCTCAACGCTGTTGGTGAAAGCACCAGATGGTTTGGTGTCCTTATTCGTATGTTTGATACGTACGAAGTTGACGACCAACCTGGGAGCCGACCACCGCAAATCAATATCCTCTTCCGGGCCAATCGTGTGGTGGATGTATATACACGTTTTAACAGTGAGCCGACAAAAGTGGCTTCTGCAACCCACACTCTAACGGATCCGCGCCATCTCTATTTCCGTATCGTGCGTCAGACGATCTCCAACACGGTCGAGCTTTCAGTATACGTCGGTAACACCCGATCCGAATTAGTTGCGTCACCACGAGTGCTTCTGTACACATTCACCAATGTGACCAACACACCTTGGTTAAGTCTCGGACACTTGACTTTGTTGAGCAACGGTGTGAATCAAGGTTACATTGAATACTATGTTCCGAAATCGCCAGTTACCATTGCAACCAACGATACCACGCATTACATGGAATACACCAACATTGAAACAACAGGTTCCATGAACGTTGGCAGCAAGGCTGTGAATACCACATTGGTTCAAATGATATGCACCAACCGATTCAAGCATGCGAATGCTTTTACACAAGTACGCCTTGCTAACGACACCACCAAGGGGGCTTTTCTCCAATACAATTCATCTATATACACTGGCAACGGTGGACCGAACACCTGTATGTTGCGTAATACCGGTGGAGGGTCTCTGCTACTACAGTCCGACAATGTGAGCGGCGGAATTGCCGTGGAACCTGGGACGGGGGATGTGAACATGTTGGGTAACCTGAAAGTGAAGGGTGTGCCCATAGGTGCCCTGGCACTTAAACAGAGTCTGGACTGGAATAGCGACGATATCATCAACAAACCGACACTTGCTACTTTGGACAACAATGGCGCTATCACGGTTAACCAGGCCAAGTTCCCGTTGGGAACACTTTCCAACTGGGACAATCGAGACTTGGTCTTCCCCCCGGCAACATTTCAATCCACCCATACTTCGACATTCGTTGATTTACCCTATGGGAACGGTACTTATGAGGCGTCAGCGAGTAGTTCGTTCTACGTAAATACGGGTCCTGGAGGTGGTTTTGGATATGCTGGGAACGGAGGTTCACCTTCGTGGAGGACAGTCACCACCGCATACAATGCAGCTACAGGAGCATATGTATTGAATGCAACAACCCCAAGTAACCAAGGAGATCTAAAAGGTGAATGGTTTCAACTACGATTGCCAGAACCCATCTTATGTAAGAAGCTCACTTTTACGTTGGTGACAATCGGAGTGCCTGCTGCTTATACTCTATGCGGATCAATCGACGGTGTTACTTGGAATGTTCTACTCTCTGTGGCGGACGCTCAACTGAGCCCAAGTCAGACCTCCACAGTGCCTGTGAGCAGTGCCCAACCATGTTCCTATTTGAGATTGGTTATTTTGCGCACGAACGCTGCACAAACATATGGCGATGCGATTTTGAAGATGGTCAAGTTCACCGGAGACTTGATATCGAAAAACGGTATCTCTTTGGATACATCGTTGAATGTTGTGGATACTGTTCATTGTGGGAAGGCTCACGTCTCCAACGAGTTTCGTGTTCAAAACCGACAACTGGGCGATTTGGCTTTCAAAAATACGCTGTCCTATGAGGAGCTCACTGGTAAACCTGTTCTCCCTGTGGCTACGACTCAGAATTCCGCAGTCTTTCGATTTACCAACTACACTTGGGCACCTCCTTCGGACCGAACACTGGGGTATTTCGCTTTCGAAGCGATATCAGGTGTTCCGACAGGGGATTTCGTACCTGCAGTAACATATATGTCCGCACCATCGGGAAGCATCCGTTTAGGTTATGTGACGTTACCAACGGGTGTGTACGCTTTCAAAGTACACCTTACTTGGAAATCACCACTACGTAACCAATCCACTACCTACGAGTGGCGTTTACAGGCAAACAATGTTGTGCGCGCCGATAATGGTACCTATTTAGTTTCGACGTTGTTGGGTCAAAGCAATCAGTTGACATTCAAAGAATCTGGAGTGACGACTACTACGGCTGGATCTAACCAGTCACTCATATTCGATATATGTGTTCATATAAAGGAGGTGACGAATTACCAGAACACCGTTATGTTCAGAATGCTTTACCCTTATACTACGATTACTACGGATATACCTGACGCTGCACCGTTCGCACTCGATGATGTTACCATGTCCTGGTTTATAGTAACTAAAGTTGGTTGAATAAAAAATATATAAAGGGCGATACACTTTTTTCATCTCTTTTCCGGGTTACCGAGCTTTTTCCAAAACATGTCCAACACATACCTGTCCATGCTTGCCGAGTTGGGGATCGAGGTCAGTCCTGATGAATGGAACTCGGCCCACAACGTTCCTAATGATCCTGCGCCACGTTCCCCACCATTGTTACCCTCTGAGCCGGCGTATTATGACTCAGACGACGATCATCTTCCGATATTCACGTCGTCGCAGATTGCTTGGTGCGACCCTGAACCTTTTGGGTACCACCGGTACTGTGTTGTTGAAGATGAAGAAACTGCGCATCCCATGGTTATGGATTATCAAGACGAACAACAATGGAAAATGAACCGCCAACGTACACACCACTATGATCGACTTTATCGAATACGTAGAACCTTCTTTCAGCTTCTAGGACATGCGACCACCAAACTGCCGCCCACATTGGAAAGTGACTTAAAGAAACACATCCACGGATCCCTGTTGATGTCTCGCAATATCTATGAAGTTATTCGAAAGTACCTAAAGCAACGCAAGCTCCCTCATCTTTATCCCGCTATACCCCTACTGATTTCCCGGCTTGGTGGTCCACGGTGGAACGTTCCGTACCATAAGGTGCAACTTGTTCTGGAAGATGCCTTTCAACTTCATCGGACTTTTGATTACCTCAAAAAACAAGGATCGCTTGGTCGCCAACGGTTTCCCAAGGTCCAGTACGTTGTGCTCATGCTACTTCATCGGCATACTATCCTACCACCCTATCGGATCCCTTGGGCTCGTACAAGTATAAAAAGGAAGCAACTCTCCCAACTACTTTCAAACATGAAGGAGCAGAATCCTGTCTTACAATGGGCAAACGACAAGCCCAAGACAGACCAGACCACACGTTGAAACGAACTGTTTCGGCTTACGACAACATTCAACGCTTTGTAGCAAGACATATTGATTTTGTCAAACATCCGTTAGATGGTCGGCGAGTCTCCAACGAACTCTTCTACGATGTCCGAATTGTTCACACCCTCGATGCAATCACCAAGCTCCAGTTGTTCACCTATTTCGATCGCGGTATTGGACGACGTATCCTCTTCTGGGCCCATGCTGTCTACTCGGTCGGAAAACGATACACATGGATCAACGAACATATTCCATTGTGTCCGTTGTACATCGAAGGGTTTCCAGATGAACTCGAACTTGCTAGAAGAATCGACAAAATTTCCAACGACGACTGTCCCACCAAACCGTTGGAAGTCATGTGTTGGAAGATTAAACCGCATAGGCGTCGCATTCAAGCACAAGATCGTCAAGGGAATATTTACATGTTGAAACACCATAATATCTGTTGTGTTGAACAACCTGTCGGATACATCCAACAATAAGACCATGGTTTTAAATAACGATGTAAAAAATATAAAAGCTCTACACTGTTCGCCACTCCCTCGAAACATTTCTATAGTGTTATTTCAGTTCTCATTCTCACTCATGGTCAAGCGTAAAACCGAAGCCGATGATGCTTACGACGATGCCCTCAAGCATACCCTCAGAGTCACCGACCCTATTGCAGCGTTTGCTTATAGACACGTTGTTATTGTCAAAACACCTTTGAGTGGTCGCTTCATGAATGCTGATTCTTTTGCATTTACACGCCTTCTCCACTCTCTTGATTCTGCTGTTGGACTGCACCTGTTTGCAGCACTTGATCCTCGCTTCAATCGATTGATCTTTTTCTGGGACCATTGTATCTACACCGCTCGCCCCTATCCTTACGGTAGTGTTTGGAAAGTGTTACCGACAACCTTCAAAGTTCAAGTTCAAGGTCCCAATGGAAACACATACGCGATTCAACACGACAGTACATGTGTATGACTCACTTTCATAATTAGAACATGAATGTTTGTGTTTGACTACCCCTTAAATTTTTTGCGAAAGCTTTTATGCTGCAAAGGCTCTCCTATTTCCTGTTCTCTGCCTCACATCTCTCAAACATGGCCAATCACAATACTATTCACGATGATTCTTCCTCTTCTCACCCTCCTCCTCCTCCTCCTCCACCACCTTACGTCGCCACTCCAAAAGGTGCCAGGTCGCTGCTCCGTTGTTCCGCCTGTCTCAAAGCCATTTCCCCCGACGCTCCTCGGGCCTACACCAATTGTTACCACTTTTACCACCTCCGCTGTGTCGCTACGCTTCCTAGTATGGTATGCAGCGGTCCTTTTTGTTCGGCGATTCTAAGCCGCCCTGTCGAAACGGTCTGCTGTTGCCTTTGTAAAAGCGAGGTTGCCGGTCTCTTGAAACTTCCAGGATGTTCCCATCTCTACTGCAGAGACTGTTTTATCCGTACCATCAATAAGGACTATATGTGCTGCATCCAGTGTAAGCTAGACGGTGGAGTGAACATTCTCAGCACGCACATTCGTCTCGATGGTGCCTTTCCACAATAATGCCACATGGAAGAACAGATGGAGCTCCCAGACTGGGAATCGAACCCAGGCCTTCCCCGCGACAAGAAGAGATACTAACCACTATACGATCTGGGATATGTAGTGTTCAACTGAGTCACCCCCGCTCACTCGGTGTCACCTTCTCCCGGCCCCGTGGGTCCCGCGTCAATGCAAACTTTATTTCTTTCACGAATCTTTCATATATTTCCGATTCTTTCCGTTTGTTTCATAATAAGAGGCGTGTCATATGAAATATATCGCAATCCATTGAAATCTATTGAAATTTACTCCGCTTCCGCGCCCACTTTTGCGTTATTGATACCGAAAAAGGTGTTACAAACTATCATACCCCCTTCTCTCATGGTCAGAAGGATCGTGGAGATGATGGATAGTTTTGAGGAGGCGTAATATTGTGAGAACTTTAAAAGTTGATTAACCCAGTTGATCAATGCGCCATGTTGGCCATGTTTTCAGAGCGTATCTTCTGAAAAAGGTTTACATTACTTTTTGGTCAAGTTTCATTTTTGGCGTAATAGAAAGTTTTGGGGTGGATAATTGTAAATTTCGGCCAAAATGTCCAGCCCATCACATGGATTGGTTGCGAATGCCTCCAAACATGATAAGCATAAGAATTTGGAATTTCAACTCCTTTTCGCATGCGGCATCCGCAACATGGCCGACGCTAGCAGCAGCATCTGAGTCCAACGCCCGGTTCCACGGTACTCTAAGGTCGACGAGCCTTTTTCCCAGAGGCTGCAAAGGGAATTCGACAGTTTGATGTGGCCAACGATCTGCGCATTCCAATCATGCGGCACCATTCCCCGTAAGCGCTCTGCTCTTCAGGAGGTCGAAACGGACCAACGGAACAGCGGTTCTTGGGAGGGGAGTTCGCCTTCCCCAGGCGACGCACAAGTAGGTTTTAGAGCAGGCAGCGCTGCGTAGAGCAGCGTAGTATTATGTCGTCGCGGGGCGCAGGCAAATGGAGAGCAATAACTTTATGACAAAGCGCAGCATGTACTGCATTTGACGTCGCCCCGTAACCCGTAAGTACTTAGTTAGTTAAGGACCATGGTGGACCCACATTCAGCTTTTCCCATAGGTCACGAGCGATGCGCCGTATCCTGGCTCGATTCCTCATGCTCATAGATGCCTTGCAGTCATGGTAATACCGGCCCCAGTCCAGACATCTCGAATTTCGCTCAGATTCTTCCAAACTTTTTGCGGTTACTGCCGCAGCTGTTCTTCTGGTGTCAACAGCGGTGGGGATCCACCCGAGCTCCTCGCATGCTTGACGCCAAACTGGGGCTACCCAATAATGGAACAGGTTGCGCCATCGTGAAGACCCGAGAGGCTTTCTCCAAGCCTTCCAAAGAGAGGTACCGTGCAATTTCGAGAAAAGCATCCGCATGTATGGTATGTATACCTGGGCAAAGGTCCACTTCTCTAATACCTTCATTGCAAAGCAAGACGTCATCAAATTCGTAAAGTTCCGGAAACCTGTCAGGTCTTACGAGCATCCACGGTTTAACACATGGGTGAAGTAAGATGAAGCTTCCATACGGATCATCACCCGGTACGTCCCAGGAATGCACACAAAATTGCAGGGTTCGCTTATCCTGAGGGACAATACCACCATAGTCAATGCCTGATACGTGATTTCCTTGGACATTGTGACATCCGGGAAATTCCTGATCTAAATCACACAGCACGCTGGGCACCACCGTCCCAGGATCATCAAAGTATTCTTCGGTGATTGTGACTCGCTTGTCCAAAAAAATATCATGCCGAGACTCCAGTGGCACGTTATGCCAGGAGCACGCTAAATCCAAGCAACCAGCGCGTGGGCAGGCCGCGGCTGTGGACTCCTTCCGTGTTCAAGATATATCTTCTCTAGCCCAGGATGGTCGGATGCAGAACTACGGATCAGAGACCAATCAGGATCAATCATAACAGTCGTATCCTCTTCATCATCGGGGAGAGCCAAAGGTGGTAAGCTTGGAATGAGGAATCTTCCCGCGTCGGGCTCATACTCATAATTGACCCGGGCATCTGGCCAAGGAGTCACGCCAATGAGTGAGGTGTTCTTTGCATCTAACGCGCGGGCCAGCATGGACCATGTTCCGTCGCCAGGGCGGATCTCCGAAAAGGAGGGGTCTAATACTCCAGCTGATAGGTACACCTTGACAAGCTCGTACACGTTGGTGATAGGACCGCCGCAGATGAGACAGCAAGTGTGAAACTCTACATGTGCCGGTAGACCCTTTATTTCCTTCGGAGGCTCATAATCTTCCCATTGATGAGCGTCGTCTTCCTCCATTGATTGTTACTCCGCTTCTGCAAGCGCGGATTTGGTTTGATGCAGCGTAGTGACGCGGACGATATAGCTGGATCTGGAGCGACTTTTGAACAGCCAGGCCGGCGATCATCAGCTCGTCCGTCACCTTGATCAAAGCGCAGGGACCAATGCCCGTCGTTATAGTTGCTTTGGTTTAAGTTAAGTTGCACCGTTGCTGGCCCCGTTGCTCATTCCAGTTGGCTACTCCGTTTGCATATGATCCGATAAGCGCAGTCATGTTTGCAAAGCCGCCGACGCACCCACTGCCTTGCAATCCAACAAGCGCATTGAGCTCTGTATGAGCTTTCAGTACATGGGAGTGCGCCAGGATTGTTACTATCTATTTAGGAGTGTAGGAATAATCATATAATACCGACATTTCGCGGTGCACGGTAAGAGGTGCCTTTTTGGTTCTCAGCATTTTGGAGCTCATACTTGTAGTATTTTAGAACGTAGATCCACATGGCAGCTTCAAGAGTCCATGATATCCACAACAAAGCCCAGAAATATGGAGTCAGTCTGGCTGCAATGATAGTGAGACTCGGGGGGCGCACGGCAAGTGCAATGAGGGCACTGAGAAAGGAACCTTCAATCACGAATGTTAGTTAAATTTCACAAATGTTCCTCTCCAACGTATATGCATACCAATGACCACCGCGATTAAGCCCAAGCAGCTCTGCTTAATGACTGGCTTGCCTTTCGAAGTGCAGTATCGGTCGAAACCCACAAGAATCAGGCCCAGGCCTAAAGATGTACTGACGTGGATGTAAAGCGACGTCCGGCCCGAGTCTTCCTGTGGGCCACTGGCTAGAAGGCCCAGATAGAGACCTCCACAAAAACACAAAAGGAAGAGCAAGGTACGGTAAACCAAGAGGACTGGCGGCCGCCGCATGATGAGTGTCTTTGGCGTGAGATTGCTGCTCTGGTTTTATTATTCGAGATGAAAAGATCGGACTCGGAAACGTTCGCAGCGATTCCATACACCATCATATCAAAGTTTAGCGTTAAGGTTAAGGTTAAGCTTTAAAAGGTCGCGTAACACCGTCGGTCCGTCGTTGCATGGCCGGAAACGGCAAATGAAAAAAGCAAATCGGGAATAAGCACGACGACTTGCATCTGTGCTGGTTGCGTCGGCACCGCTTACAGGTTGACAACTAATAGAATATAGATCTACCGGCGATCCCAGCACGGGTTGGTAACGCTCGTTTGAAATAAAATGAATGAATGCGGTTTCACACTCGAGCAAGGTATCCATTTCAGTCGCAGGAGCATCTTGCACGGCAATTGTGGATACATACATGTACACATGCAGGGCATGCAGGTCCATCGATCAACCATTTCACACCCTCCCTCCAGATCCAGATCCAGATCCATGCCATCCGCACGCTCCACTGACAGTCAAGTCAATTGCCCAGCTATTGTCACGTGACCCATCGGCTGACATAAACACGCATCATGGCTTGTCTCCCTTTTACCTGCGCTCTTTTCTCACAGATCTCCTCCTTTGTTTGGCAAACCTTGCATGCAGAGGACCGACAGACAGGCGCGAGAATCTTGGACAAACATCCCGAAGGTCCTCCGAGGGCCGTGAAAATTACCATGACGAAGACGGCGGGGCGGTACTTCATGCACGTGCCGCTCTACGTGGAGAAGAGACAAGTTGCTTCACAAAGCCGAGTCATCATTATGAACAACGACATTGAAGCTGCTCTTGTGCAGCTGGAGGCACTTGCAGAAGCAAAGCCGTGTGAAGACTGCGCCGAAAAGGCGCAACGTATCGAGGGTGAGTAATGCCGTTGCATCGTAAACGAACGTTGCGTGTGATCTGACGCGTACCCACAGCTCTGGAGGACATCTGGTCGCTCTCGATCCGGGGAGCAATCCCTTCATGACCTACTACTCGCCCACGACAATGACGACGGGTTCGTTTGGCACCCAGCCCGATGTGCACCCCATTTTCCGGTTCTATCAAAGCAGAATCGACATTACAAATGTGCAGGAAATTCTTAGAGAATAACTCATTGAAAGGTGGCGGTTTCATCCAAAGGCATAAGCTCTTTCTGAGCGAACCCGAAACCGACCTGCAAGTGCTTGCGGTACTGGATGTGGAGAATGTAGTATGCGCATATCGTGACTCGGTTGCTGCTTTGCGACGTTTCTATGCCGCCAAAGGAGACGCCAAGCTGTTGCGGAGGACCAAGAGGTTTCAAAAAAGCTTGGTATGTTCATTACCCACGCTGTACAGCTTGTTCAAACATTGGCTATGTGTCCCCAAACCCGCCTTGAGCTCCAGATGGCCAGGTGGAGGAGGGGGTAGTATGTCTTGCGCTCTAGTTGGCCATTCAGAGAGTGACCTTGGGAAATATGGATGGACAAGCTCTGAAGGATGCGACGCGCTGCTCCGTTTGCAAAGCCGCTCACGCACCCAATGCGTTGAGGACCACCAGCTGTTCCAGTGTTCCGACGCCAACACAGATGCCTGTACTAGGCCCAGCACATTTCCAAGCTCAATAACGTTGACGATATTGGGCCCCGGCCAACAACTGGATTTGGACGTGGAGCACTTTCAGTCTCACCAATGCAAAGTTCATCTCCAGCTACAAAGAGAAAGGATGCACCCACTCCAATGAAACCACGTACAAAGGTGCCTTGTTTGGGAAAGGTGCTCGTCATCAGGGACACTGCATCGGAGAGCAGTGTTGACAGCACGCATGTTCTTCTTGACGCCGAATCAAAGAGGCGTTCGATCTCCTCTATTGCTGATCTCCGGGACAACGGTGGCAACCAGGAAAAGACAGAAGTGGCAGGACTCTTCTTGCAAGATATTCTTTTTGGAGTACAGAAGAATATTGTGGCTGGCAAGGTCGCTGTGAGCGCTCGGATACAGCAGCAACACACGGTTGCCCTTTTAGCCACTCGGTGCTGCATACTATTGGATGATACCTTTCCTCCAGAGTACGAGGGCGCATTGTCTCGGTCCAATTATGCATCCCTCGTCAAAGAATTTAAGGACTATGTCCTCAAAAGTGGCAAAGTGTCCAAGCACTTTCGCACTGAGGTGAAAAAAATGATCGCAGCCAAAGATGGACACAAAGAATTCTACGGCAGCTTACCAACAGCGGAGCAGGAAGAGAAGGATCCTTTGGATGTAGCCAGAGGAACATTCCTCAATGAGTTGTTTGCCAACTCATCCTCATTGCTCCCAGACAAGAGCAGTGAGGCTGACTACACTATCCAGCATGTAGCCACGCACGCACTAGTCGGGAGGCGCCAACCTCACCCTGATTCGGGCTCTGAACTGCTCGCCTTTCAAAGACGATTCCCCATCCAGATCTCTCTCGTCTACGTACCCGATGACTTTGTTGTTGCAGCCTTTACTCTAATAAAACCCTTCCCGGTTAGATAAACGAGCGAAAGGATTTACTGCTAAATGCCCTATTGCACCACGCATACGCTCCCGGAAAACCGTACACTCAGATGGAGTATGCGACGGAGGATAATTATAAAGCCATAAATGACCTCCGTGCAGGTCCTTTCTGGCTTTATCGTCGGCGAAATGTCAGCCGGTACATGTTACATTTGGACCGCAGTGTATACGCACGCACGGACGATCTCGTCGATGACTTATATATATCGTTCGAGTCTTCGAATCTGCTTGCGTATGCAGTGAGTGCACCGCCTAGTAATCATACCGAGGCTCGCAGAGGAGTTGTGAAAAGAGCCCAGTGCGGTAAGCGAACGCCGAACGCCTTTTTGGTGCATATTAACAAAGTCATGCATTCTAGAAAGCCATTTACTTGTATATAGGAATGGTTGCTCACATCCCTATGAGCCGAGACAACAGACTTCGTTCTGCGGTGCCGCTTTTGACCACGTCTCCAGAACGCACACGCAAACCCTGGTCTCCACGAATTTCACCTTCGACCTTCACACGGCACCACCCATCCACCAAATTAAAGGTTCTCAACGCATCAACGAATAGAGCAACAGGCGGAACCGTGATGCCCTATTTAGAATTCCAATTGGTGAAACCAACCGCGAAATCTGGTGCCGATAACGAATCCTCCGGTGAGCTTCATATCGATGCCGACGGCCAGATCTTGGACTTTTGGCCACAAGGCGCCACCAGGCTCGGATATCTCTCCGACAATGAAATGCGAGTTCTTTATCCTCAAGAATAAACAGTTGCTTCAATTCTGTCATTGGGTTCTCATCAATTGCACGGATGTCATTTGCTCGTCGCTGCAAATTCTTCATAGTCCCTGGGTCATTTTTCATTTCAATCCAGTCGGAAAGCACCTCCTCCCACACAGTCTCAATGGAAGCATCTTCTTTTCTGGGAGTCATCTTGTTATCTGAGCCATGCAAGGCGGGCGACATCACCAGGTTCTTTATCAATAGCATACACACCCTGCCTTGTTGCACCCAATGCACCCGTTTGTGCCAGTTTGCGATCCTCATTGTCCCGGCGGTAGTTCTTCAACCAATGTTAACCTTGCCTCCCTATATGTTTGATTCATTCCGTTCCTCGGCGACAAAGTCTGCCCTTCGTGTCCCATACGTACTACTGGTGCTCCTCAGTCGCACTCTCAGGAATCTTTTATCAGAAGTTTTCCACCTCCAGGCGGTCATCCATAGTTGCTTGGTTCGAGCTTGCCTAGGTGGTGGATTTGGCTTTTATCGCAATGCAGTGTGTGCTGCCCATTACTACGCGTACGCTGCAAGCAAACTGTGCCATCCACGCGTTTCGGTGCTCAAGCGCGTCAGAGTATAAAAGCAGCTGCCATAACTCAGCACACTCTCGCCAGTCCTTCCCCCACGCATGATTTGACGGCCTCAGGCGTCGCTTATAACATGCGGTCTCTGGTTACCACTTGGATTCGTAAGCACTGCTTGAGCAGGATCCGCACATCCTTCGAATTTTCTATTGTTAAAAAGGGCTATTTTCTGGAACTATCGTGAAAAATGGTAGAAATGACAACACTGCGCATTGTCCCGCGACAAATCAGCAGAACCTTCCATGTTAATGTTGAGCAACCGATATTATAAACTGGTATCCTTATGTCAAGTCCGACTGCATCCACACCTCTACTCTATATCATTTTTCACACCGGTTCAAGTTCTTCTTCCAATCTCGTCGTCTTCATAACTCCCGTCGTCGCCATTACAGTCTTTCTGTTGTTCGTACTAGAGAAATCCACGCTCGGCCGTCCGTTCCTGCTTGTCGCACCCTTCTGAGACCCGTGCAGGCACAGCTTGCCCAAAATCACAACCCAGTCTTCCAGTACTTCGGAGCTCTCTACTCGGAAGACGATGCTGAGTCGGCTGTGTTTGGGATTCACGAGTTTGATACTGTAGATACCCGACTGTTCGTCTGAGCTCGTATGTACTTCGTAATGTTGCAGGGCAAAGACCTGGCAGGCCGTGCCGCTTGTTGCCGATTTCTCTTGAGATCCGCCGGTAATAAGGAGGATATGCTTATCAGCAAAAAGGAGAATGGTGCGTTCGGCCCAGTATGACACCATGGACTGTTTGTTGAGAACCCACACCGTACCCGATTTCGTCGCGCTTTTGACGACGGTTTTGATCATGTAACTGTCTGTCGTCTCGTCTTTGGTGCTTTTCTTGGCCAACCCACCTCCCTTCAACAAGTCCGTGTGGCTCCGAGCTTGACGTTCTTGCCACAATCGGTAGCACTTATCCCCAAATAGCACCGCAACGGTCACAATCACCGCAGCATACGTCGCAAAGATTTTGATCAAAACGTATCCTCCATAACTCAAGTCCAGCAAATACAGAATCGGCACTACAAAGACGAGTATGGCGGAACCGGCATAGATAATGTACCCCAACGACTTGGCTTCGCTGAACTGACGGGGAAGTTTACGGGTAACAAAGGCCATGAACCCGGAAATTACCAGGAGGATGACGGTGTAGGCTATGAGAGTGCCGAAGAAACCCCATTGGTAAGTGGAGGAACAGAAGGCTTGGGTAGTAATGCTGGTGGTGCTCGTATATTGGTAAATGTGTTTGACCGGGTGAGGGGCATCAACGGCTGTCCAAACCAAAACAATAACCTACGAAAACCCCGCATTAGCTCAATGGAGATAACTCGCCCAAAGTAAGAGCAAACACATGTACATACCAAGTATACCCCTAAAATCCCACACAACCACATAAACATATGCTTATCACTGAACCCGAGTTTCCTCGCTCCCTGTTGCCGGAAAATGTAGAAAAGACGCAGGGTCTTGACCAGCAAACTACCCAAGACGAGACCGAGTGCGCAGGGAACGAGCCATGCTGAAGCAATGCAGGCGGCTTTGGTCGGAACTCCAATCAAGGTCAGGGGATATACGCTGCCAACAAGAGTTCCGAGAAGCGTGAAAACAAGGAATAAAGGGCTGGTGGCCTATGAAAGGAGTAAGGTATTAGCGGAAATCATCGGAAAAAGGCAGCAAACAGCAGTCAATTTACCTTGAAAATCGGATTATTCCTTGCTGAACCCACAATACCCATCAAGCCCACAAGTACCACTGCAGAAATTGCACAAAGAATAATCGCCAAAATCCCAAGCCCGCTTCCCCAACGGACGATTTCCAACGTCTCAATAATCTGCAAAGTGTCCGCGGGTTTAGTGGTGACGCCACCAAGATAGACCATTTGTTGGCCCGGCACGGCAGTAAAGCCGCCTCCAAACGAGGACGACGACTCGGCAAATGTCGAAGCGGGATCCCAGGTGGCTAATTTAACAAATTCTCCCGCAATGCCGGAAGAAGAGTTGAAAAATTGAACCTCGTACGCTCCCACGCGGTCGCCGTTAGCGTCCAGGGAGAGGTATCCCGTTATTCCTATGTTGTTCGGGAAGGAGAAGTCGGAGAGCGTGAGGGAGGTAAATGGGGTGCCGTCGTGCAAAGCTTTGCTGAAAGCAAGCGCGTACATCTCAATACTTAAAGACCAACAAGCATCATTTTACGTCAGTTTTGCGCTCAATTATCTCAAGAGAAAAGGACGCAACGTACCATGTCCCGAAAAAGGATATATACACATCCGGTGCCGCCGTCAAATCGTTCCGGAAAGCTTGGTACAGCTCCAGAAATTCATCATAAATAGGTCCGTTGCCTTCCATCGCGCTAACACTCCAAACCCCATTCCACCTCGCCAACTGCTCCAACGCATCCGGGGTATAACTTGCATCCTGACTCTGCAATATCGATGTAACATACAATGCGTCTCCAGTAGTAACAAACTGGTATCCAGGCGTGACGAGCCCTTGTTTGTCGGCTTCGTTCAGGAGGGGAATCATATCCGCCGCGACGCCAAGAAAAGCAAAGACGGTGGCGCCCGACGTCCTGAGTGCGGCGACAGTTGATGTGAAATCTGTGGTTCCAGGCACAAAGGTCCGCTCCAACACGATTTTTACGTCCAAGCCCGCCGCAGCCTGCCGTGCACCTGCCAACAACCCTGTTCCAAAGGAATCTGTACTGGCAATTACAGCAACCCTATTCCACCCACTGGCGTGAATTGCCCCAATAATGGCTTGCGCACCAAAACTGTCGTCGGGTGTCGTTCGGAAGAAGGTGGGATAATCCACTTTGTTGGAGAGCTCGGTGGCTGTTGAACTACCATCGCAGACCCATTTACCTAGCGACCCCGCCGTCCCAGCAAGTCCCTTTGTAGCATCGGACCACCCCGCTCCGACGAGGGCGTCGTATCCATTGGCATTGGCAGTGAGAGCGGACTGAATGGATGAAGCCAGTGTGGGATCGTTTTGGCCCGCTTCGACGAGCGTTAAAGTAGGATTGGCTAATGGTACAAGTTGGATATCTAGGTCGGGATGGAGCGGGTAGCAGTACGGATTGGTATGTTCGCAGTCTTTCATCATCTGCAAACGAAGGTTCATGGTGTCTCTGGCGCCATCAGTCCATCCACTGTTTGCGCCTTCGAAGGGTAAACTGTAATGTGAGCGTTAGAACCGAATCAACAGTAGGACCACAGACCTCCTCACCTCAATCCGATCCTCACAGTGGTCACCGCGGAAAGAGCCCCTCGCAAATACACCATCCACACAACAACCAACACCGTGCAAACTTCAAATATCCGTGACATTCTAGTAGAACTATCGATATTTCCCTAGGTACCGGATAGGCGACATTCAACCTCACCGGGAGTCGACCAAAGTTGGTAGCCCATTTTAACAGCTGTTACCGGGATTATATCCAAACTTTTCATACACTCGGGGAATCATTTGCTGAATCGTTATAGCAGGGATCGGATGGCTGAAAAGAAGGGATTCAGAAAATGTTCTAAACAGACCTTATGAATGCGCATCGACGAGGCGGAAGCCAATGCGGAATGCGGAGGCTCATGACGTCCACACCGGAATTACTTATACAAACAATATGAGATGAAATGAGAATACCCAAAATAAGGTGGTGGGAAGGTGAGGATTCTGCCGATGAATGAGGCGCTCGCGATTTTTAGACCCTCAACTCAACAAACAGGCTACACAGAACCATCTCATTCAATGGACGCTGGATGACTACCGGAACCTGTGGAGGTGCTGCTTCGGAGATGAGTTAACGTTTGAAGATTATCCCTCATGTGTAATCGGTGTTCAGTTCAGAGTGCATGCACTATCTTTCAACTTCAGGCTGATGCTGACGGCTGATCTCGCAGATGAACGGAATGAACAAAGAGTAACTTAAGAGTGCGGAAAGGAGGCACGTATATATCGGTAATACCACCGAGTCGGGTTTTCCGACGATGGAAGTACGCGGTCGCATATCGGCGAGTTCCAAAAACGTTTCTTTTCAACACCGTCTTTTTTGCTGCAGAATCCACCGCAATGCCAGCAAATAATCTGAAAGTTCACAGAAATTCACAAACGTCGGCAATGTTTTTTGCTTGCCCCGAAGTGGAAGTCCATTCCATCGAGATGACTCTTACAAATGAGATTGCCTCCCTTGCTCTGCTGTAACCTCACAGACGACCTGGAACATGGGCAGGCAAGCTAATGGCACTTGGCGACCCAAGGCATGTCGCTCTACGTATGCACGCCCAAGCATTTGGGTAAGAATGGCCTGCAACTAAGTTAACAAGTGTGTGAACGCTATGGGCCGCGTCAATTTATAGGCCTGAAGGAGGGTTAGGGTCAATGTGGCACAGCCATTGCCAATATGAATAGTATTATGTAACGAAGTCACGTGTGCAGCCGAACGACTTGACAGGTCCGCGTCGCGTTTGAACTGTTTGAACCGTCAACTCTTTTTACGACCATTGCAAGGCTGCTTGTCCTGATAGTTCCAACCCGTCCGCCAATTCGTTCACAAAATAGAAGGTCGTCCTCTTGCCGGTCCCCTCGTTCGTCTCGCGCCATCTCAATTGGATTTTAGCCGATGAAAGTAGTGCAACCAACTACAAAGTAGAGCCCCGAAACTCTGAATCAGTGCTCTCGCCTGAAAGAAAACGGAACGTCTTTGACAGGGCTCTCCGTCACTTGGTCAACTCGGACTGAAAAAATGGCGATTAGATCGAAGTCTGGGAGAAAAATCGCCTCGACGCTGAGATAATGAGCTTGAAGAATGCGACGGGCCGCCCAATCGTCTCATCGACCTCAAATAATTGCCGTGTGTGCTCATTGGCGTGGGATGTCAATGTCATAGTTCATGACCATCTTATGTGTGCAGATGTATTTACTCATAAGATAGTCATGGACTGTGAAAGGTGGCGCATCTCGCACCCGTTACCACTCTGGGCGAACGGGTCCAGGTGATTGCTGGCTTCAACCGCCCATCGCTGGGCCGCGTGTTTCTGCAGCAGTCACGAGATAGTCCGAACGGCCAATCGAATGGCTTTGAAGCGCCTTCCGGCCGAGATATGCCGCTGTTCCGCTGCATGCCCTTGCACATGTGAGTAGTGTCACAAAGAGGGGAGTGCGGCCGGAGGAAAAAACGGCAACGAGCAGAGTTCTCCGATCCGTCGACGACGCAGTCGAGTCAATCGCAGCAAGGAGCGGTCCTTTTGTCTCCGTCGTCTGCGTCTGAACCCATTTCGGAGCGTAATCCGCTGTCTCCTCTGGAACTGGCATCATCTCAACATTCTGAAATTGCCAGCGACCTCTTGCCTGCAGCAAGTTGGCCATCGACTGCTGGGCCTTCAACTGCCGGGCCATCGACTGCTGGGCCTTCAACTGCCGGGCCTTCGACTGCTGGGACTGCCGGGCGTTCGACTGCCGGGCCTTCAACTGCTGGGCTTCCTGGGCCTCCGTCTGGAGTGCCCATGTGTGAAGTTCCAAATTGCCCCAACCCTGCTCCAGTGGACGACACAGATGGGCTACGTGTTCCGCCTTCAGCACCTGCTTCAACAAGGGACACTATTGTGGAGCAGCTGCAGCATCCTGGCGTACCTAGAGCCAATGCAGATATGGTTGGAAACATCAGTAGCACACTTAAGAAGGGCGGAAGTTCCGTCAGTCCTTCTTAATCCAAGGAGACTGATCTTTGTGGGCATCAGCATTGGGTGGACGTTCTGGTCATTCTGAGCGGTGTTCCTAGACATTTTACTGACTTTTCTGGCTACGTTTATTCGAAGGAGAAAGATGACTATGATGGAGCGGACGTTCATGTCGCGAAACTCCGACTCACAATCCGCTTACATACACAACTGTAATTAAAGTTAATTAACCCTACCCCTAAGGGAGGGCGTCCAATATAAAAGGGCAACGCGTCTCTCATTCTCACATTCACAGATTCACACAGCGCGGCAAAAGATGGGAGCACCCTACCTGCTGGCGTGTTCCGAAAACGGCGCTGTGGTGCAGTGGCCGGCTCGAGGCAGCTCATCTTGTGGTTTGCATGGGGTGGGTTAGACGGGGGATGGTGTCCCTTTTTAAAGCGTCGCCTCGGGCTGAGAATGGTACGGGTCATTGTGTGCTTTTCAGAGAATTCGAGGAAGAAACATTGTGAGTATTTGCTGGTGACTTTCTTGGAACATGGCATTGATTGAGCTTGATTGTTAGGCTATCAGACGAAAACAATAACCAGCGGAACCCTCCTCGCCCGGAAACGGGTCAATTATTCTTGAGGGTATCCGCGCACTTAAAGCTGATCATGAGCAGGCAGAATTTCTTCCTGTAGCGCGACTACGTAAGTGTCGCTTAATAACTCTAATCCTAGCGCAAGCAATTGGACGCCCTGCAGGTATTGCCCAGGGACAACTCAAGTTTATCTTACGGCCATCCAACTGTGTGTACAGGAGGACATGGATGTTTTTGGAGCACACTGCATGTGGACATCCGCGCACTTAAGTATGTCCGTCGAACGTCCGTATTTGGGCCCTAGTTGATGTATTTGATATCCTGCATATGTAGCAGTCCTGTCTCAAAACCGGGTTCGTCATAAATCACAATAAAATAATTGCTTGCAATCCCTGCGAAGATGATGGTGCAGTGCCCCTTCTCCCTCTATATTTATATAGCCATCTCAACGTTGTAATGAAAAAGACCTTGAAGCTGTGAACCGATAGTTTTCTCACAGCACTCTCCCGGGTGCAGAGAGGCAACTTTCGCTAACCTCCGTCTCAGTCCCACAAGTAAACCAAACGGTTACCGTCCTCATTCACGGCCACGACATCTCGACTCTTGTGGGCTGTAAGGCTGCGACAATCAAGTGTGCGAGGAGAAGAAGTCCTTTCCAAGATCAAGTGTTCATAGCAGATGATTATCACCATGGCTGTCATGAAAATGCTGCAGTGGACGTGACTCGCGTATTATGAAGGCGTCCCTCCATTTTTGCCCATTGCTTCTACTTTACAGGCACCACCATCTTTCGCTCATCAAGCTGTCACGAGAGACACCGGACATACTTGGAACAGGCATCTTGCTTCGTTCGTGGACGTGGACGCCCGACGACGGTGAGCTCTCGAAGCTAAAATGTAGTATTTCAGTGGTATGGATGGACAGTAGAACCCGTATGCACAGAGGGTCAGTGGACATCAATGTCCATACTATGGCGCGCGTGCGTGGTAACTTGTGAACGGGGCTATATTGCAATGCTGCACCCAAAAGCTCCTCATAGAAGCTAGCTTGCGCTACATATGATCAACATATGATAGAGACGCTTTTGGGCCATTCTAACAGGTCTACATCTATATCAAAACTCTAGGCTTCTCAATGGTCTCGTAACGCGAGATGGAAAGGCGCTTTTCTCTCAGTGACGCCTCGCGCTACGACGCGTCCAGCTGCAGTTAAGCTGCTGGCATTCCTTTCCTTTCTCACCGCACTTTGTCTGAACGGCCTGGCACTCTTGGGTGTAACCCTTTGATTGGACGCACTGGTTGAAGTCCTTCCAACACTGGTCGTGAGCAGCCCAGCAGGCTGGGACAAGCTCTTGGCAGCGGAGGCCGGGCGCGGGCGCAGGAGCAGGAGCTGGAGCCGGTGCGGGTGCGGGTGCGGGTGCGGGTGCGGGTGCGGGTGCAGGTGCAGGTGCGGGAGGTTGAGGAGCCGGAGCGGGCGGAGCACCAGCACCGCCTCCGCCGTTAAAGGTCGCGACGTTGGGGCCTAGTTGAGGATACTGTGTGTGAGGCGTTCCGTAGAGGTTGAATACCACTCCGGGCGACGACGTGGTGAGATGACCAGGAATGCTGACTTTGGGTGAGGCATTGGCCGACGCACCACCCGACACTTGCAACTGGGAGCAGAAGACATCTGAAAAAATCAATATGGAAATTAGAAAGATGACGTGGCGACACTCGGGACAAACAAACGTCAACACTTACAGAACTGGTTGCCCCTGTCGCGATTTTGAGTCACGGCCACGTCCGCCTCGTGCAAGGCCGAAATCTCTGCACGCATCAGGTAGCTGCCGGGAGCAACATCCTTCGGAATCACCACATCTAAAACTCCTTTGGTTGCGATGAGGCGATGAGTGCACCATTGGTTGTTCTTGAACCCTTCCTCATAGATTTTGAACCAAGCATCGCCCGTGGGCATGGCACCGTTAGAGGGGACTGCCGCCAAGTAGATGTTACATGGGCCGGCATGAGTGGGATCTGGCGAGATAACCGCAATGGAGGACACTAGTAAGCACATTGTACATGGCACAAGAAAATCGCACAACGAAAATTTACATACCGATGACATCGTCCTGAGGTGTATTATGACCCCAAATCATGGACACCTTGTCGCCCGCTGCGACCGGGCAAGTCTCGGCGGCGGGGCGGGTGGGTGCGAACCCACAAGTCATGTCCGCGGAAGTGAGATCTTTGATGGGAAAGTTGCGCTGCCCGTTGATGGCGGCTGTGGGCCGGACACAGTTACCATTTTGACCGTTGGGGAGAACGAGACGGTCAAGGAAAGTGTGAGCATGGATGGGTGTCGCGGTTTGAAGAACCAGGAAGGCACTGGCGAGGATGACAGAAGAGTACTTCATAGTGCTTTCTCGTACCAGGGTAGTCGATGTAGTGAAATGAGCTGAGATGTGAAGGATGATGAACCGCACCTCCTCTGCCGACCTTTTGTCCCCATGCCTTTTATATACCCGCCGCAGCTGTGACTGCAGCTGTGACGACGACGGGCCTGGGTGCAATGCATCACTCGCGTTACCACCTCGTCTACTCTCGGCGTATGCGGCCGACTGTCAAAACTGACGGCCCTAGTCCCCAAGATGCTTTCGCAGCGTGGTGATCATCTCTGTTAAAGTTTCCGCCCCGCGTCAGGTCTCCATTTTGAAGTTTGTGCGCTGCTGCAGGTGACAGAACGCGCGCGCGTACTTTGCATCTGAACATATTTTTGACGGACGAAAGTGACTCCTTTTGTTTGAGAACTGTTTCGGAACCATAAAAAAAAGAAATGGCGACCCGACCAAAAAAAAAAAAAATGAAATGGAAAACCGACTTGGGACCGTTGGACAGCGGGGCATCTCGAATCTTGACTCTCGAGTCTCCATCTCTCGTCTCGGGTGCACTGCTGCAGTCAGTATCACTTGTATTGACTTGACTTGAGTCATTACATTACCATAACAACGCTGAGCGGCGACTCGGCCTCCGCCTTGCGCATGCAATGGTCGTGATCATGATGAGAAAGTGTGCACATGCACTGTGATGAGGAAAAGGAAGAGTCGGTCCCAGATATGCCGATGTTGCACATGCCGCACCGCGCTAGTCACAAAGAGGAACTACTGCAATGTTAGTTACGTAATTTGTTGTTTATCGATATGAGAACTCCGATCTTATGGAGTACGCGTAGTCAACTGTTCTTCTCTTCTAAAAATGCATCGCCGTCATCAGCGAAACCTAGCAAGGTCGTAGTGAGTTGAAGATGGCATGTAGGTATGCTGCAGCTGGCAGTCGGCATTGGGACGGGTACGCGTCAGGGCTAACCGAAGCGAATCATGAGACAAAAAACAGACAGAGCAAGAGGACCGTCCGACGTCGTCGTGAACCTTCTGCACAACTCTCTGGTGGATTTTTACAGCAAACCCGAGAACGTGGACAAGGTCCTGCCCTTCATCAACCGGACCAGCAAGATATCCCTGCGTCTGCTGGACCACTTCGTGGTGAACTACAGCAGGTACAACGAGGTGAAATACAAGCTCGACGACAATCTCATAGACGTCCATAAGTGCTACAAGATGCAATTGCGGACCTACTCCAAGAAACTGTTCGATCCCTTCGCGAGGAAGACCAAGAACACTCAGAAGACGGACTGGTTCGTCAAACCCAACGAGAAATACAAGACCACGCTTGGCCAGTTGTCCTTCCTGAAGTGGGCGGTGGGGCTGGGCATCATCGACTACCTCGAGGCCAATCTCGGGAGGATTGCCACGGGCGATGAAAGAAAATCTCGCCGCCAGCACCGAGCCCGTCGCTCCGTGCGAGGGTTTCTCCTGCAGGAAGGTGTCCCGGCGAAGGTCCAGCGGCGTCCCCGCGGTCACCGCCACGAGAGCCCGAGCGACCGTCGGCGAACGCTGGATCGTCGTGCTCGACTGAACGGTGGTCCCATGGGCTATAAGGGCACGGGAGTCTGTCTCAGTAAATGCCGCTCGTCGTGCTTCTGAGCGGGTATCTTGGGTTCAGGAAAGGACACCCTGAACCGTCGGAGAACTGGAAAGATTCGGGGCTTGAGTGCAAGTTTTCGAAATGGGCGATGAATGAGGCGTCAAGGTATGGTCACCTCGCGGTGCTCTAGTGGTGGAAGGAGTCCGGGTTCCCGTGCAAGTTCCATAAGGCACCATAAAGGGTCACGTCGCGGCGCTCCAGTGGTTACGTACAAAATGGGACACTTTCTTATCCCGTAGATAGACAGCTGGTCCTCGCTGAGTTGGCAAACGGTGTGGACGACGCTTTCGACGCTGGATACGTCGCAACCCTTCTCGATACGCTTTGCCTCCTCTTTGCCCATCGCAGATTTCCGACGCAAGTCGCTAATACCCACGTAGTTATGCAACTTTTTCCAGGACGCGACCGAGGCCGCTTTCCCCGCGAGGGAAAGGTAGGGGGGCCAAGATTTCTTTAGGGAGGTCCAAGTCGAACTCAGATGAAGGGTGCTCCCAGACACGGTTGTCAGAGGCCTCTCCAGCAGCGAGCATCTCTTTCAGAAGTCACAGGACTGGATTGACCTTTGTCGGTACTGTACTTGATGTGTCACTTTGTCCCATGTATGGAACCAGATGTTGCCGGTACAAGCCAATGCTGCATATAAGATTTCTTCTAATGTTAACACAAACTTCCCCGCGTTTCTAGCTGAGTAATCAATCAATATATATATGATATATATACATTCCCCCGCAGTTCCCCTCGATTCATTCGCCAAAAACATCAAAACCATAAAAACTTGTCCCCCGCTCACATAAAACATATCGTCTGTCGCTCGGCGAATACAAAAGGAAGAAGAAGTAGGTGGGGCGTCAGAGCTTGTCTTGTACTGACACTCATATTTATCTCTTGCCCATAACACAGACATTTTTTATTTCTTGCTCACAACAAAGACGAGAATGAACATTATGACGCTGGCCGATTTGGCTTCCTCGGACGCCATCCCCGTCGTCGTTTCGAACATCGATTTTCCCGGGCGGACTCTGAGGAACCCCAGTTTGGTTCAACAAGTGGTGTATGTCCTTGACAAGCACAAACTCAACATAACGGTCTTGGATACCGTGTTCGGGTCGTTTCTTGCGGCTGCGGGGGAGTTCACATATGACGATGCGGTTAAGAATGCCTACAATGGTATGTCCGACGACACAAAGCGATCAAAGCCAGTCTTCTTCCAATATGAGAATTTCACGTGGCGTGGAAACCTCATCCATCACAAATGGATCAATCACAACAGCGAAGTTTGGACCACTACCTCCATCAAGTTACCGAATGACGGATATCTTTACACGACGCAGGCGGAGAAATTTGCGGACGGTCATAGATTGCTACGCGATGATCAACTCCACTATCTTACAAACATTCTCACGTTCACCGATGCGTTCTTTGCGGATTCGGAAGTATCGCTTTGGTGCTTCTACCGTGTGAACGAAGGCAGGGCGGAATTCAAGGTGAAATGCGAGGCAAAACGTGCGTGGCTGTATATTACATTCGAATATGGCACGCCGGAGGGGGATTACTCTAAAGGGTACAGGAAAGCTGATTTGAAGAAATTCTTGGCGCTGGCAAAGGAAGCGAGTCAAAAGTAATTCTGGCAGTCTTGAAGGTGAGCACACAATGCTCATTTACCAACTGAGTCCGTATTTTGTATCTGACCATTCTGCAACTGTTTGTAGGTTTGAGGAAATTGGCCAGACTCCCGTGTGCTTGCTTGATGACCCCCCTGATCGTATCATGTAGAATGTTGACCTTATACATATGTGACAAACTACCAAATATGATACAAACCACCTACTAAGATCTTCCAATTGCGTGTGGGTAATCACAAAACAAAACCCAATGTTCATGCGTCATTCCGTCCGTCATGCTGCCCATTCAAAGGTGGTGAGTGAGTGAGGTGTGCTTGAACGCCTTCCCCTCGCTCAGAGTCTCATGAATGGCACAGGGTTGCGACGCACCGTCGCCCAAGGACTGCAGAGGGGAGAAACCTTCTCCGTGGTCGAATGCTACACGTCCTCGGTGTGCCCGTCATGTGGTTGCGGCGTCCATCACCCCAAACACCGACGACACCGAAAGGACCGTGCAGATTTCGAGGGCGCAGAATTTTGAAAAAAAATGGCCCAACAAAGTTGGCGCCATTAGGAACCCCTTTTATTCCCATGGGCTTCTCTGATTCGACTTCCCTGCTCGCCATGTCCGCCGACCGCTTCTATTTGGATCAGATGGTTGCCTCCAACTACCGTCCACCGGACTCATCGTTCTTGGAGGTCTCGAAGCGTGGTGTGTTGGACAGCTTCGTCGACATGGTCCGGTTTCCCCGCGAGAAGGTCACCGCGTTCTTTTCCCGCTTGAACGTAGAGGAGTGCGTCTTGCTGGTGCACGTCGACAGCTTGTTCGAGGAGCCGTTGGAAGACAACGCTATGCGTAAGAGGGAGACGTACCTCGCCAGCCTCGTTGACTCCTTGTTGGCGTTCGCAACGGAACCGTCGAAGGAGAACGCCCAGGCCGTGCGACGACTCCATTATGAACACACAGAGGAATACTTCGAGGAACTGTGGCAGTTCGCTCGAGACCGGAAGAGCACCCTGTCGGAACTGGTCGAAGAGGTCGAAGCATTTGACGCATTCCATATTCTCTGCCAGTCGAACCTCGACGGCTGCGACAGCTCGGTGCTGGGACCGGGGGCAGTCGGCGAAGAGACCGACTGGAAGCTCGTGAAGGAGAGGGCGGTTGGACTTCTCAGGCGGATGAGCGACTTGCGTCGATCGTTTCGCATGAACGCGCTCGCGCACGCGAAGCTGTAGAAGCACCCAAGCACCTCGAAGGTGTCCGAGTGCTGGGAATAGCTGACCGGCGCACCCAAGGGCGGCGTGTCGAACGTCCCGCAGCACCACCAGCAGTGCACGCTCGTGGAGTCGGGCCAGCCGGTGTTTTCCTTCGGATTGCCCATCAACGGGTAGCTCGCTTCGTCCTGTGGTTCCTCCTTCTTGGCGGGCACGTCAGGCTGCAGCAAGTCGAACTCGTTGTAGCAGCTGATGAGGCCGTCGCCCTCAGCGACCGGCACCGTCGGTGCGCCGAACGCATTTGCGAGCGGGTCGTGAGGAGCCGGATCGCGCACGACCGGATCGTACCGCATGCGGCTCGTTTCCAGTATAGAGTTATCCGTGTACGAAGGACACTTGACGTTGAGCTTCACGCACACCTGCTGCTCCGCACCTGTCTCCTCCTCCGGCGCGTTTGCGTTTCTCCCCTTCCTTGCGCGCTTTCTTTTTGGTAGCCGGTTGTCCATACAAATGTCACCGTACTGCTTTATAGTAGTATGCAGAAAAAATCGTCCGCCTCACTTTCGATACGATGGCATCTTTTTTTTTCCCGTCGATATGTAGACATCCATGGACTATCTCACTAGGATCCCAGTAAACATCGAGTCGAGCTCCATGTCCGAAAGCGACTCCGCCCCTCCCGTGAGCGCGTACAGCCCCAGGTACAGCCTGTCTGGTGGTGGAAAGGGCAAAAGGAAAACCGCCACAAAGAAGAGCCGGCGCTCCGCCAAAAGGAAGCGAACGAACGCAAAGCGCGCCAACAAAAAATAGTGAGAGGTTGCAAACAATGTCTGTGCGCGCGTCCAAGGAGACCGTACAGCGGGCGTTCATCTCTGGTAAAAACATCGCCCTCATTTACGAGGAAGTGTTCTTCCTTTTCAAGAAGTCGAAGGTGGACATCGGCAGTCGCTTCAATACTCTGGCCGCCGACACGGTGCGCAATATCTGGGCGGAAGCGGCGCCGAGGATCAACGACGCACATCTGAAAGCCCCGAGGGAGACGATCTTGAGGTTGAACCAACACGCTGTAGGCGAACTGATGAAGTTGGTCAGCGAACGCATCCCGAGGAAGCGGGCGCCGTGCGAGGCGACCCCGAAGAAACGAGGCGTCAGTCCGGACGGTGTTCCGTTTCCAAGCAGGCAACGAGAGGAAAGGTCAGCGGAACCAGAGTCGGTCGCGGCTGACGTCAGGGCAACGCCCATAGCGGAGCGGGAAGAATGGCCCGTGGTTGCCAAACTCTCCAGGTGCACAAGGATATCTGACGTCGTTGCTCCGCACCCAGAGCCGGTGAAGCAAGTCAAACCGCGAGACACGAAGGTTCCTGATCATAAGGTCCCCCACATCGTCCGCTCAGCGGACAGGGACAAAAGCAAATTCCCGACGAGTTCTCACTATCAGGTACCTTTCGAGTTCGAAGGAGTCACCAGCATGGAACTGCTTGACCTGGATGTCGCGGTCAGCGGCTTCGCCATCACCCCAAACAACAACAGAATGTACTTTGCCGAAGACGACGACCCGATGGTCACGTTCGAAGTCGAGCCCGGGGACTACGACGTGGAAAGCCTTCTCAATGAAGTGGAACGGCAGATGAACGACCGAGGCAAGTACCGCTACAAGGTGACCTTTGACGACAGGAAACTTGTTACCGTCCAAACAATTGTTCAACGGCAGGCGCACGCAGCTCCACTTGCTGTTCGAGCAGACGAAAGACAACATAGCTGACGTGCTGGGGTTCGGGAAACTTGACTATCGCGGACGGGCAATGTACCGCGCGTCGAGCTAGTACTCGCTGTCGGTGTCGAAGACCGCCGTGCTCTGGTGCGAGGAGCTATCCGGGGAACCGCTGTGCTTTTTGACTCTGGAGAGCGGGCTCCAGCAAACCCATGCTGTGGAAGCCCGGATTGTTGAAAACCCTGCCGGTCGCTCATTCAAGCGTCTGACCCTTCAGCTTCAAGCACGCGGATGGGAGTCCCATCTTTTTGGGTCTGCTTGTTGAGCAGCGGGGCGAAGTCAAGCAGCTTCCGCCAGAACGAGCGGCTTTTGCGGAGGAGTCCGAAGACGAAGCAAGCTGAGGAGTAAGTCATAAATACTCGGCTGACACCCTGCCATTTTTTGCCAAATCGATGGGACCTGCGGCAGCACGATCGTTTCGTTGAAAGTTCTGGTCGACAGAATTGCAAATCGTAATCGCGGAACGCACACTTCAATTATGATATTTTCGATGCTGAAGGGAATGGAGGCACACGGGACTGTACGCTGGAGCACGGCGGATCGGATGAGAAAAATGAAGAAGTTACAAGTCGGTCCCAGATATGCCATGCCGCACGGCGCTGGCCATAAAGAGGAACTACTGTTATACCACAAGGCTACGTAATATGGAAGCTGGTCTATCGATAGGAGAACTCCGATCTTATGGGAGTAGGGCGTAGTCAACTGTTCTTCTTTTTTAACCTGCCTTTAAAATTGCATCGCCGTCATCAACGAAACCCGGCAAGGTCGTAGTGGGTTGAAGATGGTGTAGGTATGCTGCAGCTGGCAGTCGGCATTGGGACGGGCCGTCACTGGTCCCTTGATGTATTCGGTTTTTCCGAGTTGCTACGCATGAGTAAGCGCCAGACGGCATTGCGATCGATCTCAGGGTCTCCGCGATACACCGGAAATCGAACCTTGTTCTTGCGCATTTGATGTAACTTTCGTTTGGAACAAGTGGAACTTAAAGAAGAAACTTAAGCGCTACTGCTGGTTACCGGTACGATCATACGAAATAGCCGCTCAATCCACGCACTTCGATATCTGTCCTACTCTACAAGTCAGACTGGCTCTTGAATCCTGACCGCGAGACCGTCACATCCATCCAATAGAGTCGCAGCGCATCATTTTCTTCCGTCACAACTGCACCATGCTAAGGAAGACGGCGGTAAAGCGCAAGCTCACTACTCCTGTAACCGCCTCCACCGTTGGCATAATAAAGAAAGTCAAGACGGAACAGGTCACCGATGATCAACCTTATTTGGCTGGCGGAACCCACGAGCGCGGCGTGGTGCTTCGAAAGTACTATCCTCCAGAGATGACCAATGCACGTGCTCGGGCCTACTCCACCGGACTGATCACTCGCCCCATCGAAGGGCTTTACACTTCCCTGTTAGATACTGCAGCGGCACGAAAGTCGGTCCAAGTCAAAGATGCCGTCGTGCACTGGTTCAAAATGGACTTGCGCCAGACGGATAACACGGCGTTGGCGCTTGCTAGCGCAAAAGCGAAGGAAGCCGGTGTGCCTTTGATATGCATGTACCTCATCAGCCCGGAGGATTATGAAGCACATTTGAGGGCGCCTGTGCGAATCGACTTTATGCTTCGAACACTTGCAGTGCTCAAACAGGATCTTGACAAGCTCGATATACCTCTATACGTCGAGACAGTGGAAAGGAGACAGGAGGTGCCAGATCGTGTCCTGACGTTGCTGAACAATTGGGGCGCGAACCACTTATTCGCCAACATGGAGTACGAGGTTGACGAACTCCGGAGAGAAGCGCGGCTGGTACGATTGCTCGCCGACAACGGCAAGTCTTTTGAAGTCGTTCATGACACTTGCGTGGTACCACCGGGGAAGCTTCAAACGGCCAACGGAAAACAATACGCAGTGTATAGTCCATGGTATCGCTCTTGGGTAGCATATCTCCATGCGAACCTGGACGTATTGGAACTATTTCCACCGCCCTGTAGAAATTCTGAAGTGGCTCGCGACAGGTATAAATACCTCTTTGACTGCCTTATTCCAGAGGCTCCTGCGAACAAAGCACTCAATGACGAAGAGAAGGCTCGGTTCCGCAGCCTATGGGCCTGTGGAGAGCACGAAGCAATGAAACGTCTGAACCAGTTCTGTCAGGAACGCATAGGCGGGTACGCGGGTGCTAGAAACTTTCCAGCCAAAAGTGGCACTTCCTGCCTCTCTGTTCATCTGGCAAGCGGAACCATCAGTGCCCGCACCTGCATTCGCACAGCCAGAGACAGGAATGTCACGAAAAAGCTGGATGGAGGAACCGACGGGATTGCGACTTGGATGAAAGAGGTTGCCTGGCGAGACTTTTACAAGCATGTCCTGGTCAACTGGCCGCATATTTGGTGAGTGCCCGGTGTCCCGTCCTTGTCTTCCAGCAGCACATTGTCTCACAGGCTCTTAGCATGAATAAACCGTTCAAGCCAGAGTTCTCAAATATTCCATGGTCCTCCAACGAGGATCACTTTACCGCGTGGTGTGAAGGCAAGACTGGCTTTCCCATTGTGGATGCCGCCATGCGGCAGCTGCACCACATGGGATATATGCATAACCGGTGCCGCATGATCGTGGCTTCGTTCTTATCCAAAGATCTTCTCATCGACTGGCGCAAGGGCGAACGTTACTTTATGGAACATTTGGTCGATGGCGACTTTGCCAGCAACAATGGTGGCTGGGGCTTCAGTTCCAGCGTCGGCGTTGACCCACAGCCCTATTTTCGAATCTTTAATCCTCTCCTTCAGAGTGAGAAGTTCGATCCCGACGGCAATTATATCCGTGAATGGGTGCCCGAACTGGCTAACATTGCGGCCAAAGCTGTACATGACCCATTTCATCGAGGAGCTGCAGCAAAAGCGGAGAAAATGGGGTACCCGCGCCCGATTGTCGAGCACAAGGGTTGCCGGGAGCGGGCGCTGAATGCATATAAACAGGGTATTGCGAGTGGAAAGTAGCTGCGGCGTGTGATTACTGCGGCCTTGCAGACGTTGTTGTCGAAGCCGACGTACTTGTGACTTACCTGTACGATTTATCTGGGATAATGATCACTTTTAATGGCGGTGATGATCCCATCAGTCCGTCTTTAGGCGTAGTATGTTTGACATGCGAGATTTCCCTGTAACCACCAAACAAGATTATAGTCTGCCCTTCGACGAAGGAATTATATCATTACTGAGGTGGGTTCAACATTTCACTGTTGCAGTTAGGTTCAATGCTTCTTCGATGCGTCCGTCGTAAAGGGCCTTTCGCGAGTGATGGGGACGGCTGGGATCAAGTATGGTCGGGGCGGAATCGTTTGTTTATTACCCAGGATATAGTACTCGCCTTCCTATTTACAGCGGGCTGCGGTCCGGTTATACCAGTAGTTGTCACGCTTCAAAGCTTCGAGTGTCGCTAGTGGGCTTAAATCTACATGATTGTTCGACCTGAAGACGGTGCCATGGGAAAAAGTGTCCTCATTGTAACCACTCGGCCCTCGGCGACAGGTTGATTAGGCTGGCCAATCACGTACGTGGCAGACTTTAAATATAGTGTGGAAGAGAGATCAAAGTCCTCTACAACAGTAAGATTCCCAAAAGTATTACCACGACACTGGTCAATACCGTTACGCCAATGCTACCACCAATGACACTGGGAATGTGCCACGGCTGATAACTGCTTACAGATGAGGTGCTCACGTCTGTAGGAGATGGCGACGTCGAGGTGGTGAGGGTGGTGGTGGGAGCATTGGGGCACTGCCAAGCAGCTCTAGTGTAATTATCAGGTTGCGTGAAGCAGCTATATCTGACTGGCTTCTGATTTTCGCAGGCCTTTACAGCGTTTTCGTAGCCGGCAGAGCAGGCTTCGCATTTGAATCCATTTTAGCAAGATGGAAGAAGATTCAGTTAAAACCTGTAGTGTACATGACCACGGAAAGAAGGCCGTCTCCACATTACCTGGAATAAAGGTTTCATCTTTACGGACACATTCGCACTATTGTGATTGAAGCATATAAGGTAACTGAAAATGTGAATGCACGGCGTCATCCAACCCACACACCGCTGGCTTCCAAGTATCATTATTCCAACAAGTCCATTCCGCAACCAGTTTTCCCTGATCGCCACACGTAGCTGCACATCTCGCATATCCATCGTCATCTAAACAACCTCCGATCGATGTGCCCACGGCGCTGCAAAAACAATAAGCCTGGTCCTTATCCTTAATCGGAAAGTATTCGGGTGGAACGTAAGCCAGCGGTAACATCTTCGTGCACATATAACCCAGAAAGGGCAAGACGTTGCCGTATGAACCAGACTCGCAGGTCGACTTGCACCAGGAAATGCCACCGCTTGAATTACTGCAATCCACATCGTGGTTTTCGATTTGGAGAGACGGGTAAGGAATGTTCTGGGCTGCAGTCGGGACGCTCGAAACTGTCGGGGGCAAACGAGGGAAGGAAACCCAGTTTGAAAAGAAGAATTCTCGTTGGAGGCCATCTCGCTCGCACCAGATGGACCGGACTAGAAATAAGTGGGTGACCTACCTGCCAAAATCAAGAGATAGCCAAAAGCAACACGAATTGCTGAACTCATTGTTCTAGTAAATATCTTCACCGAGAAACGATAGAGAGCAAGGTAAATAGGCTCCCTCCATATATACCACCAGAAACTGCACACACTCGCAATGACTACGAGCTGAACGGGGATTCATCGTCCTAACCCAGAAAGATCCCTTGTTCTACATCTTGCGAGTCTTGCTAATAAAAGCCTGCCCAATGATGTATTAGTTACGGCCTTTTTGCCGCTTCTCACTATTGTTCGCTGCGGCACCTAATGGTTCACTTTTGGTTCAAAAGGTAGCTTTAAGTTAGATTCAATATGATCAACCATGTTTCCTTCCGAAAACAATGCTGCTTCTTTGGCCCTTGAACTTCCGTAACAATCGGCGACGCCCATCCTTGCTCGTTCGTGTGCAAGTCCTTGTGGCGATCTCGACAACGCCGCCTTAAATTCTTAACAGTTTCATCACTCACACATTTCAACACACAAAAGAGGAAACAATGCCTCCTCCACCGCCGGCTGCAACAGTCACAGCAGCAACGACAACGCCACCGTCTCCCGTCCTTCCACATCCTCTCCACACCCTTTCCGCGCGGATTCAAGCTCTCGCACCGCACAAGCTCACATCAAGTTCTCGTCGCGCAAGCGTCGCCGCCATTCTGCGGGTACGTCCCAAAGGCGCTCAAAGCCGGGATGGATCTGGCGAAGCCGTACGGACATTAGATGATTTTTTCAAATGTGAGCCCATCTACAATGAGCGGTTTCACATTCTAAAGAAAGCACTGTGACGTGGAAATACTGACGGTTCTTGTGTTATGTTTGTTTCTTTTCTTTGACGTGGATCTATGTGCATGTAGTGCAGTGGGTTCAACAGGGAGATGTAGAGATATTATATATCCGGCGAGCAGTTAATGAGAGGGACAAATGGAGTGGACATGTACGTTTCCCCATCTTGTGCCTTTCGCGACGGTTTAGAACCGGGCATCTCACGCATTGGGTTTTCCTTTCCATAGATGGCGTTCCCAGGCGGCAAAGCTGAGAGCAATGAAACAGACCAACAAGCCGTTGAGCGAGAAGTGCTGGAAGAGCTTAATCTGGACCTACGAAGCGACGGATTTGTGTGCATAGGAGAGATAGGTGATCGCGAAGTGACGCCAATGGGAGGTCGCAGACCCGTGATGATTCTATCCTGTTTCGGTACGCTAAATTGGAAAAAAGATACCTGCAAACGTCCTCACAAGCTTACCTATAGTTTGTTTTGTTGTTGATTTCTCCAGTTTACCTACAACTGCTACCTTACACACCTCCTCTCACACCGCAACCATCCGAAATCGCATCCGTCCATTGGATCCCCATCCACTTTTTCCTTTCGCTCGCCCGCGATCCTGCGCAATGGGTCGGCATCCGGTTCTCCATGGCACGTATCCTGATCTGGGGACGCCACGCACAACACATGGCGCTAGGCCTCACAGCGCACCTCAAGCGCGGAGTGGAAAAGGTGCTGGGGTGGTGGTTAGGCAGTTACACACCCTTTGGCGTGCTCTTGCCGCATGAAAATTCCGACACACACCACCGTGTGGCGCTTACGAAGACAGGGAAGAAGACGGCAAAGGAAGCTACTGGACAATCGTCCGAGGGGCACTTGCTGCTCTGGGGCCTCACGTTGAGCATGACATCCGAGATTGTCGATTTGTACTACCCTTTGGATCCTCCATTGAAAGACTTGGGCAGGCCTCGGTTCTCACAGTGGGATATTCGCGTATGGGTCCGGGTTTGGGAAGGAGTAGGGAGGGTGCAGGCCAAATTGGAGTCGGGAGGAAGACGGTCGCGTGGGCGACGGGTCAATGGAGAAGGCTTCACCACCAATACAGTTGTGAAGTGCGCAATCGGGTCGACAGTTTTGGGGAGAGGGATAACAATGTGGATTGTTTGGAGGGGCTTGTTAGGAGTGAGAGAGTGGTGGAGGGTTTGGGTATGAGCCATTAGACTCTGTTTCTGCTGGGAGTTGGCGGACCTCCCTTGCAACAGTCCGTCTATCAATTACCACATATATCGGTAACTGGCTTAGTTATTCTGTCGCCTGAGACCTCAGCACTGAGCTTTAGCTAAGCCATTTGGCTAAGCAGGCATCTGAATTTCATTCGATATCGATAACTGAATGGTACCGGCTTAGCCGATCTGAATCAAACAGTCGTTCCTGTAATTATCCAACTCTCTCAACAACAGGCTCACCGATGGGTGGGCACTAGCAGAGGATCCCGGACTGTCGGGAGCAGACATTTCATGAAACGTTTGTGTGTGTGTGCATGAAGAATGTTGATTTTGATGGCGAGCTCTGTTCGTGTGTATGTGTAAGCGATATGTCGCTACCCAAAAGGGAACCCTGTTCCCAAAAGGGGGAAAATATTACCCCAATCAAGTCGATGTACATAGTGTATAAGAAGGGCCTTCTGCGCTACCTCCCCAGATGTTACGTTTATCGGTAGGGCTTCAGTTGCGTGAAAGTACCGATGGATGGTACCAGTGCAGAGCCGGCAGGTGGGCAGCAGGTTTATCTTCCGCAGCTATGGCACCGGTGCCTGATGGACGGCCTCTAATGCCGTTCATGGCGTTCGCTTTGTTCCAAAAGTCCGGGCAATTTCTGAACGTATGTTCACCAGGCACAGTGTACGCTTTTCTGAGGTTCGAGTGTCTAATGCTCGCCTTGATGGCCTCCTCTTCGACCTCCCCTACCACGACCACGTCTTCTACCTCTTCCAGCATAGAGGGCATCCTTTGGTTTGTCGTCCTCCTTTTCTCTGAGTTTAAATCGTTCGGATTGTCGGATGAACCCCTCCGTGTCAATCGCTCTACGTTGCAGTTCATTCACAGTCCACTGATTCGCAGGTATATTGTTCATGCTGGTTTCGACACGGACTCTTATGCGTCGATCGAGGCCCTTCAGGTACATCTCGACGAGTTCACGTCGACACTCGACGTCGAACAAAAGGCTCCGGAGGAAATTAAACCTTTGGTTGTATTCAATCATGCCGGAGAGTTCGGTGGCCTTGAGAGCACGCAACTTATTGATGGTCTGTTCATCGCACCAATCCGGGGAAAAGAGAGCGAGTAAGAACTGTTCCTTGAAATCGGTCCAGTCTTTGATGCCGTTCCGCCAGGTGGGGTCTCGCGCGGAAACGGACCAATGGGTCCATGCAGCACCTGAGAGTTTGGCTACAGCAAGCTTGACGGCAGTTGCGGGTGCGATGTCCGCTATGCTCAAATACTCCTCCATTCTGTAGATGTAATCGTGTAAACCTCCAACATTGAAATGTCCATTGGTGTCGGGTTCACCATCAAACGTGGGGATCGCTTTCAACAAAAGTTTGTGCATCAATTTGTCGTGCAGCAATCTGTTAGGTGTCGGGTTCGTCGGAACAGAGGTGGATCTTTAAACGACAAGACGGACGTCAGGTTCTGTGGTTTGCAGAGTTGACGCTTTTCTTGCTGTTAACAGGTCTTCCAGGCGATCCAGGCGATGCTCAAGCTCAAGAAATCGGGCTGCGTAAGATTGCTCGAGACTTGAGATCTTGGCGTTCCAGTCGGTAAGTTGCCTAATCGCCTGTTCTAACAGCGGCCTCAACGCTTCCATGTCCATTTCGACGGTTAGTGACGCTGGAGATTCCGGAGTTTGATCCTAGGTAATTCCTGAGTTGTTGCAACCTCTTCGGCTTGTAGAAAACTGGGCATCTATCCTTTACAAAGTGAGATCGTCGTATGGGTTCGACGTCGCCTTTGATGTCGACTTGATTTTTTGCACATTTTGATATCGCCTAAGCGGTTAGTAAGAGCGGAGTGCGCGGCCTTTGACATGTTGCGATGTCCAACTCCAAGTTCGAGGAGCTCGCAGCGCATCGAGTGAGTAGAACGTTCATGCTTGAGATTGCTCGCTTTCCTTCCCAGTAGCTTGCCTAACTACCAGTCGAACGTTTGTCTCGTTCGATGCTTCCTGGAGCCGTTCCACGCGTAAACGCTTGGTGCTTCAGTTGTCGTGCGAGACGTATGCAGAGATCCACCCAAGTTTCTACGCCACCTGTTATGCTCTTTTAGCTTCCCGGTTTTGCAGGTTTGGTTGTCCCGCCGGCCAGGACAATGGCTTTTTTAGTTCCGAACTCATTGAACAAAGGGTGAAAGTCCGCGTCCTTTCATACTCTGGATCTTCGTTGCGTAGAATACAACCCACATACTCTGAAATGCATTTTTCTATTGATAGTTATAGACGAACTCTTTGCTTAACTGAAGGTCCACTCTTTGTTGTACCCCATTCTGGCCATGTTGCGCGGTATCTCCCCGGGAACTCTTCCGCGCAGGCAACCCTTTGGATTCCCGCCATTTTACAACAATCAACGTCCGGCATGCAGAGCAATCTGGACTTCTCAAAGAACTCAACGCTTATTGAGAGCATGGAAGATGTCCAATTTAATACAGGCGGGCAGTGGACGCTAGGCAGGGGGCTCCGACGTCTCAGGAGCAAGCGTTTTACTCGGCCTGCAGATTCCCCTTACTCCTCCAAGCAGCAAGCGGTAGTGCTAGACAGCTTGTAACTTGGAGGCAATGTTCAGCATGGGGAATTTCACGGGCGACGCAACATTGCGCAAGGAAGCTACCGTGAAGCATACCGATACTGGCGGTTCTCCAGAGCCCGTTACCGATGGAAAAGGAAAGGATATTGTCATTCTGCTCAACGGCACGTCCAACACCTTTCGAGGAGATAATCAGAATACCAACATTGTCAAGATTTCACAGTTGCTCGATCGTTCGTATGTGCAGGAGGAGAATATCTATCATCGGAGTGTAGGTTTTGATACTGTCACGTCGATACGACCTGGGCAAAGCCTTACTATGTATCATGTATCATCCTCATCCTAGGGCATTGGAACCTTTGGCAAGCTGTCCTCCGTTACTCTGCGCAAGAGAATTAGCTACAAGCTGTCGGTCTTAACCGGTGCTGATATCGACATGGCAGTCCTAGGCGTCTACAAGTTCTTGATGAACCGATATGAGCCCGGCGATCGCGTCTTCATGTTTGGCTTTTCGCGTGGGGCGTATACGGCGGTTATTACCTGCGCCATGATCAGCGCCGTTGGATTGCTCAGTCGCGGGAATGAACACGAAGCCCAATTCGCTTACACGAATTACATGGCAATCCAAACCGCAAACGATGCCGAGAGAGAAAAGGCCAAGCGTACTGCCGAGAGCTACAAGAACACGTACTGTCAAAGCGATGTCAAAATCCATTTCCTCGGACTTTTCGATGCCGTGTCCAGTGTGGGAGATGGAATCATCACACCACCGACACGGTATCCATGGACTCTCAAGTTGTCCATAGTGAAGACCTTATGTCACGCCGTATCTCTCGACGAAAGGCGTGTGAAATATAAAGCCAGGAAACTTGAACCATATCTGGCTGGTGCCCAGGAGTTCACGCAGCTGTGGTTTCCTGGAAATCATTGCGATATTGGCGGGGGATACGCGCCTGCAGGACCGCAGCTGGAAGAATACCAAGGGCTGACATCAAACATTCCGCTCACTTGGATGTTATCCAAAGCTCAAGAGAAAGGCCTCAAGTTGAAGGATCCGAATGTGACCATTGACTCAGTTGACATCCGAGACCGAGTTTGTGACTTGGCGGCTCCGCTTCATGATGATCTCGATGCGACAAAGGTTCCGCGTTCTGGATCAAGCTGGGAAAACCGACTCGGGATGCACCTGTTTTGGTGGGCTTTGGAATTTACACCCTTTATCAGCTTTTACCCTCGCAAAAGCGATACTGCCATTGGAAGGTACTATCAAAATCTTGGTCACATCTCATGGACGCAACTCATTTATCGCATTATATAGTGTACAAGAGTACTCGTCACTCAGCCAGTACGCAAGCGGGTCTCCGGAAAAGAAGGTTTGGTGTTCTGGTAGACGACCGAATGTCGGCAATTACAGATATGTGCCTCCCGAACAGTGGGAAAACATGGAGCAGCACTTTCATTGGTCGGTTTTGGAACGAATGAAGCTTGACCCACAGTACAAGTCTAAATTGGAATGGAGAAAGGGTGGTAACAAGATGAGTGCTTGGAGTATTATGGCGGATTATACCCGAGGATTGCTTCCATTTTGGGGCACCAAGTAGTGTAGATGCGATTAGATCGAGAAATGGATGGGAGTACAATTTCTAGGCGAAAGGTTCACTCGAGTACTGACCATTCTGAACTCAATTGGGTGCAGTATTTGTTTCGACCTTCTGTAAACAGACAGTGTAAAATGGACCGATTAAAATGCAGTTCCACCATCCCTCCACGGCATTTGACTCCTGCGGGAGTTCGGGGATACCAATGTCCTTTCCGAAGGAGGAAAACGATTTAGGCTGCGTATCGTTGCTCCTACCGTTTAATGCATGCTTCCAGCGGAAGACCGCCAGAATACGACCAACCGAGAGCGAAATGCACCGCGATATTGGAACTAGTACACAGGGACAAGGAAGTCGGAAGTACCTTACTAATAGCATCAGGAGGTTAGCTCGGACCATGGCACTTCACGTGCACAGTAGGTCTTCGCTGCTGGGCATTCACGCAACCGCCACTCCAAGTCTTTTAATGAGCTCGAATGCCTCTCGTCCACATGGGTTGCAAGGCTTGAGAAATAGTAAAGACGTGCATAGGCAAGATGTGAAGACAGTCATATGGAAACTTGAAGAAGTTGCTAAAAATGCATCAGATAACTACTTCATCGATTCCTTGTGCGGTCAGGTCTAGAATTAATGTAATGATACCGGTCAACTGAACATGCAGCCTTGGAACTTTCCCACTGTGCACCTTATAACAGCCGGGAGAGACCTGTAAATGTCTTTCAAAGTCGGTTGCTGTCGTAACATCGACTTTTCTCTAGCATCAGCAACAAGTCGATGTCATACTTACAGGGTACTATGGCTTGGTTTCTGGGGCCCAGCCGGTTCACACATACGCACGGATACAAAGCCGCGCGGACACCCCTAAAAGCCAGCACTTTGGACAACAGCAGAGGAGGTTTGTCGCTACATTTGCGATAATCCAATTTGCCTGCGTATCTGGCCTACAATTGAAAAGATGACGACCGTCCATATTCCCACAAGTACCGCGCAGATCACCGGCGACCTTCACCCGCCTGTATCTCTTTCCCACGGACTCCTCATCTTTGTCCATGGTTCGGGCTCCTCTCGGTTTAGCCCACGAAACCAATACCTTGCCAGCAAACTGCGATCACTTACAGGATGTGGGACGCTACTCCTTGATCTTCTCACTCCGTCCGAGGAAGCGATTGACGTACGAACGAGGCAGTACCGGTTTGATATACCAATGTTGACAAACCGTGTACGTGATGTCTGTATCTATGTCAATCGCGAGCTGGAGGGAATGAAAGGCGTGAACGTGGCGACTTTTGGGGCGTCAACTGGTGGTGCAGCTGCTGTATGGTGTACAATCCCTTGCGAACCAGGATTCAACGGTGGCGATATGTCATTTGTGAAAGCTGCCATAAGCCGCGGAGGTCGAGTTGACCTTGTGCCCGCGTCTGATTTGCGGAAAGTACGGGTCCCAACCGTCTTGATAGTCGGCGGCGACGATGTGGAAGTCTTGGAGATGAATTGGTCGGCAGCGAAGGCCATTGACCACTGTGTGGTAGAAGTCGTGGAGGGTGCGACGCACTTGTTTGAGGAGAAAGGTATCAGTGGTAGCATCATATTTGGAAGAACTGAGCATTAACTAATGAATAAATTCAGGCAAGTTGGAGGAAGTTGCAGACATCGCCGCTAAGTATATCACCAAATACCTCGTGAAGCCCCCCAAAGAGGAGTGATCACTGCTGCAACCGCCTCAGTACCCTCATGGCCCCAATTCAAAAGCAGTGGTGCGAAGCGCTAATGCGTTCAGTTGGCGTTTTATTATGATGGTTCCTTTGTGAATATCACATTTGCTGACGACTTCCTGAGAGCTCAAGCTCTAAAACCTGCCGGGTGCGGTAAGGCACCGACCATGTCCCATTTACGGCAGCCTGAACTTTGTCGGGATAAGGTAGCGCAACACATGTAATGAAGTTGATGCATTGTCCACGGAAACCCAAGGCTGGTCAAAATGTATATTCCATCCAATTATAATATCTACAAGAAACAAGGCAAAACAGCGACAGACATCATTGCTCCTGCCCAATGATATGCTTCTTTCGTTCCGCTTTGAAAGGTACAGCCCCAGGTTTGCTGTGCGCACGTTGATTGTCTTCTTTCCGTTTGATCGACTCCAACATGATCCGTTTCGTGTTCTTCGCACTCGCGATGGACTTCGGAACTTTACGATGTCTATCGATCTTGCGAATCTCCGGCATGTTCTTGTATCGTTCTTTAACGGCTTGAGAGTAATTGCGTGCAGTACGCTCACGATTACTCGTCTAACAAAGCAGTAAGCGTCCAGGCCGTAACAAACAAAGTGGCTCAATGTTCTCAAACGTACCGTTCCAAGCTTATCAGAGGCAGATGCTTTCCATAGTCGAATATTTCCATCATCACTGCCAGACAGAACGAATTTTGCGTCCATACTGAACTTGACGCACCAAATTCTTTGCATGCGCTTGGTGTGGTATACATCCCGAGAGTGTCCCTCACGGCTTTTGAATATGCGAAGTGTTTTATCGTACGACCCAGTAACGAATTCCTCTCCTGTCGGTGAGTAGTCAATGTCCAACACCGCCGAAACATGGTCCTTGTGAACATTTATCGCACTCTCCATCTTTCGCATGTCAAAGGTATAACAATTGTGGTCTTCATTAGCGGTAGTAAAGTTGAACGCCTCCATTGGATTCCATGCAATAGCATTCGTGCGCAATGCCATATATGTCTTTGATAACGGTGAGTTTGTCCGCAAGTCGTAGAGGATGATGGTCCGGTCAGTCCCGCAACTGGCAAAAACGTTCTGTTGCGTTTGGTTGAATTTGACTGATGTGACTGTTTCCGCTCCCCAAGAATACGAGTGCAAGGGTTCCGCGCGGTCATGGTCCCAGATGTCGACTTGAGAGCTGGATGTAGCGAAGAGATTTTGTGACCGATGGTGATCAATGCCGGTAAACGTGAATCGAGATATGTAGGTTTTTAAAGGGTCTGTCTGCTCGGCGTTCCACATTTTGACAACCTTATCCTCACCGACCGTCACAAAATTATCGCTGAAGGGTACTGGTGCTATTCCTCGGACAAATCCTTGATGTGCACGCGCCGTCCAAGTCGACTTCTGGCTCGCCAACGACCATATTCGCACCTCTCCATCGGCGCTTCCCGAGAAGAGAGTTGTGAGCTTCGTGGGGTGCTTGGCTACGCAATAAACTCCTTCAATATGCCCAGATAATGCTCCAACGAACGGCTTGGCAAACAGCCTTTCCAGTTTAACCGTGTTCAAAGCTCTCGTGTATTCCCTTGCCCTCTCGAACGGATGCAATGTCGGGTCCAGGTTCCGCTGTACTTTGAAAATATCCCCTGTTCGCTCTCGCGCATGGTCGTGGCTGCGGCTTATCGTTTTGATTTTCTGACAATTTGAAAGATCACTTGAGCATGACATCAAGGTTGTGAACCAACATTCAACGCAGTAGTTACCATCTTCGCTCCCTTCCTTGTGAATTTGGCGAACCTCTCTGCCCTTTGGCTTTGGCCTGTTGCTGTTAAAAATGCGTTGTTGAAATTCGACAATGGCGCGCCCAAAAACATCGAGACAACACGTGATCATTTTTGCTTATGCATGGAAATACACGTGACCACACAAACTCCGATACGCGTAACTCTGCAACTGGCTTTTTGAGTAGCGGAAGCTATCTTCTTTCTGCTTGCCATTCTGTTGTTGATGCCATCTTATAGGCTCTTGAAAAGCATCACCAGAGAGCAATGTACAAACTGTGATGGATTTGACATTGTGCTTCCTCCTCAATATAATTTCGCTTCCAAGGAGCACCAGGCATCATATTTATAAAGTTATGTCAGTCCCAGGTTCGTCCTTCACACTCCCGTCGACGAGTAGATGTCTTCTCCCAGCTCGCTGCGTACAAGGTCTTTCCTTTATTTAGTACATCACATGGTGCTTATTGTTCATGAGGAGTATGGGACAGTTAGGGCGACCCGTCAAGTCTGGACTATTTTCCGATGCTTAAAATAGCGCCCTCACATTCCCCCTATGGTAAAAACATCACCAACATTTTTTTAACGCTAATTGATTATCGTCCAGTATGGGGGCAGGCGCGAGCAAGAAGACCCAAACAGCACACAGTCCGACGTCTGGAGGTCCAGCTGCTCCTCTTCCAACTATTGATAAATATGTCACATCAACGGATCAGGCATTACCCGTAGCAGCGCCGGCGTCTGGGCCATTAAACAAGGGAGACAAGAGAGCAGCGGGGTCAACACAGGAGCAAGCTGACATTCAGAAGGTATACGAGGGAAGAGATGACAAGAAGTTTCGATCCTATAAGCGAGTGGAGGAAAGAGAAGACGTGAGACCAGGATTTTCGGAGAGCACCTATGGGCCTGTGAGATCCTCTCATACGGAAGGTAATCCATTTTATCCTACGACAACAATACAGGGGAGCTGATGATAGATTCCCAGGTACCAAGTCTTCTCACATCACAGCGTCGAACAAAGGAAGTGCGAAATATCGAGATACAGCCATTGATCAGGATGACGATGAAGTAACGTAACGTTCGCTCTTTCTGACTAATGTCCATCATACTGACGTGTATTGTGCCAGAACTATAAACCCAAATTTGATAAAGAGAAGTTTAGAAAAGCCAACAAAGAAGGAGTACGTGTGTGTACATCCTGCGAGGCATGTTTACCAACTGCTAACCTACGTTGTAGGCCTTAACAGAAGAGCTTCCGGTGATATTTCGTAATCAACCGTTATCACACAAAGAGGTCAAACGCAAAGAGGACGAAGATCTCCGTTTCTTAGATGCATCAGATGAAGATTTTATGGCTCAGATATTACAAGAGACCGAGTTTGTACAGGCGGACAGAAAGAAGGGACTGTTTGCTTAGTTGTCTATCAAATGTTTGGCCCAGATTCCCAATTTTAAACTGCTTACGCTAGTTAAGCCCGCACAATTGCAATTGGCCCACGGTAAGGGCTACTCTAGCAACTAATCGTTCGGAGTCGTCTCAACACTAGCGGCCGGAGCCGAGAGTGAGACCATACTTCCAGTTTTACTTCCACTTGCCTCTTCAACGGACAGGCTGTGCCTTTTATTTTCCAAATTTTGTACGCTAGCACCCCACTCATTGCGAGGTAGCGATTGCCCGTTGGCAGAGTCTTGATCAGCGAGCGCGGCAAAGGTATCAGGTGCGGCATCCCGAGTCGAATCAGAGAGAATTGGCTGGCGTGATCCCTGCACACATGTGTCAGCGCCCGCTGGAATTCACATTCACAGAGACTCGACACTTACCTTTCCGGCACCTTCCGGTCGCAATCTCCTTGGTACGTCTGACTCTGATTCAGGCTCGGGGGTCTCATAATATAAACCCCCTGGTCGCTTGTGCTGCAGTCCGGCACTTCTGGCACCAGTCTGGTCTACTCTGGGCAATACAACGTTTTTTCTACCGGTTTTCTTCGCTGTAACTTCGCCTGTGCGCTTGTTGAGAAGGGGTGGGAAGAAGGCACCAAACTGTTATTATACAACTGTCAGCACGTAATATGGAGTACAATGACAAACAATGCGACAAGCTCCAACCTGTACTGGGGCTCTTGTCGTACTGGAAGGGCCGTGCTTCGTCGGTGGTCGCGGCGGGCTACTAGCACGATGAGATATGGATTCGCGGCGTCTACTAACTCTACTATTACGGAACGCCGAATTCTGCTCGGCAATATGCATTCTCTGATAGTGCGAGTGAGTTCAAGATCGGCCAGGTGCGAACATCTACAGCGTCACATACACAATTCTGACAAAGATAACCGCCCTCAGGGCTCGTCCTTGCTCGACCTGTACTGTATCGTATCAGTCAATTGACTTATACCATCGCTATCAGTTGATCCAACCTGAACGGTTCGCGGCAAAGCGGCTCTCATCATCGTAATCTTCCATACGGGCTCGAGAGCCAAAGACGCGATCTGTCCGGTTACTCTTATTGTCGTCTTTTTGGTGACATCTGCTGCAGACGCCCATTGCCGCAAACTGTTGCATTGCAGATGAGCTCCAATTCTCGTACTTAGGCGATCACAGGTCCGCTTACTGATCCCTCAACCCATTTTCGCACTCCCGGACGGGCAAAGTATTCCTTTAGCGCTGGATCTTTCAGGTCATCGTAACCAAACGAAGGGCCTTTAGGACGGTGTCGATATGGTCGTGTTGGATTAAACCTATCGCAAAGCGCCTAAGTAAAACGCTCATCGCGTGGCCGCTGCACTGGGATGGAACTTACGAGACGGTAGTGCTAGAGTTGGGATATGCTCCAACGACCTTTTTTGAAGGCAACCCGCAAAACCAATCATAGGTTGACATCACGTAACGATATCACAGCATTAAGTTGAAAAGGACAGAAGTTTGAAGCAGATGCCGCAAGAGCTTCTTGGAGCAAACCGCGGACATTTTTCTAAATTAAGGGCGCTCCAAATATATACAGCGGAACCTTGAGGCCTACATGGCCAGGGGAACCAGAATGTCAGGCACCATCCTCTCGAAAGGTATCGCGGCTCTGATGCCGGGCTTGAGAATAACTTATGCAACCACTCTACTTCATGGGCATTTGGTGGTTTTGACGAGGCGACCAGCGAAAAGTTAGAAGCCTTTCGCGTTTTCCCTTTTTGACTCTCGAAACCGGCGTCGTCGCAGCTTTCCTTCCACTAATAATAAGAAAACTAAGGCTTCTACGTTCCTTAGCAGTGAATTTGTAGCTAGTCTCGCTGGCGGTTTTCAATGGCATCGAATCCGACAGATGTTGCTGAAGGTAAAGATGCAGAGAAACCTGCTCATGAAATAGAAAGGGGACCCCGATCAGCTGAGCAGTCGCCGCTACCGGACATAGATGGAAAGCGTAAACGAGAAAGTGATGATGTAGGAGACGGACCCAAACCCAAGCTACTTGGGACCGATCAACATTTAAGCCCCCGTTTCGAGTCCAATGTCAATAGCAATGAACAGAGTGGCACTGTCGCTTCGGGAGCAGACGATTCGGAACCGTTAGCTGAGCACTCGGCAGCCAAAAGCGCTACAGCGGCTTTATGCGATGTTTGTGGAACTCATCCGTTTAAAGTACGTTGTACTTGCTCACCGTTTGCTTTTACTTTCACGCAGCTCTGACTTATATGCGCATTCGCTTTCAGTATAAATGCCCTAGATGCTTCTGCAGGTCCTGTTCACTCGTATGCTCGAAAGAGCACAAAGTACAAAGCTCTTGCACTGGCCAAAGGAACAAAACTGAGTTTGTACCAATGTCAAAGTACACTCCAAACCATATGTCAAGCGGTGCGTCACACTTTGCCCGTCTCCACATGCCTCATATCAACTTCTAAGCTATCTGTTGACACAGACTATGTGTTCCTTGAAGAAGCATATCGGATAGCCGATAATGCAACACGGGATATTCACCGTATCAAGAGCGAGATGAAACCACATCAAATGCGTCAGCAACTTCTTTTACGACAGTGTCGCTGGTTAGGAATTAGGATCCGATTCATGCCTGCTGGTATGAAACGACATGAGTTGAATCAATCGATATTTATACAAAAGTTCAAATTCATCTCGTGGACGATCGAATGGAAGTTCGCGGAACTTGGTCTAACAAAAGTTGATCATCGCGTGAAAGACAACACTTCCTTGTCGGATGCGCTGTCAAAGCACATTGATGAACATGAGGGCAATGCTGCGGAACGGCATGAGCTTAAGCGATACTGTGATGCCGGTCTGAGCAATCTCTTCGTTTACATGGAAGTACCTGACAAGCAGGTATGTTACTCCATTAGATATACTTTGTTGACGGGTCCTGACGGATGTCTTCTTACTGCAGGCGAATGAGAGAGCTTTGTGGAAGCTGGATATGACGCGGTCGATACGAGACAATTTACGGGGCAAGAGTATAGTAGAGTTTCCAACCATTGTTGTTTACGCGGAAGAACCTGCAGACATCACAATTGTTCAAGAACATAATGTACCCAGTTCAGACATCATTATCGACAGAGGAGCAAATGAAGTAACCTATGTAGATGAAGTCCCCGATGCGGAGAGGGATCGCGGTAGTCTTGTGGACGTGCCTCAAGACACGCCTCGAGGCGATGATGATACCAAAGTGCAAGCTGTTTCAGAGTCATCTACCAAATTGGACGGCCCGGTAGACTTGGAACTCATTGCTAGAGCGTTGAACGAAGATTTGGGTCCAAGCTAGTCAACCTCTTCGTGAGCTTTCCGAGTTGCGGTTGTCATTAAATTATTTCCCACCATTAAATTAATATAGAAGCATGGCATAATGAGCATTGGAGTCCTTTGCAATTATCTCCTTTCGTCGGTTTCTGCTTCTGTTTCTACTTTCAAGTTCAGTGAGCGGGTCACGTGACACTAGTGCGGGAACATTAACAAGGCCAACGACTTTTGACGAGTCTCAACGTCGAAAGATCAGCCAGCGCCGGGAGCATATTGCACAATGGCATCACCAACAAAAGGGCTCCGCAAGACCAATGGAGAGGATGAAAGATCATCACCGACCTTGACGAAAAGGAAGCGAGTGGACGACAATGAGGAAGTGGAAACGATTTCGGCCGATGACTACGTTCCGTATGTCCCCATTCATATTCGCAAGCAGCAAAAACATCAGAAACTCGCTACTCTTTTACGAAGACGGAGCGCTACGCTTTCTGATAATGAATCTGATGATGAACGCAACAGTAACAGTCGCCAAGAAAAATCTGGTCAGAGTAATGCAGCAGCACCAGCGCGGTCAGCAATGTCTCTACTGGATCAGGCCGCGCAACTCAAACAACAGGCCCCACCAAAATCAGAGCTTGAGAAAGAGTTAGAACTTGAACAAGAGATCTTACGTGCGCAGACAGAAGCGAAAAAAGCGTTGTTCAGCGCACAAGAACTCGCAAAGGATATCCATTACACGGATCCAATCACAACCAGTTGGACGCCGCCACGGTATATCTCTCGGATGACTACCGAATCGCGGCAGCGTGTCTTAGAAAAGTATCATATTCTTGTTTCGGGTGATGACCCACCTGCCCCCATCGAACACTTTCGCGACATGCGTCTACCGAAATCCATTCTACGGCATTTAAAAAGTAAACGAATCCGACGTCCGACGCCGATTCAAGTAATGGGCATTCCCACAGCACTGAGCGGGCGTGATATGATTGGTATCGCCTTTACTGGTAGCGGCAAGACCTTGGTTTTCACGCTCCCTGCTGTTCTCTTGGCACTGGACGCTGAGTGTCGATTACCGATGATCAAAGGTGAAGGGCCAGTGAGTCTGATCCTGTGTCCGTCTCGAGAGCTAGCGCGGCAAACATACGAAGTTACGAAAGAAATTTGCGAAGCGTTACATCGCGAAGACGGCTTCCCGCTGTTACGTATCCTGCTTTGCATGGGTGGAATCAACCTTGCTGACCAAGGTGCCGCCTATCGCGAAGGTCCACATATTGTTATTGCGACACCAGGGAGATTGCAGGATTTGCTTTCGCGCAAAATGTTGCAGCTGAGCAATTGCAAGTATCTCTGCATGGACGAAGCCGATCGCATGATTGATTTAGGATTTGAAGAGGATGTTCGCAATATTATGTCGTATTTCACCTCACAACGTCAAACCCTACTCTTCTCCGCCACAATGCCGAAAAAGATTCAAAATTTTGCACAGTCTGCCTTGGTGAAACCATGTATCGTTAATGTTGGTCGTGCTGGAGCGGCGAATCTGGATGTCATACAAGAAGTGGAGTACGTCAAGCAGGAAGCCAAAATCATCTATTTGTTGGAATGTTTGCAAAAAACGCCGCCACCAGTGCTGGTGTTTGCGGAGAACAAAAACGATGTCGATGATATACATGAGTATCTTCTTCTCAAGGGCGTAGACGCTGTTGCGATACACGGCTCAAAGGATCAGTCAGAGCGCGAGTATGCTATCACTGCGTTCAAGTCCGGCAAAGCCGATGTCCTCGTTGCGACAGATGTTGCTTCGAAAGGTTTGGATTTCCCTCAAATCCAGCACGTTATCAACTACGACATGCCGAAAGAAATTGAAGACTATGTACATCGAATTGGGCGTACTGGACGTGGTGGAAAAACCGGTATCGCCACTACTTTCATCAACCGTAGCTCTGGGGAACAGATTCTGTTGGACTTGAAGTATCTATTGCGAGAAGCAGGACAACGGATCCCTCCTGTTTTGATGGCGTTGGAGGATCCGAATGAAAAGTTTCTGGAGGCGGGTGCTGGTGGCGACTGCTCGTTTTGTGGTGGATTGGGACATCGAATTACGCAATGTCCCAAATTGGAAGCACAGAGGAGGGTACAGATGGCCGGGCAAAAGATGGGTGGTGGTGACAATGCAGGTGGTGGGGATTATTAGATTGTAACTGTAGACGTGCCACTCAGAAAATACAAATTGCAGTTGCTACTTCGGAATCGTTTTATGGACTTGGCCGGACTTCACGCGGAGTCTGACTTCTCGCAGTCAGCATTGGAGGCCACTGATGTTTAGCGCTGTTCGCTTTGGTGAGAGAGAAGCCTTCGCCGAAATAAATGTTCAATGTACCGCACCATAAGTCAAAGATGATATGGATATCACGGACGCTTCCCAATGTTTATGTGAAGCGATTAACTATTTACAGGAGAAATGTATAAATAAAAAGATAGCGCTGTGGCAAGAGATAATCACTCGCGCTTCGCACGCTTCGTTTCCCTCGGCGTTCCAGCGGGTCCTGACGTGGACGTCCGTTTGCGAGCCTATATCAATATGTTAATAAGCATGAATGAATACCTGGTGGCTGTAGTTGCTAAGCGGTTACTTACGGAAGGAGGGGCTCCCGGCGTCGTTACAACTTTCCCGCCGGGGCGCCCATCTGTAGTCTTCTTGGCTTCATACAGGAGATTAACGTTCGTGACAAGCTCTGCATACTTGTTGCAGACGGCAGCCGTTGGCATCTCAGGTTGCATCGGTAGTCCAAGATCGACAAACATCTTTTCGACTTTTGAGCTCTTGGCTGGAAGCTTTGTAGATCTTGCATAAACACCCGGAGAAAACTTTTTAAGAAAGGCTGATGGCTCTTCCGACTCTGTGCGGGTACTAGCCCGCTTGGCTGGTGGCTTCCGGAAAACTGGAGTTGCAGGTGCAGGCTCCGGTTCTTTGGCGGTAACTGGTTCATCTGGCTTCTTTGGTGCTTTCCGTATTGTCTTCTTCTTGTCCGTGGGCGGCGGTGAGTCCTTGACAGGAATGGCGTTCTCTGTTTCATACTTCCTTAGAAGTCCCAAAAGCGCCTCTCGATCAGCAAGGAGCTTCTCTTCCCTAGCTTCCCTTTTCCGCAGCTCAGTATATAAATATTCCTCCTCTTGGATTTGGGCAGGCGTACGTGAGTACAGCTTGACAAGGTTGTGCTTGCGAGTCACCTCATGGACCAAAGGGAATGCATAGGGTGTAACGTCTGCAGTAGGATCTCGGAGCTGCAGTAAATGACGTGTCATCATGTAATAGCGATCCTTCAGCTCCTGCAAGAGAGATTAGCGTGGGCAGTGCTAAGAGCGTCAAATAGAGAAAATAGCACTACCTCCATTGAGCGGGGACGGGAGCTTTCGAATCGGTCCATAATGACATGCCATCGCAAGTCATATGTCTTGCACAGCGAGTAAAGGTGCATTGTTTCCTCTTTCGTCCAAGCGTCGTCTCCTGTGTATGCTATATCGTTGGTTATTTGCTCGTATTCATCGTCTGTAGGTGTTGGTATGTCCACGGACTTGTTGAATTTGGCAAAATAGTATTCTACGAGCAGGTTCAGCCATTGAAATGCCACAAGCATTTTCGCAACTTTTTATGCTACCTTCAACATCATCGGCCTTCACCCAATGTTTCAATCGCAACTGATCCGTCCGTGCTGGGTTGTTGAACTCCTTCCAAACCCATCTCGCAACCTGCTTCTTGGTGAAGTTTGGGCGCGCTTTGTATTTGCGCTTGACTTCTATTAAAGGTGGTACCCCGCCTGTCAGCTGTAGCAGCTCCCGATTCAGCGCATCTGTGCAGGGTGGTAATATCAGCCATCAATTGCTGGGAAAACATGAGACATTGTACTGACCAGATTTTCGCACTGCTTGATTAGAGACGGCAGCCACTTTAGCAGCCTGTCGTATAGTTGACGTGGCTGACGGCGTCTGCGGCGCCGAGGCAGCGCCGAGAGCTAGAATATCTCTTATATCACTGGCCATCCTTCGATCATTGTTCCTAATGGCCGTTTGGAGTCCCCAGTTGTCCTTTGATGCGGGTTTAAGTTGAGAGTGTTAGGGGTCGCGTTCAGCGTTGGGCATTTTGTCCCCCGTTTGCGACTTAGGAAATTAACAGCATCTGGATGTGGATGCATCTATAAGCACGCACCTGCAGGGATATACCTCCATAAGCAATGGCAGAAAGGGTTAGTTAAGTGCGCTGTCCATGTGACAAGATGTATGTCTTTCTGAGCTCGAGACTAAATATGATCTTTTTGATATCCAGGGCGGAAGTGGGAATCGAGGAGCGCGTGGTGGGCACAGTGGAGGCCGTGGAGGAGGGAATGCTGGTCGAGGGGGGCGAGGGGGACATGCTGGTGGTGGTGGCCCGCAAAAGAAGGAGTCGATTGTTGACCTCGCAAAGTACATGGATAAGAAGATCTACGTAAAGTACTCTGGCGGGAGAGAAGGTACAAAAGCGTCCGTCACCTTCCAGACGCATCAGCGTACAATGCGGACTAATGCATTTGATTATTAGTGATTGGAATACTCAAAGGTTACGACCCACTGCTCAATCTGGTGTTGGATGACACGGAAGAGTTCTTGCGAGGTGTGTGAGATCTACGCACCATCACTCAGGAAATGCAGGAATTAACTTCCGATTCTTACACAGACCCGGAAGACTTGTCTCGTGTGACTGATCAGAAGCGACCGCTGGGTTTGGTGGTCTGCCGGGGCACTGCACTCATTACGATCGCACCAGCGGACGGTATGGAGGAAATTGCCAATCCCTTTGGGCAGGCGGAATGAGTTCCGTGAAGTTCCGCAAACAAACCGCTTGTTAGTGGTCCGCATTCAATGTTCGGGGTAGACAACGGAATGGGAGGCAGAATGTTGTAGTATTCGGAGAGTTACGGCATCTGTCAAGGTTGCATGATGCGCCGATGCACTCCGTAAATGTTGCCCACTGTGGCACTTTGGAAAGAAATGGCGGCACATCTGCGGATCGTTTTGTTGTTAGAAGCGTAGCACATCGGAAATCGGATGTATGCAATGGTCAATGGGCCAATGATATGCGGCGTGTGACAGCTCTGTGGTGCCTTGTTGATGCTGCTCTGAGCGTTTTAGGCGTGGGAGATATCAAACCTGGTACTTATCATTTGGGGGGACCATTGGACCTTTAACTGGTTGATGCTTGGCCGCAGAAGCTGGCGGCATTTCTTTCACGGGTTTCATAGAGCTGTGCTGATCGTATGTGAACTGAAGAGCGGGTAACCAAGCGCGACTTTAGCCCATGCAGCTCCAGTTTTCCACTCGTATCAGTTTCGTCAGGCGAAGCAAGTTGGCGTCCAGTCGAGTCTTCCTGATTTGGGCTTCATCTTCAACCAGTTCGTGAGTTTCGAAATTCTAGCCTATTCTCAAGATCAAGATCAAGATTCATAACGTTAAGTACCGGCGGTGGAGCAGCCGGCAACTGTTCCCAGTTCATAGATCGTTGAACGGCTGTCGGTAAAGGCGTTATTAACGCGCAAGTTGCAGATCGCGCCGAAGGTCATCACGTCGGAGTTAACCTTTTCACCGAGTATCAAAACATGTTGAGACCCGTTCATTAAAATAGTAACAATTGGCAAAGGAATACAGGATGCTTAACTCAACTCCCAAGATTTTCTCGGGAATCCGCGAGTCTGCTGCACAAGAGCTTCGCTTGTTGGGCAGGTTTCTCACATGAGCATGTCTGGTAAGGATCCAGCTCGCGACAACACCAGTGCAGGTCGGTTTGAACTTCGCAAGATTGCATCAATGCTTGGATCCAGCGCTTAAGGCTCTGATTATTCTGCAGATACATCTCTAAACGATCCTGATGCAACGCGATCGGGAGGCGACGGGTCGTCGTTGCGCACACCGAGAAGCCTGACATCTCCTACTCGAAAGTCTGCGACCACGTTGGCTGGGGACGGCGACGACCAGCAGGGTGATGAGGAGTTTTACGTGGGAGCGCTATTCAATATAGAGATTTCGCCAGGGTTCAAGTTTCTAGAAAGCTTACGTGCGAAAGGAGACGCTAGCGAGGATGCGTAAGTTTGACCTACAATCTTTTATCATAACGTGTGCCTTGAACAATGTGACTATATAGGGTCAATGATTTGGAAAATCGAATGCGGTCACTACATGGTTTTCTCTTGTCATGCGCAGAATACGAGAAGCAGTTAATCAAGAAAGTCAAAGATGTCGCACAAGATGTACAAAAGCAGAGGCTCGAAATTGATCGAACGGCCAGCAAACAGTTTACGGAGAACACCGAAATTGGACAACTTCGGCGAGAACTTATGAAAGTATGAGCAAACGTCAGGTTGCGTCTGCAATTATGGCATGATGATGATTGACCAGGCCAGTTTTCTTAGGCGGAGAATGAAGTCAAGCTCGCTAAAGAACGTGAAGTTCGGTTGCAACAGGACACTGAAGAAGCCCAAGAGAAGAAGCGGACTCTAGTGGAAGATATCGAGGAGATTCGTCGTCATAAGGCTGACATGTTGGAGCCTCAGTTGCTAGCATCAAGTAAAGAGCTAAAGGTGCTACATATGCAAGTAGAGACGTCAGGAACTGCCTTCTTATTCATTTGATTACAGTTGGAAGTGATACAACGACGACATCAGATTGAGAACCTTGAGAAGGATCAAGAAGAAAAAGATCAAACATATGAAATGGTCATGCATGAGGTGGAACGCTTGGAGATTGAGAAGGAAAAGCACGCCTCTGCCTTCAGCCAAGCAAGTGAGATGCCGCAGAAGATATTGTACGCAGTTTGGGTTGTCACAACAGACAATGCGGTTCCTTTACGCAATTCTCGCTCATAGGAAGAACTCTGAAGTCCTTCGCGATGCCATCAACTCGTTAGTTGTGGAAAACGTGAAGCAAGGAACTCTGGCACAACAGTTGGACAAAGAGTTGGAACGACTTGCTAAGAAAAGGAAGGCAAGATTTATGCCGCACCTGTCATACGCGCAACACCAGCGGACTTACCCCAGGTCCCGCAAGTAGGATTTGGAAGAGCACAAATTAGATCAGGCGGCGGAATATGAACAAAGACGCGCCGAGATTCACGAAATGGAGCGACAGTGTGATGAGATTTTCAAACAGCATGAGCTGGCCAGAGAACAGCTTGCAGTGCAGCAAGCCGAGCGTGTGCGTTTGGACCTTGACATGAAAAAGTGTGTGCATGAGGTAGGCTCGTTTGCCCGACGAACTCCTTGCGTCCAGCTGCCAGGATAAGTAACACTCTGCGGTGCTAGATCAAACGAGAGCATGATGTTCTGCTTCGTACATTGCGTGAGAAGGATTCGCTGCTTAAGTCGTTCTGCCGATTGGAGACTACAGTCAACAATATTCGCTTGTCCACCCCGCTTTTGGAGCAGCAGCTTGTGGAACACAAGAGACAAGTTGAGTCCGCAAAGAGAGATGAAAAGCATTTTCGAAAGCAATGCCAGGAACTGCGGAAGCAAATAGATCTCCTGATGTACGATTTCCTGAAAGCCGATAATGGAGAAAGGGCAGAAGGAGAACTGTTAGCACGAGAGCTGGGGGTGAACAGGCGAATGGAAGAAGAGTTAGAGGAGCGGATTGCTGCAACTGCCGGCCTGCGTAAGCAGCTGGACGAGGTATCAGTTGAGAAGGAGATCAAGGTAAATTTTCCGCTTGAGGCCATCCATTACCATTTGGAAACCTCCTGATCAATTTCATTATGTTATAGGCGCGGGAAATACTACGCATTCGGAATAAAATGAAGGCGATAAAGGATGACCTTGCGGTTAAGGAAGTGGCCGTACTGGATGCATCAAAAAGGTGTCAGGAAGCGATAATGCGTCTTCGCGAGTTTGCTCAGCTTTATGACGTTGTCAAGAATGAGCGGAACAAATACGTGAGTATCTTCAACATGCCCTTGCAGCGAGATGATAACCAATTACTTTACCTCCAGCTGAATCAAATACAAGTAACTACTCAAAGAGCGGCGGAAATGAAGGAAAAAATACGTATATTATCAAATGAGATTGATATATTGCGGCATGAAATTGCCAACAAAGATCGGGAACTTGCAGTGAGTTACTACTCTTTTTCTAATGAGTCAGACTCGAGGTTTCAAATTTTGATGGCTCGCTTTTCATTTTAAAGAAACGTCGTCAAGCAAATACAGCTGCATATGCTCAGCGGGATTCAGCCAAAAATGAAGCCAATAAACTTTTACTTGAATACCGTGAACGGAGAGGTGCGCACCTCCGTTACCAATGCATGCCGACAGATAGCGTACTGATCCTGTTTTAGATGAAATTGATCAGCATCTGTCGCGGATAGAGGCTCTCCAGCTCATGATTACTGCAGCCGAGACTGATCTAGTGGCCCTCAAAGCTCGCCACGAGAGCCTTGTAAACACAAGGAACGCCGCTGGAATGCAATTGTTGGATCGCAATGACGAACTTTGCATATTGTACGAAAAACTCAACCTCCAACAAGATGTGATGCTAAAAGGAGATAAGGAGCTCATGGATCGTGAAGACGAAATTCGCAAACTTCAGATCATCGCAAATGACCTGCGTCGGCAAGTGGAATGGAGCAAGACTACAGTTACGCGTCCTGAAGTGGAAGAGTGGGAATCGCGCCTGAAAACGGTCTCGGAGCAAGTTCAGACAGTCAAACGCCATGTGGCTGAACTCAGCGAGCGGATGGAGAGCCCGCATATGGAAGGAAGGACGCGTGACCTCGGTGGTGCCGATCCCGGCCAGAAACAGCTCAATGAAAAAATACAGCAACTGGAGGAGAAGTTGGCTGAGAAGGAGGTCAGTTTTCCTTCTCGCGGGCTTGCGGGGAAGTAAGCTAAACCAAACGTGAACAGGAACGCCTTTTAGAGAAGGACCTAATCCTTGAGGAGATCATGACCTTGACGGACCGATTGAAGCGGCAGACATTAGATGGGCGATCTGGTAGTAATGAAGTGTCCGGCAAGGTCAATGACCTATCGAAGCGTATCAAGCATGTGACTAAGGCAATGATGGCCCGCGTTTCGGAGTTGGCGATGCATCAAGCATTGACAATGGGCCTCTACCAGGAAAAATGTGATAAGGTAATCCTTCGGTCATTGCGTAGTGTATGTAGTTACAACTGATTGCAATCTTATTTAGGAGAAGTTGTTGGAGGAAGCCCGTCAGCGATTAGCCTCTGGAGAAGTACCTACCGAAGAGGTTGAGAAACACTTTATTCGCGCTGAAAGGCGACGTGCGCAACGAGAACAGGAATTGGAAGCCTTGCGTGATCGCCAACGAAGGGCTGCAGCCGGTGGCTACTTGGATGTGTAAGTCTCTCTTTGTTATCTCAGTGCAAGGTCCAACAGGCCCGCTGAGACAATTTTACCACCAGGGATGAGGAATTCTTTGTGTACAGCAATTTGCGAACGACAGCTGAACCAAGACCGAACGCTTACATTCCGGATGTAGCTGGGAAGGGGCTTGTCGGTGAATTACCCATTCCGAAACCATATGGAGGCCATGCACCTTTCCGCCCTCAGGAAAAGGGTGCGCAAATGCGACATTTCCGCCGACCAACATACCAGCCGATTGAGATTTGATGATAGTAAATGTAACTAGAAAGCTCAATGTAGATAATCGCCTTCTGTTGTATTAGAGTGACTCGTGTATTCGGGGTATTTTCTCTTTCACAATCGACCGATAAACACCCAACGATCGAGGGGCTTGCACCCGACGTAGTCATGTCCAAGGAGATTGTGTGGGCACATCTAACGTCACCGCTGGGTTGCACCGTAAGCCAACCTACATATCTATATGCCATCAGGGAAACTACTTGGACTGGTTATCCTCGCTACGCGAGCCCATCAGCTTTTCTATGAAGCGCTCGCGGCCACCACCGGCTTTACGCGACAAAGGGCTCTCTGCAATACCAGCTGGACCCAGTGCACCACTTGCCGGCGTTGGCCGAACAGAACGTGCTGGTCCGGCATTTGATCCTGGGCCAGCACCGGACAGTGGGCGTGGCTCAATGGCTAATTGACTGGATTTCTGCTCGTTCATCAAATAGAGGTTCACTTTTTCGTCACAGATATCCAAATGTGACTTCTGCTCTGACATTTCCAGCGCGGAAAGCTTGAGAATATACTCTAGTATGCTCAGTCGACCAAGAGAGTTTCTGCTGGAGCTTAATGATCGAGCACCCGCTCTACTTACAGCTTTGGTGGCGTCGTACGTTTCATCATCTTCATCCTCAGATCCATCAAGCTCGCTGTCGTCCGTGTCGTTGTTCTCCTCTTCTTCTTCTTGTGAGAGCTCAAACGCGATCCACTCTTCCATCGGTCCATCAGGTGCCCGCTTAGGCGTTCCATCTCCAGTGAAAATGACCTCTGGGGCGACTTTAACGACCAGCACCGGAGATGTCCCGTCAATATTTAAAAGTTTGCCAGAATGCGAATAGTACAACCGCCGTAGATCTGAAACTTTGATACGCCGTGTGCGACCAGGTATTACATCCCACGAAGACACATCACGCCCTTCCATCTCTTCATGGTATCGACCATCGTTGAGGTTTTCAACGATTACCAATTCATACACTATCCGGGTACGTGATATGCTGCCAGACGCCGCGGTTTTTTGCTCCTCGGTCAAGTATTCTACGGACGGGGGTACCCGTTCGACAGACACTTGAGCTTTCGCATAATCCTCTTTCCAAGTCCAGTCAGCGACGCCCTTGGCGCGCGCTGACGCTTGGAAAAGTGTGTAGACCCGTGTTGGGAACGTCTCACCAATTCGCAATGGCTCCTTGGACTCTCCAAATGTTGCATTAGCAACGTACCGATTTGACGCTTGAGTGAGTGCATTGGAGGCCTGCAACAGACGACTGGCAGATATGCCTGATGGCAAACGTGTTCCGACGTGGGCACCAGATACTTGAAGTGCCAGTTGAAGATATGGCACTAACTCATCAATTAGCCCTATGACTCTTTCCACATCTTCAACCACGCTCGCTTGGACGCCTTGTTCATTTCCTTGGTTTTGGGCGGTGTTTGCCGCTTTGGTTAGCTCTCGTCGCAGTTCTCCACATAGAACAAGAACTGAATCCAATGTGGTATTGCCTTTCGCGGCAAGAAGTTCTGCTATGTCTATGGCTGGCGTAATGACCTACCAACACCATTTCGTGCGACGGGTTAGTCTCCATATACATAGGCTCCGTTTGCCACAATTGGTACGCACTGCGAGTTTTCGTTCTAAGATTGGTTGGAGACGTGCCAATTTCACATTTGCTTGGTTTTTGTCGCCAACAGTCTGTTGTACGATTGAACTGATTTGCTTAACCGCTAGTGATTGAGCATACGAGAAAGCAGCTCGAGAGACCAGGGAGGCTGGGGATGATACACGAGTGAGATGCCTGCTCATGTGGCAGAAAGCCATCGGCTACTTACCACCAGACACAGCAAGGGTCGCAAAGAGTTGATCCATCTGCGCCGATCGTGCGGAAATGGGTTAAGTGCGTTTTGTCTATTGAAACAGCAGCAACGCACGAAGACTAAAACCAACAAAATCCGTGCTGTCAAATTGTTCAGAAATACATCGGCTGCAAAAGCGATTACATGGTCAAACGACGAGTAAAGTACAATTCAAGGCACGTAGCCATGTCGTAGGCCACAAATGGAAGCGTTACGGCATTGCAAAGTTTCGAACGCTACTCTCGTCTAAAATCAGCTCCGGCGGTTTTTTATTTCTCACTAGCCGTACGCCAATACGAAGCATGTCTTCTTTCCACCATAGCGAGTTTGCCGGCATGACGCAGGTATCTGCAGAAACGTCAGCAGATAGTTGAACCATGGCCATTGTGTATTTTCTGCAAAAAAGTGCAGCACCTAAACGAGCAGCAGCTTTCTGATTTCTGGTTTTGGATACAGGAACAACGGTAATCACTCCAATCCCTGTCTTCTCCGCCACTCAATAGCTTCGACCACCACTCTTCTTTTGGTATCAAACCGCTCTTTGACTGCATCTATTTCTCTTTGTCTGCTTACATCCAACAGCTCCAGCAGCTCCTCTAGCGACTTCACATCATCCGGTAGGGCGTCTACATCCGGGGTTGTTGTGGTGTTGCTCGTACCATCGCGCGGCACCGGATTGGCAGCGGCATTGTTGAACTGTATGCATCTGTGAGAAATAATGCCCCAAGCCCAGGTCATAACAGAAAAGCGCGGTACGCATTTACGAGCTTACCGACTGTGATGATTTGGCAAGCTTTACAGTGGAATCATACGCCTGTTTCGGTTGCGTCGCGGACGTGGTCGTTGGATTGCGTTTCATATACTGCATAAACGCCGGTTGATAGCCTGAGTCTACAACAAACGGATGGATAAGTCAATGGACTTCAACTCTGGTAATTCAACTGTCTACCCAATTCATTCTCGCTTTTACCTTGTCCATTCTCGCTTTCGTTGGTTTTGATAGTTCCCACCACCATGGTTCCACTCATTTCGCCGTTACGAATCATGGTCCCACTTTCCCAGTCGTCTGGATCGCTCTCAAGCATCGCAGCGCCGCTACTAGACGGTTGCGTTATATTTCTTCCGCTTTCACTCAGCTTTACCGTGCCAAAGGCGTCTGGGTCCGTTTCATCCACTTCTGTTTCCTCATGGCTCTTCCGCCGCTCACGAGTAATAGCTCGAGCAGTCGCCCCTGGTCCTATTGTGGAATCCTTTGCCTTGCGTCCTTTTGTTGGACGGATAGTACCACGAGCCTCATCATTGTCCGATGTGTTATCATTTTCATCTTCCTCATCACTGGATTCCAATGCTCCCTGCGCAATCAAATCCATCGCTTCGGAAATAATCTCTGACAATACATGAACACCCGGTGCATTTTTGATGAATGGATGCTGGAGCAGTTGCTCGGCGCTAGGTCTGTTGGCGGGATTCTTCGTTAGGCATTGCGCGATAAAGTCGATAAATTGGGAAGACCATTTTGACTCCTTCTCAAGGCGCGGCGGCGGCTTGGTAGGGATCATGAATATTGCCTGCATTGCGTTGGAATCTGGTTACTAGTGCGTTGAGACGGGTGATGTAAAGCTGGTAAACGGTCTCACCCTCATAGGATGAATCTTGTGATAGGGTGGTCTTCCCTCAGCCATTTCAATGCATGTAATTCCTAAACTCCATATATCTGCTAAGACTCCGTACCCAACCTCTTGTATGACTTCAGGCGCCATCCAGAACGGAGTCCCGATGACTGTGTTTCGTTTTGCCTGATTATCTGTCAACTGCCCTGCAACGCCAAAGTCCGCCAGCTTGGCGACTCCTTGAGTGTTGAGTAGGATGTTGCCAGCTTTGATGTCTCGGTGAATTTTTCGCTTATCATGCAGGTACTTGAGACCTTCAAGTACGTGACCGCAAATAACGGCGATTTGAGGTTCCTGAAGTGTATGCCCTGTTATCCGCATGATGTCTGATACAGAGCCGGCGCCACAATATTCCAATGCTATCTGCAATAAGCAAAAAGTAGCATATCCGAGTGAGAACTACGCTTTAACGCACGGAAGCGTGATAGTCGAGATGCGGTTCTCACCCAAAGATAATTGTCTTTGATATAACTGCCGAAATACTGGATGACATGTCGGCTTTCGGTCCCCTGCATAATGTTGATCTCTTTAATAGTATCGTCTAGGTCATGCTCCACAGGTATCAGTTTCAGCGCAACGATAGTGGAAGTACGTTTATGCAGAGCCTTGTGTACTGAACCGTAGGACCTATGAACGGATGAATCAATTGAGGATTCTGGGATGGTTTATCGCCTCGCACGAGTACAAGCACATAGGGCCTACCCTTCACCAAGCTTGCCTACAATTTCGAAAACATCGGTTGGGTCCATGCCAAGTTCTTCCTGCGTCAGCAGAGTGGAACTCCTGGCTGGCGCTGCCATGCTGCGAGGAAGGCTGATTCAGCAAACCTCTGATTGTTTGTTGCTACTTTCTGGTGCAAGTTAACTGGGTACAGTTGGACCAGCGCCTGTGCGTTGCTGCGAGAGGCCAGCGAGTATTGCTATGGATGAACCAAAGCGCATTTAGCGCGCACAGGATGGACAACCCCGCGTCCAACGATTATGTCAGCCCTCAGTTATCGATTAATCTGTTGACTGATACGTTTCGTAGGTCCTATCTCCCCCAACACACTGCGGTTGCTGCCGTCCTTGTCTCAGCGGATCAAGTACTACTACCTGCGGGTGTGTGTGTTGCTTCACCGGAGTTTGGCGTAAGGCAAGGTATGTTGACGGAGTTTGGTAGGATCCGATCCAGATCCAGCCCTATGCGCGTCGATTCTGTGGCAACGATGCTTCGCACCGCATTGATCTTGAGTAGGGTGATCACATTGTGCATAAATAGGCACATTGGTTACCGCTCATTATGTTATGGCCATTACAGAGGGGCAGGAGTTGAAGGTGGTAGGAAGCGGGGAACTGGTCAACAATGACTTGAGAAAGGGGACCCAGCAGACATAGATGCGCAGGAGCTGTTACAAATATGTGGAATTCGAAATCGGCCAATTCCAACACATGTGCTGCTCGGTTGACCATTCTGCGGAGCAAGTACTTGCAACTGCCCTGCTGGTTCGACAACGGTCGCGGCGCAGGTGCGTTGATGTCGTTGATGCTGTCCTTGCCTGTCTTTGTATGTTAGTCCGAAGCCGATGCGAACACATAGTAATGTACAGTACTTGATCTTGAGAGCCTCGGAAAGGAGGAGTTAAGACAACGACTAAGAATGATCTTCCGCCGCAGACTGCCGCAGGAAACGCCACAAAACTTTAATTTAAGGGCTCCAGAACGCCAAAAAAAAAAAAGAGAAAAACGTAGGCCCCATTTGCCCGTGGGGCCCAGGGCTTCATTTATTGGGCAGGGCCCACTGGCACCGAGGCCCTATTGTCACGTGACTGTCTATTAACCATCAGGCCCCATTGGGCAGCCCTGGGCCCCAAGGTCCAGCAGGACTTCAGGTGGCGCATTAACGCCACACAGAAGGAATGTTCGAGTGCGTGCAAACTCAAATGAAATGCCCTAGCGGACACCCTCAGTCGTCGCCCCGATTATGGCCTTCCAAATCCTGGTAGCAAGTGTCAAGATCAACAATCTACGGTCGTCAGCGTGCCCGCTATCGCCAGCATTGATGTTCCTCCTTCCCCGTCAGTATGAACCATCTTAACCAATGTCACCAGTCCATGATATATATGGAGTACATAATTATGAACTGTAGCAACCCACGCAATTGTTAGGGCCTTCTGAATTCAAGAAACAAACGTTGGGGACCATTGGTTCAACTTAGATCGGACCAAATGCCATCACGCAACTCCTTGAAAGAAAGGCACTTTGTCACGAAATACACGCAGGATTGTTTTGCGGAGAAGAGGGTGAAGCCGTGATGACATGGTCTGCCAGACTAAGAACACGGAACGATTGCTGCTCGAGAGCTTCCCGTACATCTTCGAGCTGTGCTGTAATACTACAGCTTGGGATTGGAATTTGCCACCTAGCCTGTGGCAAATATATACATTCTTGGACGTTCCAAGTCATCGCAGGGCTTATGGCCAAATGGGAAGGCGCCTGACTACGGATCAGGAGATTCCAGGTTCGATCCCTGGTAAGCTCGTTTTACTTTTTTCCAAGTTGCTCGGTTGGGTTGGGCGCACTTTGAATTACTGCACCCTTTTCCTTCAGTGGCTGACCGACTTTATTTTGGGTGGTAGTGAACAACTAAGAAATTATGCGTAGAGCTACGCAGTGGGTATTTGTATGGCTAGCAGTCATGAAATTCACTTTACCTATGGTTGTGCAGCTAGTTATCTTGACGCTTGGTTCGCTGTATCGTGAAAGACGTGGTTGAAAGATGTGGTTCCCGACTGCAGTCAGATAGAAAATGCAAGAACAGCCTCTCCCTTTTACTGGCTCCCAGAAGTGCGCATCACGAAAAAAATTGCTTCGAAGTACAGTCGGTTTTCTCAGTAGCACTTCTTGAAGGGCCCCTAACGAGCTGCACCCTATAACTCCGGAAGACGCTTTCAGTTTCGGCGATTGGCTCTGCATGCGAATATATTTTTAAATATCATAATGTCGGCGTCGTCGTCGTTGTCGGTTCGAAGCGACGAGCCTACGACGCGTAAATCTTGTCAATGCACCCACAGTCTAAGACTTAATCTGTTTATTGCACCCGTTGTATGTGCGCATACAACATTGCGTGTCGTCTCGTTTTGGAGTGTTCGCCTTCGGTTTGCTTTAAACAGTAGCAGCAGCAGCAGCAGCAGGTGAATCCATCTATTCGACGAGAGAGCGGCCGGGGGTGACAGCACGAACAACACAGCAACATAGGAAAGCGTTCTATTGCTGGTGAGTCGCATCTACACTGTCCATTTGTTATCTTTCACGCTGTTGACCCATCTTGCCATCATTGTAGCCGACGCACATTGCTACATAGACGCGTGTGAAGAAGGAGAAAAGCACTATGCCAAAGGAGCCAGTCGCCCAGACCATTGCCGTTCCGGCAGAGGATCCGGAGCACAAGGAGAAAAAGGATCCTGAAGAACTAAAGGCAGTGGGCTCGGTTGATAAAGACAATGAAGAGGATCTGTCAGAAGAAGACAGACAGTTGAAAGAGGAACTTGAACTACTTCTAGAAAGACTAAAAGAGGATAAAAGCGACCTTCACAGACCAGCTCTCGAGGCGCTCCGCACTTCTATCCGTACCGCCACTTCCTCCATGACAGCCGTCCCAAAACCGCTCAAATTCCTCGGTCCCCATTACCAATCGCTCATCGACATCTATTCTTCCTGGGTGGAAAGTGATAACAAACGTTTTCTTGCTGATATCCTGTCTGTGCTTTCCATGACATATGGCGAGGATGGAAAGCGTGACTCCTTGAAATATAGATACGTGGGTTCCTCTGAACCTGCAGGATCATGGGGACACGAGTACGTGAGGCATTTAGCGGGCGAGTTGATTGCTGAGTATACTGCACAGACAGAGGTCGATGGGGATACCGAGAATACTTTAAAGCAGGCAATAGAAATCGTGCCCTTTTTCCTGAAGCACAATGCCGAGCCTGATGCTGTGGATCTAATGTTGGAGTTGGAGGCGTTGGATCAATTACCGCAGTTTGTCGACAAGGACAATTACCAGCGGGTGTGTCTATACCTCACCAGGTAAGATATCTTTTTGTTCTTATGTCACCCGGAAGATATTGCAGTGCATACTGACGGAAAACACACCTATATAGCTGCGTCAACTATGTTGCCCCTCCCGACGACGTGTCATGCCTGCGTGCAGCACACACCATCTACCGCGCGCAAAACCAGTATGCTCAGGCACTCCTTATCTCTCTGCGCATGCGGAATACTGAGCTCATTGAGTCCGACTTTAACGACTGCCCCGATCCCTTGATCAAAAAACAGCTTGCTTACATGCTCGCCCGTCAACAGGTTATGATTGAGACGTCCGACGAGGAAATTCAGGACATCCTCAACAACTCTAAGCTGTCCGAGTATTTCCTTGCTCTTGCTCGCGATTTGGATGTGATGGAACCGAAGACCCCAGAGGACATCTACAAGTCACATTTGGAGCACAGCAGGGGTGGTTTCGGATCAACCAATGTCGATTCTGCAAAGCAAAATTTGGCTTCGACCTTTGTGAATGCGTTCGTAAATGCTGGATTTGGAAGCGATAAATTAATGACTGCATCGGAAGATGGCAACTGGATTTACAAGAACAAGGAGCATGGCATGATGAGTGCGACGGCCTCTTTGGGCGCCATTTTGCTGTGGGATGTTGAGATTGGTCTAACTCAGATCGACAAATACCTTTACTCCCAAGAGGATCATATTAAAGCCGGTGCCCTCCTCGCCATCGGCATTGTTAATTCCGGAGTTCGGAATGAATCGGATCCAGCCCTTGCTCTCCTATCCGAGTACCTCGAAAGTAAAACGCAGAGCCTCAAGATCGCTGCCATCATGGGTTTGGGATTCGCCTATTCCGGAAGTGGACGCGAAGATATCACCGAGCTCCTGTTGCCCATTGCTACCGACCCGGGCACCAGCATGGAAATTGTTTCACTGGCTTCACTCGCTCTGGGCATGATCAATGTCGGCCGTATGCCCGGCGAAGTGATTTCTCAAACCGTCAATAGCATGCTAATGGACCGCCAAGAGGGTGACTGGAAAGACCCGTATGCCATCTTTTACGGTCTTGGAATGGCCTTCCTCCACCTCGGCGTACAGAGCGATAGTGAAGCCACGACTCAGGTCATGGATGTAGCGGACCAGTCACAGAACCCACTGGCGAAAAGCTTTGGCGTGTTGATCGATGCGATTGCGTATGCAGGCACCGGCAACGTGCTCGCCATTCAGAGGATGCTGAGATATTGCACTGACCATTTAGAGGAGAGCGAAGCCAGGTTCCAGGGCTTCGCCGTGTTGGGTATTGCGGTGATTGCAATGGGAGAGGAGATTGGAAGTGCCATGGCTATGAAGAGTCTGGATCACCTGGTGGGTTTTCGTTTCTAACTAAGCCGCGTGCTATGTTCTGTCACTAACGCCTAGGCATTTTTTTAAGATGCATTACGGTGAAGCCCCCATTCGGAGAGCAGTCCCTCTCGCTCTTGGCCTCCTCTGCGCGTCTAACCCGCTTGTAAACGTTCTCGACGTGCTTTCCAAATATTCTCACGACAGTGACCAAGACGTGTCTCTAAACGCCATTTTCGCCATGGGATTGGTCGGATGCGGTACCAACAATGCCCGTCTAGGGCAAATGCTCCGTCAACTTGCTGCATACTACGCAAAAGAACCCAACCATCTATTTGTGGTAAGGGTCGCCCAAGGTATGGTACATATGGGTAAGGGCACTGTGAGTGTGAGCCCGTTCCATAGCGAGCGGTTTTTGATGAGTCCGACCGGTGTGGTTGGGTTGATGACAGTTTTGGTGGCGTTCATGGATAGCAAAAATCGTAAGTGTTTTAGGGTGCTTCGAGTTGGTCATCGAACATTTAGGACTAACGAGCTCGTGGCTTATTTCTTATAGTGATATTAAACCGTGCTCACTACCTCCTGTACACACTCCTTATTTCATCATACCCCCGCTTCTTCTTCACGTTGTCTCCGGAGCTTCAACCGTTCCCAACAACTGTCCGCGTTGGCCAAGCCGTCGATACGGTTGGACAAGCCGGCAAACCAAAGACGATTACCGGATTCCAAACACATATGACGCCAGTATTATTGGCATATAGTGAGCGAGCTGAGTTGGCGACAGAGGAGTGGAAGACTCTGAGTGCGGTGAATGAGGGTGTGGTAGTGTGCAGACGGAATGAAGCGTGGGAGGGTGAAGAGGGCGAGAAATAGCACGGAGTACTCTAAGAGGGTGTTTGTAAACTGGTTTCCAAATTGTAAACCGTAGTTGTAGCCCACTCCCCGTTGGGTGATCTTAACATTTTGATGTGACCAAACGCAAAGATACTAATATATTTCCGGACATTTTGGTTCGGCCTACCACCATGCACTTCTATCGTAATTCATAAGCAGACAGATTTTGCACACCAAGCAGCTAGAGCCAATGTTGGCAGGATGCTGGGAGAGTGGTATCGGAACCCACTTTTATGGAACCTTAAAGGAGAACTCTTTTGAGCGTTGGCCGCAACCTGCCCGTCAGTTGTTCTGAGCAGCATTAGATCCCGACCTTTATAACATCATTCCGATGAGCTCTCTGAACTCTGCAAATCCATCAGAATGCCATTGTTGGTGCGGGTAAAAAAAAATAAGTTTTATGAAAAAAGTTGGTCGGGAGCGGAGTCGACGGAAGCGACAGTCAACTCGCGTGTGAGTGGCTGACATAAGCGAGTCTCCGATTCGATGAGTCACTCGCGCTGATTCGATCTTGGCCAAGATTTTTGGGCGAAAACGACGACGACGAGGACGACGAACGACCGACGACGAGACGCACGGGCAGCAGAGAGAAAGAGACTTTTCTTTTGGTAACCGGCGAGGACGACGTTGTGCTGCGTCGCTGTAGACGGATTTCAGCAGGTGGCCGCACTCGCAGAAGCCAAGTCTAGTGAACCTCTGTTCTTCGACATTCATTTTCATCAGGTGCGGCTGCCAAACCTCCACAAACTGGGCTTTCATGTTTGGTGACTAACTCGCGTATCTTTTATTCTAAGGTCGCACCCCTTCTCGTCCGTCCTTGAGCTCGCCCTACTCTGCAGAATGACCGCTTCCATTTTGCGATCTTGTGTTCGCGCTCGCGCCGCCGGAGGGGTATGCTCGCGATCTCTCGCGATTCAGAGAGCTGCTGTAGCGAGGTCCGTGGCGGCCGTTGTCAATAGCTCGCGATCATACCAGACTACAGGAGGACTCAGCCCAATTACAGAAAAGGTACCTTCAAAGGACATAACTCCAAACGAGCGATCGTCTGATTAACTCAAATTCCACAATGATTAGGAAACGATTATCAAACTGCTCTACAACATTGGTTCGCGGAAAGAGGTGGAGCAGTACTTGCGTCATTTCTCTAGCGTCGAATCACACCAGTTTGCCGTCATCAAGGTCGGAGGCGCAGTGCTGACCGATGACCTCGAGACGCTAGCGTCTTCTTTGACCTTTTTGAACCGTGTGGGATTATATCCGATCGTAGTACATGGGGCTGGACCTCAGTTGAACCGATTACTTGAGGCAGCCGGGGTGGAACCAGATTATATCGAAGGCATCCGCATCACGGATGCGAAAACCTTAGAAGTCGCCCGTAAGGTGTTCCAGGAAGAAAACCTGAAGCTAGTGGAAGCCCTGGAAAAGCTAGGCACCCGAGCGCGGCCAATCAACGGGGGAGTTTTCACGGCGGACTATTTAGACAAGGACAAGTATCAGTTTGTCGGAAAAATCACTGGTGTCAACAAAGATCTAGTTGAGAGCAGTATTCGGGCTGGAGCTTTACCTATTCTGACTAGTTTGGCCGATACTCCTGACGGACAGATTCTGAACGTGAACGCTGACGTTGCCGCTGGAGAACTTGCGCGCGTTCTCCAGCCTTTGAAGATTGTGTACCTGAATGAAAAGGGAGGATTAATGCATGGTGTTACAGGCAAGAAAATTGATGTGATCAATTTGGATGAGGTGAGCTAGATGTTCAATGGTGTAGAACGAAACCTAGCTCCAGCTGACTGTTCACCATCACAGGAGTACGAAGGACTCTTGAAGGAACCATGGGTACGATATGGTACCAAGCTCAAGATTCGCGAAATCCATGATTTGTTGATGCATCTTCCGCGCTCCTCCTCGGTATCCATCATTTCCGCCGAACACTTGCACAAGGAGCTCTTTACCCATAGCGGTGCTGGAACACTCATCCGTCGCGGTCATCGTGTAACTCGCTATAGTGATCACAACGAATTGGACGTCGCTCGCCTGTCCAACCTTCTGATGGACAATGACCTGGACATTGGCCAAGATTGCAGCTCTGGTGAACAATACTTGAAATCTCTCAAGGGACGTGACGTTCAAATTTATAGCGATGCCGCATTCGACATCTTTGCCGTCGTCTCCAAGCCGCGGAATGAAGGTGATCTTCCATTATTGGAGAAATTTGTTGCCACGAAAACAGCGGTCCTCAACAACGTCACCGACAATGTCTGGCACATGATCAAGAAGGACTTTGATAAGCTTGCCTGGGTTGCTCCCAAAGACGATCACAACAAAACCTGGTACTTTGAGCGGGCCGATGGAAGCTTCACCCTTGGGGATCGTACGCTTTTCTGGTATGGTATCAACGACCTCGACCACGTCCAGCGTTACTTGAAGCAATTTGCGCAGACCCGCGCCGGTTCCACGACTCCCACTGATAGCACTACCTCTCCTTTTGCCACTGTCGTTGGCTCCACACGTAATTTCTGTACATCCTTGTCTCGTCGTCAACCCCGACGACAATACTCTACTTCTTCCTCTCGCCCCGCCCGCATTGGTTTGATTGGTGCTAGAGGCTACACCGGCCGTGAGCTTATCAAACTCATCGACAACCACCCCGCTGCCGAATTGGCGTACGTGTCGTCTCGCGAACTTGCTGGAAAGGAGTGTGAGCACTACACGCGCGCCAACGTTACCTATACCTCTCTATCTCCAGCTGACGTGAAGAAAGCGTCGGACGTCGATTGCTGGGTGATGGCTCTTCCGAACGGTGTATGTGCACCTTTCGTGGACGCGGTTCTTTCACAAGGCTCGAAGCATCCATTGGTTCTTGATCTGAGTGCGGATTATCGGTTTACTGACACTTGGCAGTATGGGCTCCCAGAGCTGTACGGCAACCGATCAAAGATAGAAGGAGCGAACAAGATATCGAACCCTGGATGCTACGCTACTGGCTCTCAGCTTGGCCTGGCCCCTCTGAGGAAGTACATGGCCGGAGCGCCGACGATCTTTGGTGTATCCGGCTACTCTGGTGCTGGTACTAAACCCAGCCCTAAGAATGACATCAACAACCTTCGCGACAATCTCATCCCGTACGCACTGACTGATCACATCCACGAACATGAAATCAGTAGGCACTTGGACAACCCTGTATATTTCACCCCGCACGTTGGCCAATTTTTCCAAGGCATTTCCCTCACGATATCCATCCCTTTGTCAAGCATGCTGACAGCGAACGATGTCTCGGATATTTACAAAGAGACCTATCAAAATGAGAGACTAGTGAAGGTGGTCGATGACATTCCAGAGGTCAGATACATAGCAGGGCGACACGGTGTCGAAATTGGCGGATTCAAGGTATCGAAAGATGGCAAGCGGGTAGTGCTTGTGGCGACGATCGATAATCTACTCAAAGGAGCTGCGACGCAAGCAGTGCAAAACATTAATCTTGCGCTCAGACTAGGGGAGTTCAGCGGCATTCCAGATTCGTAGTTTCAATAGCATTATTTGGTATTCATTCAGCGATGGTGCGTGTTATGAAGCGCATTTTTCTTGGCGGCACAGACGAGACTACCGGAACTGCGAACATTGTAGTCATTGGGGACACCAATCCTAACGAGTTTCAAGCGCTGCCAACTGTAGTGCTAGGGGAGAGTGGCGCACATACCATGGGATGTGGGATATATTATGTATAAATCCGATTATATGACCGGCTCAGGTCCAGTCTAGCTTTACAAAATTGTGTCCGACCCCCTATATGCGCGGCCACTTTCTCCCGGGCAGGTTACCTCCCTGTTCATTTCGCCGTACGCTGAAGCAGTTTCATGTGCCCGAGAGTGTGGTGAAGAAACTGGCATTTCTACATGAACACGACCGTTCCTCCTCCCAATTGTGCATGATCGTACTCATATTCTTATGCCCAGTCTGTCATCTGTACGCTTTATTTGATGAAGGGTGTCACTTGCTGGACTTTTTGTTGCTGACTCAGGCATTCGATGAATCCCTCATTGAAGCCCTTCTTCGTGACTCTCACCATTTCCATCGCGATCCCGGCCGGCGATCCTTGCCTTCCCCACATCTGTATTTTTGTGGAGCTGTTGAAATGCGTAAAAGCCGTGCAAGGCCTCCTTCGAGTTGAAAGGTTGGGTTGTCAGTGCCGGGTCGTATACTACTCTGTCCACGACACCCACGGCAGCACCAACAAAGACGACACACCATGCTTCCAGGTGAGTCGTTTTGTGTTAGGTGGACCCCACCCCAATGACCCCTGCCATGGCAGCTGCTGTAGTGGCTTCCTGAAATGGAAGCTTGTTGATGGCGAACATCGCGCGGGCTCGTAGCGTGTATGGGGGTGGAGGTCCAAGTGGCATGGTCATATCGAGCTCGTCGCTGGAGCTGAGGAATGGTCCACTTGTCGCCTGTCGGATGATGAGACCTTCGTAGTGCGGTCTCGCGTCACCGTATGTTGCCTCCGTTTATGGAAATACGTGGCGAACATGGCTCTCGATGAGCTGCAGGCTGGCGAGACGTCCCTGGATGTTGATACTTGTGGTGTCCCCTGTTTCGCTGGGCAGTTCCAATGATGACATCGTCGTGAGAGGCGCAGTGTTCACAGATCGAACGCTTGGTAGAGTTCCCCTCGGCCTTGACGGGACAGGAGAGACTTGCGCGGGTTAACACTGATGTTGTGGGACATGACAGACAGTGATGGAAAAGAAGAGGCAGAAGAAGATGTAGAAAGGGGCGTAAAGGTTGAGAAGAAGAATCTCGTGGGGATGAAGAATGGGTCAGGTCTTCATACTCCTCTTTGGAGTGTCGGCGGGTGGGAACGTCAATGCTCTTGAGGGCCTGGAACTGCCATCCAGTCTAGTCTAAATATAACAAAGCCATCAGTTGGCGCGTCCGCGCGTCCACGTAATCGCATACCTTACGTAACAGCTCCGCCAGGCGTTTCCGGCAACGATTGAGGTACTGCAACAAAGGCTTCTTGCCTTAATCAACAGGCAACTGCAGGGAAGGTCATAGAAAAATGGTAATGCCAAGGCTGTGCCAGTGTTCAGACTTAAAGCACGGAGGAGGGAATTCCCTCTTCTGTGCCTACTACTGAAAGTGCAGTATGCGATAGGATCTGGAGAGCTGTGACCACTGCATAGGCTCAATATCATACGCTCACATAAATCCTAATTCTCTTCAATCGTTGCCAGCTGTTCCATGATCAGAACCATGTATAATTGCACCATTTTAACCGTGTGAGGAGAGCCCACTGCGTCAATTTCGAGCAGAATGTGTCGGACACCAATGGAACCAAGGGAACGGCCCGCTTTGAACTTCAATCTCAATTGTCACTTATTACCTCCGCATTGATATTATAATGTCTTCCTTAGTGATCATTTGACTGTTCAGATCTTTCCTGAGAGTGTTGAAAGCGGCCTCGCGGCAAACGTTCTCAATGTCAGCACCAGTGTAGCCAACTGTGGCGGTCACAAAGTCATCCAAATCCTGTGCGGTAATGCTATGCGGCATTTTTTGCAGACAACCTTTAAATATATCGCGCCGGGCTTCGTTGTCCGGGATAGGGATATGTATGTGTTCATCTAAACGGCCCGGACGGAGGATTGCAGGGTCTATATGCCCACGCCGGTTCGTAGTGGCGACAATAAACACCTGCCGTCCAATGTCTTCCACAGCTTTCGAAAATAGTCCATCCATTTCGGTGAGGAAACTCGTCACGATGCGTTCGCCGGTATTTTCTGACGTGAGGTCGGACCCTCTAGCGGGCACGACAGTATCAATGTTGTCAATCAACAGGATGCATGGAGCAGCTGCTCGTGCTTGGGCAAAAATCCGTGCAATGTTCTGTTCGCTCTCCCCGACCACCCGACTACGGATTTTCGGCCCATCCACATGAACGCAGTTAAACCCAGATTCGTGCACAATGGCATAGCTCAGGAGACTCTTTCCAACACCAGATGGACCGTAAATCAGCACGCCTTTGGGTGGTCCAATGCCGAATGAGCGGTAGTACCCCTGGTCCGAAAAAGGTTTCAATACAGTTAACTGAATACGCTGTATGGCAGCTTCAAGACCAAAAAGATCCATAAAGGAAGTTTTTGGAATAGATGAAGTGAGGTCTCCCAACGACGCTGGCCGAATGAGCGTGAGTGCATGCTGAAAATCTGACAGTGTAATGGTCGGAGGCCGAGGATTGAGCGTGTTCCAGTAAACAACAACTGCATGACACAGCTTCTCCATATCAGACGCCACAAAACCATGAGTGGCGTCGCTGACCTTCCGCAGGATATTCTCGCGGTCTGATGGTATCAGAGGGATCTTGGCGCACAAGTGGTTCAACATGGCATAACGTTGACTCGGGTTGGGCACCGGAAACTCGATGACTTCTTCCAACCGGCCCGAACACATCAATTCAGGGCGAAGCACATGTAGTTGACTGGACAAACCGATGACAAAATTTGGCGCCTGAGAAGATATCATCTCGCCATCCAAAAAAGCAAGAAGCGTGCGGTAAAATTGGCTGCTAACAGTTTCTGCGGCGCTTTTAGAAGCTGCAGCAATCGCATCCAACTCGTCGAGAATAATAATCTGCGGTTCGTCACTCGTTGCCGATAACAGTGAGGATAAATAGTGTTCAGCATCGGCTTCGTTTGCACAGTGGAGGCTTGCACAGTTGATGTAAGAGAACTTTACTGCTGAGGTGCGAGCAAATGCAGTGGCTACCGTGGTTTTCCCGCATCCTGGAGGACCAGAGAGAATGACTCCGGCATTGTGTGCTGGTAGAGGAGAATTTGGACGCTGTCGGTGGAATAATGCCAACATATTCGCCCAGTGCTTGTAGTAATCTATCAGCCTGTCGCAGATTTGCTCACATCCAACGACCAGCGCACGTAATTGAAGCGTCCATGTATCCCTTAGATGACCAGCATTCACTTTGTAGCATCCGTCGACATTGGCAACGGCGTATTCTGTGCAAGTATCGAGTCTCGCTATTTTGGGCTGTGAGGAGTCGGGAGTAATACTAAGATCTTGAATAAAAAAGACAACGTCGTGAGAGCGAGGGATTAAAACCTGGTGCGGGACGACGTAATCTCCGAGACATGATTGTCGAAGGAGGAATTCATTTATTGGTGCCCGCCTCAAGGATCCTGACAGAGGTCGTAAAACTACTTTTTTGGCGGTCGGAATGCTTGAAGAGTCCAGTACGCCTGTTATGGTTACTACAGCGCCCTTTGTACAGTTGAAGGTTTGGGCAATGGCAGCCGACAAGGCGCATTCTGCAAGTCCCAGCTTTGTGGTAGCAGCAGGTAATTCTGCAGAGTATGCGGAGAAAGTCTTGGCTTTCGCCACAGCAGTAATAGGGCTGCCATTGTGGCTCGATGACTCTAAGATCAGGACAGATCCAGATTTGATCTTGCAACGAGCATTACCAGCACCGTCGAGTGTTAATCCACGCGGAAGCCACACTTTCGCCCCTGCGGCCCTCTCACGGGCCACCACATCAACCACGGTCAACTGCATAATCGGTCCCTCATCTGCGTAGTGTCGGTCGACCACATTTCCAGCCAAAGCAAGTAAATTGAAGTATTGAAGCCGACAACTGGGGGAAACTCGCTGCGAGTCTGTGTTGGTGAGTCACATGACCTCAGAACAGAACTCGCAACTTTCTTGGAGAACCTACGAGACGAAGAACGATCGTTGCAGGCAAGCTTGGAGACAGCATCATGAGGGGCCCAGCGGAATCTGATGCTGCGTCGTTTCCTATCAAGACCCGCCAGGCACGGGCGCTTCTCGGTGACAAAGTCGAAGGCGAAAGTTCTACAATACAAACCGATGTCGTCTACACTGATTTTGCTGACAGGATGTTCCTCACTATCACTCAATTTGGAAAAATAGGCAGCTTGGTTCGTATTGCGCAAATTGCCACTGCACGATGATGCGGTACCCCGGCTAGCACGCTCAATCTCTGCAACTGCTAATACAGCTCATATGTTCATCAGCTGGAAGCCACAGTCGACACTCCAACGACCGCTTTGTACATGTCGCAAGACACTGTCTCTTCGGCTAATACCAATGCAGCTCCTTCGATAAGTGTCCGCACGCTGCTAGGCCCTCGCGATGAACCCCTTGCACACGTTTATGCTTCGCACATACTGTCCAAGATTCGCGCGGCCAGGCCCAACGAGACACGGCCGCTGCTTCTAGGTTTGGCACTGAAGAGAGCTAGTGTTGAAGAGGTAGATGAAAATGATACCCAAGTGCTAGCTGGTGTTATGAAGTTATTAGAAGGCGACTTGCATGTATGGTAGGATAGACAGGGCTGCGCATAGTTTAGCAAATGGATCCAAAAGCACCCGGCGTATCTCGTTGCAGCAGTCGTCGCAAGCCCCTTTGGGAGCCGACGCCGAAGCTGAGGCAGTCTCACAACGCTTTCTTGAGGCAGTTCGCTGAAATCTTGCATCGGGGATGTATTATGTAAGCCGTCCTCAACGCGTGCGAGCCAGTTTCTCCTGGCGCCTTAACATTGGCGAGCATCTCCGGCGCACGTCAATAATGCAAGATGAACACTGCAGCGCCCCTTCCAGCCTTGCCAGCAAAGTTGGGATCTAAAGGAAATCTGTCGTCGAAACCAACCAAGAATTTACCAGAACGTGGAGATGTTGAAGTTGATGATGGAACCAACAGGCCATATGTCCTCGAAGGTGTGCTCATTCCGTCGGATTTCCAAAGCCAACATAATATGTTATTTATACGTTACAAACAGCTGCTGACCCCGTTGACATTGAAGAAGACGGCTTGGAGTACGAAGAAATTCCCGTAGAAGAATTTGAAGAGACTGAAGATGACGAAGAAGAAGAAACATTGGAAACGGCGGCGAGAAATATTAGTGAAAGGAGCTTCTTTGGAGGTTTGTTGGGTATGAAGTTTTGATAGGAGAAAGGTTTACCAGAAGTGTGATTCAGTCAGCGTTGAGGGACCGGGGAAGACCGAAGAGGTTGCGCCAGAGTTAACAAAGCGGCCAGAGGTTATTGACGATTTTATACGCAACTACCTCTCCAGTAAGGGCATGATCAGGTCTTTGGATGCTTTTCAGGTGTGCAGTAAGCCCCCAGCATCGGGTTTGTATGGGGATCACTGTGTCGGTTGACTCACACTGGATGGTCAGGATGAGTGGTATGAATACCAACAGAAGGGAAAGCTGACAGAAGAAGATACAATGCTCGTACCAGACGTCTATCAGAGAAACCAAGAACTAGCAGATGCCATTCAAAAACTTCGGCTAGACGTCGAAAGCTATAAGGAGATCGCTAGGTTGCCGCGCTTGCTTGCGCTGTCTCACAGGCGCTCTTTCTCACGCCGCTTGCTTTTTAGCAAGGCTCGCTCAACCTATGACAAACTGAGAAAAGAGCGTGACTTTCACCGAATGCATCATAAACGTGTAGTGCAAGAGAAAAACAAACTCATCGGTGACATCAAACGCCTAAAAAAGCATTATGAAAGCTACGAACCCATGTTAAAGCAGGTGCAACATAAATACGAGGTGGCGATGAAAGAGAAAATGTTGACCAAGTTAGAGCGAGACCGTCTGGCCGGCAGAGTGGTGGCAATGGAGAATGCGGCAAGGAACTTTGAGAGGCGGGAACGTGCGTCGCTAAGCGGTACAGAGAACTTTCGTGAGCTCTACAATGATTGCTTTCAACTTGACCACATGCCATTGTGTAGCATCAGCACGAAATAATAGCGCAACCAAAGCTCGAGAAAGCACGGTCACGAAGAGTGCCGAGACCATCAAACCACGGAAGAGCACGAGTCGTGAGGCCACCTTGCCCACTGAAGACCGTCCGAATCCAAATGCGAATGTTGACTTGCCGACAGCTAAAAGCGACAGATACAGACAAATACACATGGTCAAAGCGCATGGTGCCGCTGTTAGCTCGTAAGTAACCCAGGGAACTCGACTGACGTGGCCATGGGACTAACTTCAATCTTCAGAATGAAGTTCCATCCCAAAAAGATGATTCTGGCCACAGTTTCGGACGATAAAACTTGGAAGATGTGGGCCTTCCCGTCTGGCGAACTGATCATGAGCGGATCTGGACATAAAGATTGGATTGCCGAGTGCGACTTCCATCCAAAGTGAGATCCAATAGATCCTACGTCGTTTTCACGCGCCTGTTATGACGCCTGGGTTCTTGCAGAGGAGCGCATCTTGCGACCGCATCGGGTGATGGTACCGTCAAACTGTGGGATTTTGGGAAAGGATCGGTGACAGCCACGTTGAGTGACCATACGCAACCGGTTTGGAGTTGTGCCTTCCACGATACTGGCGATTTCCTGGCTAGTTGCTCTATGGACTCAACAGCCAAGTTATGGGATGTACATACGTGAGTTTGTTTGTATTCACGCGCTCTCGACGCTTTTCAAATCCTAATCATGAGTAAAGTGGGCGCTGTCGACAGACGTTCAGAGGACACGGTGATTCGGTGAATCAAGTCGGATTTATACCGTACACCAACACAATGTTCACTTGTTCCGGTGACAAAACCATATCCCTGTGGGATGCCCGAACTGGCCTGTGCTCCCAAACCTTGTATGGCCATATGAATGCCATTAATGCGGTAGCATTTACAGCGCGGGTACGAGTCATCCAAATCGATACAGGCTGTTGGTACTAATGACTAAAGCGTCTCCGCGATAGGGCGATCAAGTGGCGTCCTGCGATGCTGATGGTATCGTTAAATTCTGGGATTTCCGAAATGTCTCTGAATTGCGCTCCATAGACTTTGGCCCACACCCGACAAACCGTCTTGCGTTTGATCCAAGCGGAACCATACTAACAGTAGCGTGCAATGACGGGAGCTGCCGAATGTATAATATGAAAGCGGATTCGTATGGGGCAGACTTGAAGGTGCATGATGGGGGATGTCAGGCAGCGTTGTTTGATAGAGATGCCGAGTTTTTAGTTACTGCGGGCAGTGGTAAGTGGGTCTGTGTTATTGCGCTCTTCAACTCAACTTTTCTCACGCTGGTTTCTCAGATGGGACATGGAGAATTTTCCAATAAAATTGTGTATTACGTGCGAAAAATTTAAATCATGTTCAGGGCTGCCGATCGGCTCGATTGGCATTCCTCGGATTCAAGTGATCCATGTAGCGAGTCCATCGGACATCGCATCAGCAGCCTTAACCGCAACCCCGGATAACCCCGCAGCACCTCTCAAATCAATAGTACGCAGCAGCCCTATGCAACAGTATGTAATGATCTATCTCTGGAGAACTCATCTAACCTATTTGTCTACTCTGGCTATTGGGTTGCGGTTGATCATGGCCAAATCGCACTTGTGCCCAACCAGATCTCGGATATTGTTGATACCGTACTTGATCATTGTCGGCCGTTCGGTAGAAAGACCCCATGCGATAACAGAGACGTCTTCCGGTAAGCCCATGGGCAACAGCATCTCGGGACGGAACATTCCGGAATTTCCAATCTCCACATATTTGTCCAAGCCTGTTTGACCAAACAGATTTCAGTTATAACGTTTTTAACACAACCGTAAGCTTATATATACGTACCGTCATGCCATGCGAAGATTTCCATACTGGGTTCGGTGTAGGGGTTGTATGCAGGTTTGAAGCGTAGCCTTTTAATTCCAAGTTTCTTGAAGAAGTTGTGCATGACTCCAATCAAATCTCCAAGAGTCAGACCCTTGTCGGCTACAACGCCCTCAATCTGGTGGAACTCGGCCAAGTGTGTCGCATCCAACGTCTCATTACGGAACACACGATCAATGGAGAACCATTTCACGGGTTTCCACTCACCCGTTGCTTTGTACTATTATCGAAACCACTATAAGGCATCCACGTACACATGGGCGTGTGTAGCAACAACATACCTCTTGTGCCAAGTTGTACAGCATATTCGAACTGACAGCGGTTGTATGCGTTCGCAAAACGAGCTTCTCGGCTTCCGCCTGCTTCCAGTCGTATCCATAACTGTTTCCAAACATGTGAATATTCATCAAATCTGCCGGCTAGAATGACGAAAGTGTGCATACCCTATTGAGCCGTAACCACCTTCCGAGTGGACCTTTCTCACACGCTCCATATACTCTTTTGGCATTCTATCACTGGTGGCAGGATCAGACAAAAAAAACGTGTCGTGGGCATCGCGTGCTGGATGTTGTTGAGGCTGGAAGAGGGCGTCAAAGTTCCAGAAAGAAGACTCGACATATTGGCTGGTTGGCATTTCGGAGAAACCAAGTTCTAAGAAAATTTGCCGGTATTCCTCTCTGACTTTCAAGAGCGGGTGTAAGGCACCGCATTGTGGTTGGACACCAGCTGCGTTGAAGTTGTATTGTTTGAAAGTGGCTGTTTTCCATTCACCGGATTTGAGCATTTCCTCGGTAATGTCGGTCTCCTCTTTGGCGATGACTGTAGTGAAGTGTGCACCCTTCTTCACCCGGTAGGATGTGATTTTCACGGGAGAGACGTGCTTTTGCTTCTTGAGGTCCTTTACCACCTTTTCGTCCTCGTATGTGCCCTTCTCCTGGATCGTCTGTAGCAAGTTTTGTGAGGCATCTACAATCGCTTCTACAGCTCGCACAAAGTTTCCACTAGCAGCTTTTTTGATCCACTTATTTTTCATTGCACGTCCCTGACCGAACTGGGCAATTTGTCCTACTTTTGCCTTCAGATCTGCGATGGAGATCCCCTCGTCTCCAGCAGGGATAGCATTGAAAACTCGTGCCTCGTAACTCCCATTGGTGGCAATCTCTTGACCCTCCTCAGTCAACTCAAGCAGTTCTCTTGATAGAGTCTCGTAGGTGAGAATCTCACGGCTCTCCAAGGACTTTAGCACACCGATGAATTCATTCTGATCCACAGGCTTTCCGTCGTGCTGCAGCTCTCCAGAGTCTGCAATTTCAGAGTTCTTATCCAGTAGAGCCAATACCAGCGACTGGTAGGCCTCCCGAAGGGACGTAGCTGCACCGACGTTCACCATTCTGGCCTGCTCCTCTTCTGTGTGCGTCTGCTTTCCAAAATGGCTGCCTGGCGGTTACCGGTTTGAGAGTCTTCACATCTGCAGCATGATCTGCTCTGTTGTTGCCGGCCGCGTACCCGTGAGGTCACGTGCAATCAGGGAGGATCACATGGTGGACTCTTATCAATATCTGGACAGGTTGGCGTCGGGAACTTTTCCTGTGAAGTTTGCTATAACATTTCTGTCCTTCTCAAAACCATCATCTGTACCAGCAACACAGACGGAGTACCTGGGGAACGACAGGGCATCATGTTTCTGAACAAAGATGGGACGACAAAGGCATCTGTGCATCATGTCAAGGAATTTCAGGCAACTCTCTGCTGCATGCTGGTCCTCTTCACCAGATCTTCCTAACTTTGGGCATCTAGGCTGTCATTATGGCAGGAAGACCTCGCGATTGGGGAATGTACGTTAGCAGCTCTGCCGTTCAATCAAATTGTGCCATCAGAGTAACTGTTTTCTTGCCTGCAGGCTGGACACGTTAACGGACGATGCCGATTCGAAGCCTGCTAAACTGCCCAAAGCTGTACTCCCCATCGTAGGGAAACCGATGATTCACTACCAATTGCAATGGCTTGAGGCTGCCAGAGTACAAGGTTGCTGCATCTCACGCTCTTCATCTTCTCCCGCCGCACCCACTGAGTTTTCCTTTTGTGCCATTCAACAGACATCATTGTACTATGTCCGCATAACTCCAAAGACGAAGTGGTTGCAGAAGTCACCAAGTACGAAGAGACCAGTGATTTCAGAATTCAGGTTCAGGTGTTAGGTGTTTCTCATGGTGAAGGCACTGCGGATGCGCTCCGCTCTATCGCGGACAAGATCAAGGTGAGAACGAATGCACGTCGCCAACTTGAACATCCTTACCCATTATAAATCTGTGAAGAGCGACTTCATTGTTATGTCATGCGACATCATTACACAACTTCCTCCTCACCATCTCATTGACCTCCATCGTACCCAAAGTCCTACCGTGACCACCCTACTTTACGACTTCCAGCAACTAGAAAGTGGTGCTGAAAAACCATGCAAGCAAGATGGTATGTAATTTTCGAACTTTCGTAGTCAATGCCTTGTGGCGGTCATTCATCACTGTTATTCGATGGATTGTGTGGAGCAGAATATGCTCAATACACAGGAATCGACTCTGCGAGCGGTCAGCTGGTGTTCTCCAAAGCTCAAGAAGATGTTGGTGATTCATTACGCCTTAGGATGTCAATGCTGAGAAAGTAAGATTGTATCCTGTCGCGGATGTACATTTCTTGATGTTCTCACATTCGACCTCGTCATCTAGATTCCCCAGGATAAAGCTCTATACCAATTTGCGCGATGCGCATGTCTACGTCTTCAAGCGCTGGGTTATGGACATTGTGGTTGCGGATAAGACGATATCAAGTGTACGCAAAGACCTGATGAAGTATTTGGTTCAATGCCAATACAGCCATCAGGCACGAGCGAAGGCCCGCGTTAACCAGTGTGAGTTGCAATGTTATGAGCTAGATCAGTACGGTGCGGTATTTCCAAATTCACACTGATCTCTCAATTCACGCATAGTGTTATCTGCGAACCCTGATGTATTTGCCGAGGCTGAACTTCTTTCGACGACCAGCAGCTTGGGGGTCGACAAACGTTAGTACTCAATTGTGTAACGCTTTCGACCATTGGGTTAACTAGGACTTCTTTCTTAGTCATGCAGCGAATGCAAAGCATGCATCTCATGGCTAGAGATTCAGAAATTAGCAACCTTTCCAGCAGCTTTACTTCTGACGCACCAGATCCAAGCCAGCAAGTTGTGTGTGCAGGGGTTATTTGCAAGGAGACGGTCCTGTGTGCAAGAGCAAATAGCGTCTGGGCCTATAGTGAGATCAACCGCCAGGTAAGGGCCTTTCTTCACACTGTCCGGGACTGTTACTCAACCACTGGCTAGCTGTTCAAAAGCTTGCCGGATAAAGCGGCCGTGTCAAGCGCAGGGGATCTTCGATCCAAGCTGAAGCAGGTATATAAACCGTTCAAACATTACCATCAGCTTGTAGTGAACCGAACATATCCCCAGATTGGGCCCGACTCTATGGTGGGCGAAGGATCACAAATTGCTGATGGATGCAGCGTGAAAAAGTCCATAATTGGCAAGCACTGCACAATCGGAAAGAACGTGCGCATTACCAGTACTGTCATCATGGATTATGTCGTTATCGAGGACGGGTAAGGTCCGCTTTGGATGGGTTAGTCATTTGGTTTATGCTCATCTTTCGCTGCCCTTCCAGAGTCAAATTGGAGAACTGTGTTTTATCGTCACACTGTAAGGTCCTTGCAAAATGCAACCTCAAAGACTGCGAAGTTGGGCCGAAATACGTTGTCGAGAAAGAGAGTACGTTGGACATCCAATGCCGATGCAAGCAGCTGGCTTTGCTAACTGTTCTTTTTCTACGCAGCTACCGCGAAAAACGAACAATACACTGAGTCTTCTGGCTTCTTGGAGATCTGAGCATATGGCATTGCTGGCATTTTGACCCACGCGCATACATCGACAACGAGCCGATAACGTTATACGTTCGGGTGGACCGTTAGATGAACAGAACATATCGACCTCCGCCAGAGTAAAGTGGCAGGTTCTGATACCTTGTGCCCAGATGTCACGGCCTGTTTCACAGAGCCGTGTGCAGTCGGCCGTCAGCGGGAATTTGAAGGACTGGTCAAGCGAATCAGTGCTTGGAGCTGCCTCGTACCTGATGGGTATATCACCATGTCTGACGCCACCAACCCAAATAATGAGAAAATAGATACGTATATCGAGTTAACCGATGAGTGGATTGCTTGCTTTCCCATCATTTTCACGCGGTGGTAGCCCATCGTGCACTGGCATTGCTTGAGATTCCCACTGGCCGTCGCAGACGCGTGTATTCGGCTTGGAAGAAACTCTTTTGAAGTTGAAATTGACACAAGGCCTGCCTCATATCGTTGCAGATATTCTGGCTGATACGCATAACACAGTTCTCGGTGGTGGTTAATCTTTTGCAGTTGTGCTCCGAAACAGACATCAATGTTAATGAATGGCCGCTAATACTTAGAACTCAATAGCATGACTGTGCCACCAATGAACATGGCTGTGCCCCCAACCTGTCCTGGACGATTTTCCCTCGCCCATCGACTTTCTTTTTTGCCCATTGCATAACAAAGAACTGTAGACAGCACCAAGTCGTCGTGCGAAGGGAGGGCAGCGGACACTTTTCAATCGAACGGATAGACTGAGTTGGGGTTGTGCGGGCAAGGACATCGATCCGAAAACGTTTACTCAACATGAGGATCGCAGTCGAAGGATGCTGCCATGGGGTAAATTTCTGAAGGCGCACTCTTCATTCAGGGTCCTCATCTCACCATTGGTCCGTGTATTTTGTAGGAGCTTGATCGCATTTACGCTTCCATCAAGCACCTAGAACGGGTGGAGGGCTTTACTGTGGATCTTCTTTTGGTATGCGGTGACTTTCAGTCAATTAGAAATCTGGATGATCTCGGTGTGATGGCTTGCCCGGACAAGTTCCGACACATTGGTGGATTCTACAAATACTATACTGGCGAGAAAAAGGCACCTGTCCCTACTATTTTCATTGGAGGAAATCACGAGGCGTCGAGCTACCTGTGGGAACTATATCATGGAGGTTGGGTAGCGCCTAATATCTATTTCCTCGGATTTGCAGGAATGATTCAGGTCGGCCGAGGCCCTCATGGTTTGCGGGTTGGTGGTCTGTCGGGTATATACAAGAAGCAGGATTACGACCATGGATATTACGAGACACAGCCCTTCAATGAAAGTCATTCACGAAGCATCTACCATGTACGCAAGTACAACGTTTACAGAACCGCGCAAATTCAAAGGCCGGTAGATGTAATGTTGAGCCATGATTGGCCGAGAGGGATAGCGTTTAGCGGGAATACTAGGCAGCTTCTGCAAATGAAGCCTTTTTTGGGGGGTGAGGTGAGCACATCCGCCTTTGATGTACAGGTTGAGGTCTTGGGCTCACCATGCATTGACCGCTGAAATTTGTTCGTCACAGATCAACACCAACACCCTTGGATCCTATCCTAACGAATTCCTATTAAAGAAGCTCAAACCAACCTTTTGGTTTTCCGCCCACCTACACGTGAAATTTGCAGCCATCTACCGCCACGATAAAAATCAAAAGGCGCAAACGGAGTCAGGCGTTCAGGAAGAAAAAGACGCAGTTAAGGTCGAGAATCCGGACGAAATTGATATCAGCAGTGATGCGGATGAGGATGAGGCAATTATTGAGAATCTTGGACCAAAGGAACAACCACAGAGAACAGGAGTTAGCATCAAAACGGAACATGATGCTAATGGTCTTTCTCATGAAGGAGGTGCTCATCCGGAGACTTCCGATGCAGAGCTCAGCTTCATCATCGACACCACACCCGCCGCTGCTGTTCCGGGACGAACGGAACCAGTTATTCCGCACGATAACGCTGATCTTGAAATGACCAAATCAGCGTCTGACTCGGTTGCGACCGCAACGCAGGATGTACCATCTGTAGCGGCAGCGTCAGACGCGAACGACACTGCAGAGACCGCCTTCTCATCGACGTCTCCCTCCAGCGATCAACCAAAGCGACACGCAGCTTACACAAAATTCTTATCTCTGGACAAATGCCTGCCAAATAAGGACTTTTTGCAGATTATTGATGTGCCTGACGCGTATTCCGACTCCACCTCTGAAGAGCTCGAATTCTTCTACGATGAAGAATGGTTAGCAATCGTCCGAGCAACCTATGATCTGTTTTCATTGGAAGGGACACAAAAGCAGCTGCCTCCGGAAGACGAAATTAAAAAACGAATCGCGGAGGAGATTGATTGGGTGAAGGCGAACGTAACCGATCTGCAAATACCCACCGACTTTGTTACTACCGGCCCTTGGCATCCATGGCATGCAAACGCGTCCGCTTCAGGGAACAGAGATCGTAGCAGTAGAGATCGGAGAAGAGTTAAACGTAAGTATTGGCTGCCCCTGCCTACATTGTTCGAATGAGTCTCATCATTGTCCTTTTGCGTCAGCAGCTGGTGTATATTCAAATCCACAAACCGAACGTTTTTGTGAAATGCTTCAGTTAGAAAATGTCATCAACGTTGGCGGATTACCGCCGTGGGCCCCTCCGCCACCGCCTGTGCCTCGCAGTCAAGAAGGTGCCACAGAAGGAGAAGGCGTAAACGGGGCACATTCCGAGGCGGATCCAACAGAAGAAACCGCGCAATCAGACACTGCGGGTGACATGGTCGATGCAGCTGTTATCGAAACTACGGAAGGGACAACGACGAGAAGCGATGATGATGAACCGCTGGAAGATGATACCGTCTTAGATAGTGATCGGGAAGAGGAAGTTGAGCATCATGACGAGGAATGTGAAAGTATTGGCACCGAGGAAGACGACCAGAAACCAGTAACTGTTGAGACTGCAACTAGTGCGTATGGAAAAGAAAGTTGGGAGGATAGTGAGACCCATGTATAATAGCATCCGTGGTCCCGTCAACTTGGGTCACAATGAATCGTGATTACCATCGCTCACGTATATTGATCCAAAAACAGTGGCTCGCAAATATTGTATGCAAATATTAACCCAGCAAATACGCACACCGAGGATACCACGCTCCGTAATGCCTGTCGTGCCTTTCTTGCTCCACTTCACCCTTTAACATCCTCTCTCCGCCTCGCTAACCTCTTCTCCTCCCTCTTCTTCGCTAACACTGCTAATCTGGCCGCATGTGCGCTCAAAACTGCTTTTTTGCCGCCCTTCACTTCGCCAATGTAACCCGGAATACGCAAGTTATACATGCGCTCCAATTCCAGGATAACATCTTTGGTACCTAAGGACTTTGACCCGCGATGCTTAGCGGCGCGACAGGATGATCGAAGTAGGGAAACGAGAAAATCATCGGCGACTCGGAGGAGATGATGCGAGCTCTCGGGTGTGAGACGAGGGATGGCGGACATTGTGGATGTTGAAGATGCAGATGACGAGTTTGAAGCATGGTGGTGGGTGTTTGAAGAAGAAGGTAACGGTAAAAGCTCAGATAAAAGTGCTTGCAAAGTCTGTGTATCCCGTTTTCGTTTTCCTAGAAGGTTATCCGTCTTCCCGCCGTGATCCCTGTGCCCGCTTTTCGTCTTTGTGAGCGCGGTTGCACTGTCACTCGCGCTGGGGGTAGCATGTTTCCCATGTAGTTTCTCATTTGTGACAGCACTCGTACCAGCAAGGCCGCCTGTCGCACTCTCATTCGCACCAGAGGTACCCACGCCACCAGCCGTATTCGCGTTACTACTGGTAGGCGCCACTACAAATGGTGTCACAGTGCCAATGCCATGTGTTGGGACATTTCCAAATACTTTATGCGGGAACGCTATCGCAGGAGAATAGCGACTTTGATCCGGTGTCGGCGTTTGGATACTGCTACTCCCATTAGCACCGGTGCCAGTGGAGGATACCGATGGGGAAGCTGGAGGAACAGATATTTGACGCACAACGAGGTGGGGTCTTGTGAATGCTCCAAGGTTCAAATTTTCAACGGTGGTGGATGTAGGTGTGTGGCTTTCTACCTTAACCTGCTGACCGGGTTGTCCAGTAGCATTCGCAGATGTGGCGATTGGTAAGGTAAGCGTCGGTCTTGGCCTAGGAGTTTGGTGTTGAGGCTGACTCATTGGCGGCTGTCCTTGGTTTGGCGCCTGCGCTTGGGTGGGGACGTGTTGAATAGACGGGCGCCGTAATCGGTTTTTTAGCGCACCTGGCTGTAACTGGAAGCCATTTAATGGGCCTTGTTGCATATTCGCGGTGGGTACCGCAATAGTGGGCTGCGTCTGCTGTGGTGGTTGTTGTGGTTGAGGCACCCCGGGACCCGGCCCGTTCAGTTGCTGTCCTGTGGGTAGAAGTATAGGCAACCCCAGCGCCTTCCTTTGCTTGAAATTCTCTAACTGCTGTTGAAATGTAGGGGTCTTCCACACCATTATCGCCTGCATATGTGTCTGCTCCAATTTCCGCTTCTGTTCCATAGCCTGTCGACGCAATCCCTCGTGTGCATTAGGGTTATTAATGGCCTCGTCAAGTTTTTGGACGAAAGTGCCGATTTTCGCGATCATTGCTAAACGGCGAACATAAAGTTCTTGTTGTTGCTCGGGAGTGAGGCGGGCTTGCTGTTGTTGTTGCTGTTGCGGGAGCGTGAGGCCGGGTTGTTGAGGGAGAACGTTGGATGATTGCTGTTGCTGGGAAAGCGGAGCAGGTGACGCCTGTGGTTGGTTGGGGATCTGCACCTGCCCTTGTCCCTGCGATTGCGGCATAGGGCTTGTCACGAGCGGGCTTGCGGCAACCGCCTGCAAATTTCCATTTCCATTTGCTGTATTCGAATTTACGGCTCTTTGTTGTTGCTGTTGCTGAGCGGCAGCAAAAGCCGCCGCCGTCGCCGCAGCAGCGGCTGCAGCTTGTGGGGTCATCGCCTGCTGGGCTTGAGGCGCTTGCACTCCACCCGGTACGCCCATGACCGCATTGCCCACCATGCCCGGAATCCTCGCATAGACATGCTGCGGTTGCTGCTGTTGTCCCGCCGTCTGCCCGTTCAGTAACATTTGCTGTTGTTGCTGCTGTTGTTGCGCAAACTGTTGCAACCTCCTCTGCTGCTGTTGCTGATTCATCAATTGCTGATACTGTTGTAGCTGCTCTACGGGTATGCCGTTCAGATTCAACCCCAACGACTGCACACCCCCGGCTGCTGCTACTCTCGCCTGATTTAACAGCTGAATATTTGAGGCAGTAGTCCCTTGCTGTGTAATCTGGTGTTGCTGTTGTTGCGCTGAGGGTTGAGGTGTCACCGGCTGTCCCATTCCAGTTCCAGGCGGGAGGTTCGGCATCCCTCTCCCTCGACCCATATTCGGTGTGCTCATCACATTCATGTTGGGCGTCCCTGGACCATTGACGTTCATATTGGGTGTTCCTGGAACGACTGCCACTCCTCTACCACGTCCCATTGCATTTAAATTCATCGGCACCCCTCCGACGCCGACAGCGACCCCAACACCCGAAGTAGGTATACCGCGAACATTCATCTAACAGAAAGAGAGAACGATATACATTGTTAAGTATCCGAAGACTTGTAGCAATATGTAACATAGCTTCCATACCATAGGTGAAACCATTCCCATCCCACTGACACCCATCATATGGCCCACTTGTCCCAATTGTTGCATCTGTTGCATCTGCATCTGCTGTATTTGCTGTTGAGACATTCCCATCTGTTGCATTTGTGCTGCATGCTGGATGGACGGATGTGCCGTCATATGTTGAGGTGTCCCGGCCATGTGTTGATGCTGAGGGTGTTGAGGTGTGGTAGGAGGCCCTCTGGCGTGCGATGGTCGTGCAGCCATTTGTGGAGTTGATGGCGGAGGGTGCGGGAGTTGCTGCTGTGGTGGTTGGATGGGTGACATGCTGATTTCTTCCACTCGGAGAGTTTGGTTCAACGAGGTATGGTATATAGTCTTTACGGGAGTATTTCTGGATCAAGAACACTCTATGGTGTTGTTGCAGCACTGACTCCTCTAACAATCGTCATTGAGCATGGTGTTTTTCAGCGTTTTCGCACGGCGACGTTATGGCCGATACCGAACAGCCAGACCGCAACTCAGTGGAATCGCCGAGTCGGTGAAGGTTGCAAGTGTTAAAGTCGTCGCCGGTTAAAAGCTCACACAACACGCCAAAACCGTTGCACGAACGATGAACGACAGACCAGCCAGCAACAAAACCAACAACGCAACATTGGGCGAGGGCCCTCGTCGCTTCCTTCTCAAAGGGGGCTGCGGACGCTAAATGGGCGAAGCCGAGAGCTTTCTTCGCGGTAAATTTGGTTCGCTAGAAATGACAAACAGGAAGCTGCGAACTAACTGTTCTGATCCAAAAAGAAGGGGGACACCCAAACCCTCGCATCGTACCAACAATGTGAACAATGATGAACATTTGGAAGTAGTCATTCTTTGCGTTCAAAGGGACATTCTGTCACGGCCCACCACAGGTCATATTCCGAGATGCACGTAGACATCAAGCTATGATCATGACCATCCCTTTTAAGAGCGTCAGCGAGTCTTTCAGTGCATCGGCGGGAGCCTCGAAACCCATCATCAACGTCGCTCAATATGCCAGCAACTAACATTTGTACATATATCCTGCTACAGGTGCGGATGGTATGATGATCATGCCCAGGACCAGATGAAGCGCGATCTGTCGTGACACCTCTATGCAGTATGAGCATTCATGAATCCTTTCTGGGTTCAGCATCTTCAACGGCATGTTGTCCGCTGTCGCCGTCGCTCAGAACATATTGTAAAGCACCAATCCATTTACGTCTGAAAACGGCGTCTGCAAACCTAGATCTTACGTACTCCCTAGCCCTCCTCCTCATCTGCACTTGACTCTCCTGAGACATACTCAGAATCTGGTGCAAAAGCTGGGCATATTCGGCAACATCGTTCGCGAGAAACCCGCAGCCGTCTGCTACAATGTCCAGTAAGGGTCCGCCCGATTTGTGAGCCAGCGGAATGAGCCCAGCTGCCATGTACTCAACCACACCAATCCCAAAATGCTCGTCTTGCATTGTGTGAATTCCAATGCTAGATGTGCCGAGATACTTCAAAAGCGTCGAATGTGGTGCGTTGACGTAAAATTGAATCTGGTCCTATACCCCATACAACTTGAGATCAAGGAAGCAATCGATGAAAGATAACACGGCTAACCTCAATACGTAGCTCGGATGCCAAGCTTCGCAAGTTCTGAACCCTGTCGTAATCACTGCTGTTTCGGGAGCCCCCGATCAGAACGAGACGCACTTTTGATGTCCATGTGGGTTGCATATCGAACAACTCCCTCAGAACTCTGAGTTGTACTTCATGCTTCTTTTCTGGACGGAATTGAGCAACAGATAATATAACCAGTTCTCGTCCTTCCAGTTCTAACTCGCTCAGCGACGACGTATCACATGGCGGATATGCCACTGTAGTCTTCTCCGGTTGCGCCCATAGTGTGTTGATGTGGTTATGTGTCCAGGTACTATTAACAAGTACAGCGTCAGCGTACCGGCCGCTGAAAGAGTACGCCGTTGCAAACAGCGCGTAATACGTTGCTTTAGCATGTGAGAGCACCGAGGACTTTGCAATATACGCAGAATTGTTGAAATCAGTTGTACGATTGGCAACCTTGGTTAGCATATCTGTGCTTTTGGAACAACGTGTTAGCATGTTTACGCTCCCGCTTGCGAAGCACACACCAACCTGATAGTGGGATAATGCACGTAAGTCAAGACACGGCATCTGTAAAAGAATCGAACCAAGGGATAAACGAAAGCAAACCCAACTGTATCTATATCATGGATCAACAAAGAAGCCTCTCAATGGCGAATTGACATTCGTACCAACAAAGATGTCTGGAATGAAAAGCGACATGGCTTCGAGACCCACAGCAACGGAGAAAAGAGATTGACAGAATAGTGTTAGGCGAGGATATCTGTAGATAATCATGAGTGCCGTAACCACAGTGCTGGAACGAACAACGCACTTACCGTTTAGCTTCCAACCATCGCCACCTTTTCAGCTTGTAAAATGTTAATGCCGTCGGTGGGATAACGATGTTGAATTGAGCCTAGGAATAAATTACCCCATAAGTCGTTTATCAGCAGGAAGATGCATGAGTAGGCAGCACCTTGACTTTGGCTAACACTTCTCCTTCGGATACTCCATCCCAGCACCATATGACAACTACGCAGTCAGGCATGTCATCCAGCGTGGCCTTTACAGCCGTCCAGAGTACTCTTTCGCCACCTCCTCCTGCATCGCTTTAATCCAAAATCATCATTAATCATGGAGCACTACTTCCATGGCTTGTCAGCAGCTTTACCATAAGGGATGGAAGAAAGCCACTACTCTTCGGGGATCATCTTGAGTTGGTCTCGCCGGTAACGGCTTTTTCAGACGAGATCGCTGCTTTCTTCGGAGGTGCTGAAGGTAGAATGGCCATCCAATGATGAAGACCCATAGACTTGCCAAGATGGCGAAGAAAATGTCTGTAATGCAGAGGGACATGTTGGTGAACGATCTATTTTCAAGATGCGTGTCATCCCCGCGGGATATGCGTTATTCAGTTAATGCTAAAACCTCAGGTATGAACTTCCGTCAAAGTGCGATGGCGCCAGTTGTCAAAGTTATCAAGCGCAATTAGACGGAATGGAAGGCATCGTAGAACGCTTCACCATCTACAAACTAACCAACTGCCGACAATGTGTATCATTAAATATTGAAATATACATCTTCATTGACACAACTTGTGCTCAGCGACTTTGCTCATGCAGAATGTCTTGAACAGTACCAGCTAGATTTTCCAAGCTGGTGCTCCTCTTTTCGCCCGTCTTTCGAACCTCGACCTCGACAATACCCTCGCTCACGTATTTCTTCCCAAGAATCACCATGATCGGATATCCAATTAGCATCGCATCTCTGATTTTGTTGCCCAGGCGCAAATCTCGATCATCAAGAACTACCTCGTCATATCCGACCGCACACTCGATGTTTTCGTACGCCGCCTCAGCGGCGGTGCTTAAGAGCACAGACTCCTGTTCGTTCTTCGTAGTGTTGCACACGATACAGACTTTGTAAGGGGCAATGCTGCGAGGCCATATTATTCCGCGTTGGTCATGCGAGCTCTCAACCACGGCTGCGAGGATGCGAGAAACGCCAATTCCAAAGCATCCCATTTCCATCGGAACTACTTGTTGGTTGGATGCTGTTACGGTCGCGTTCAGCACGGATGAGTATTTGGTTCCAAGATAAAATGCATGAGCCACTTCTATTGCCGAGTGGGATGTGAGCCGACCGCCAGACTCGCCTGGAATCTGTGGGTCCTGCTGCTGTCCGCGTTGAAAGCACACCGGACATCCATCACCATGCTCAATTGTGGTGTAGTCTCCAACATGTACCGAGGTGTTCCCAAGGTTTTTCAAATCAACAATACCAGAGCTCAGTAGTGCCGAGTCAATGAAAACCTCAGGTGGAGCCGTCAATTCTGCATCGAGTTCGATGCCATCAGAGCCCAAAAAAGTAATCGCGTGTTTTTCCATGCGTGGTATCTTGCCAAACTTAAGCTCGCTCAGCCTCCTGTTTGCGGGAATCAGGATGTAGACCGTTCGGCTAATCGGTACGTCGTTACATGTCTGCTCCTTTTCGTCCAAAATCGTGGTTTCGGGTTTGATAGTAGCAACAGTGACATTGAAAGGCTGGAGCTCATCCACCACGCCTGCTTGTGTCGAAGCCTTCAAAATCTCCGTGACCACGTTTCGCGCTTGACGCTGTGTTGCGGAAACGGACACCTCAGTTTTGGGACGGCACCCTTGATTCAAAACTACTCCGTCGGCTCTTTCCTCGTTTGCTGCATATCCGCATGACTCGCAGGTCAAAACGGTATCTTCTCCAACGTTGCTCAGAAAGTGGTATTCGTGCGATCTTGTCCCACCGATGTTTCCGGTATCCGCCTCTGCCGCAACATACCGTACTCCGATTCGACTGAAAATCCTGTTATAGGCTTGTCTAACATCCTGGTATGTTTTCAATGCATCATCCGAGGTGGCATCAAAGGTGTACATATCCTTCATGAGAAATTCCCGCCCTCGCAGTAGGCCACCGCGTGGGCGTGCTTCATCACGATACTTTCTTCCGACCTGATACAGCCGTAAAGGAAGGTTCTTCCTTCCTACATTCAAGCTAGCAACGAGCGAAGTGATCTCTTCTTCGTGCGTAGGTGCCAACAGGAATCCAGTCCCTTTCCGATCGTTCAGCTTGAACATGTCCGGTCCCGTCGTATGATATCGATTCGTCAAGATCCATGCAGCGGGAGACAGTAAAAGTGGTAGAGAAAGCTTTTGCCCGCCTATACGCCGCATTTCATCATCAATTATGGCTTCCAGTTTGGAGAGGACTCTGAGCCCGAGCGGTAAATATGAGTATATTCCCGAGGACGATTGTCGAATATATCCTGCTCGAAGCAGAAGTTCTTGAGATATGCATCCTATCGACTGCGTGGACGCTTCGGCGCCTATGGACTCTACATGGGAGAGTTTGGATTGGGGAGTTTTCGAAGTGGGGGTCAACATGCGCGACAGTCTATTCCTCCAACGCGATTCCGTTGGCGCTACGTTGGCCTCTATCAACCTCTGAAGAGGATATCGTGATTAATTGGAGTGGAGAGAACAAATGAGCGAGTTGATCAATGGAGTCGCCACACCGTACCGAATGCCATCTCGCCTGAGACCTCGCAGAACGCGATACCACTGCACGGTTGCAACAACGCACTGAGTTTCTAGAGCATTGCGCTACGGCGGTCGCAACGGCGAGTCCGTTAACCATGGTGTTCGCCGCCTGCTGCGCTGTTGTTCTGCTGCTAGCCTCCTTCCCTTTCCAGTAGCAGATCCTTTTGAAGTTCCAGATAAGCAAGATTCTGTTAAAATGTTGGCGGAAAATCCCCCGCGTGTTATCGATCAACGTGGATGTCAATTCGACGTTCGCTGAACTTTTGGTTGGAGCTTCAACTGCCCAAAACCCACGCACACAACACATGTTCTCCGGACCGACTCGACTGCACGCTGTCCGTACGGCGGTGGCAGCAGGGAGGCCGGCATTGCTACCGTCACGTCGAACCGGGACCGGAGTAGTATGTCAGTTTGATAAGTCTTCTAACATATGGCGCTTTTTGATGCGAAAGACATCTACCAGTACAAAAATCGATCGGAGCTCTGCTGCACAATCGAAACTTGCAATAGCAACGCCTATTTCACATGATGAGGAGAGTAAGAGATTTGCATTAGGTCGAATCATTCGGTCGAGCCGGTACGCGAAGGCGCATGACGTGCGTGAAGCACTTGAGCTCCTCTCAACATTCAGTCAACCGTACGAGTCCCTCGGCATCAAACGGACAGAATACCTGCAGTACCTTGAGTCTGTTCAAAGGATTATACCCCTTGCCGACCGTCCAAACAAGGTGATATACGAACTCTTACAATGGTTAAAGCCGACGTGCAGCGAGAGCTCGATCGTGGAGATATTGAAGATCGAGACATACCATGCGTTACAGAAGCTTGACGAAGCGAAAGTGAAGCAATTGTGCGCCGTATACGCAAAAATGGCTCCAAAACCGCTGCGAGCGGTGTTGGCATTATGCGAACGACTCGACGACGCCCATCTGGAAGCATTTCAACAGCATTTTGCAAGTGTATTCGGAAAAGTCCATGGCAAACCTTTGTTGGATTTGTACGACACGATGTCGTACAACGAAAGTACAGCCACTCGCACAATGCCCTCAAGCGCTGCTCTCGGCGACCCAACTGCAACGTGGACGCACATATTCGCCACTCATTACCATGAAGCGAATGTGCAGAAGACTCTTAAGTTGATGCAACGAGCTTCGGAAGGGATGTCGCCAATGCCTTTCATCCTGTCTCTGCGCATTTTACACGACCTCATTGACAGACGGGAGGTCATCGCCGCTGCGTCGGTTTTAAAGCTTATAGTGAAGAAATTCGGCATGTCTCGTATTCAAAGACGAAAGATACTTGGGGATGCGTACGCTACTCTGTTGCATGCATGTTGCAATGCACCGCAAGATGGCGCCATGGGCCGCCTTTTTCTTCGCTTGTGGAAAGACATTCATGTTCCACTGAGCTTTCGCAAGACCGTACGGCAGTGTTTTCTATTTCAAGATCGACAGGCAGTGGGAAGGGCGGTGGCTATTGCGTGGCTACGACGAGGGAAATGGTGGCTGGCGCTGGATGCCGCTGGGGACATCAAGAATACTATATGTCTTGGTGATCTGTTTCCCCTGGGTCGAACTCATTATGCAGAATGTGTAGCATGGTTTCCACCGCATTTGGCGCAGTGTATGGACGTCCATGGCGTACCTGTCGAGCACGTGACGAATTATTGGGCCGGTGCTGGATTAAAGCACATCGATTTCCACACGGTGTGGCTGCTAGTAAAGGCGCTTCTGCAACGAAAGGCGTATCACAACGCAAGAGATTTATGTTTATGGCTTTTGAAACATCAGGACAGGTTAGACGTGGCGGTGAAAACGCGGTGCTTCGCCGTTTTGGCTAATTGTTATTGCCGCGATGGTGATATGGATAAAGCTTTGGACGTGCTCAGGAGCATGAAAGAGGAATATCAACAGGTCAGATCGGCCGGCACTCAGAACGACGGCAAATCTGACGAGGCTCGTCGGTCAGTACGCCGCAGCACACCACCCAGCGCCACCAGCAACGATACAGCAATTTCACACTGGTCATCTGCTCTTCTCTATTCCTATACCTCTCTTATCAATGCCTTCTGCAACCTTGATCTGCCCCACCGCGCTACTTTTCTTGTAGACGACGTATCAAGTCTGGGACTCGCACCGACCATCCCAGTTCTGACGCCGCTGGTTGCCTATTACTCTCGAGCCGGTGATAAACACTTGTGCATTCGGATTTTGGAGAAGTTATTCAAGACATACAATGTCAAGCCTGATGTCAGATGCTTGAGTGTGTTATTCTCAGCGTATGTTGAAGCGTATGGTAGCAACCGCTTCCACGGCGTGGAAAGCGAGAGGTTGAGACCAGTCAGGCGGTTTGTAGATGACCTACAGGGTCTTCAGGTACATAATGTATGTTACGCTGCGATGATACACAACTATTTGTTGTTCGGTGATGTGGAAATGGCTGAGCGGGTTTTTGCCGAATTTATCGAGGAAGGACACATGGAAACGCACACAGCAGTGATCGCTGATATCATGGGTATGCTTAAAAGTACTTACAAAAGCAGAGGGGATTGGGAGAAGGCAGATGCAGTGGAGATGGAGGTTCGACAGATCCTGGGTGGAAGTAGGAACATGGAAACCGGTCACTGGAAAGCTCGTGGCGAGCGAGATATTGACTTCGACATCCCGCCGCTTCATGCTAATGTGGACCGTGTCGACGACGACCCAGCAGTTGCGGCGTATATGGATGCATACGCGCTGAGCGAAGGGTTGGAAGAAATGAAGAGGCGAGAGGCCAATTTCTCGTACAATGCCACCATATAACGACTGTAATGCGTTCGGACCCGGAAAGATACAAGTATGCCTCAAAATGATGCGATGATTCGCTACCCTTATGTGGTACGACCACGGGTATGCGGGACGATGCCCTATCCATGTCGTCTTAAACCATCCTCGATGTTCCATATGACCCTCAATCGAATAATCACCCTGTACGATGAGGCACTGAATCGGGCAGTCCAGCAACTTTCTCCTTGACCGTAGTGCCTCCAAAGATCTCACGGCCGCTCCATGACCTATTTCCGACGGAAGAGCGGCATCCTACGTAGCCATGGTCCCAGAACTTCTCCTGACAGAGCAATTTATGTATAACACCTTGTTGAATCAAGGCTCAAGCAATTTGGGAATCATCGACCTTCGAACTGCACAACTGTAGGCCGAGTTTAGCATCATTTGCCCAGGAATAAAGAAAAGCTCAAAAGCGCCATACTTCGCTTCGTTCTTTTTTTGTACATTATACGGTATCCACATTCCTTACAACGTACAGGTTCCCGAGGCTTGAGGCTATTTTCCACTCCACATTCTATAACACAGACCCAAGGAGTGAGTACTTGCGCGGCAGCCCATACCGATGACTGGACTTACCTCCACAGATATAAGCCATCTCCGCCACTGGCGGTGCCAGCTTTTGCTGGAACACTTGCTGCTGCGAATCGCCGTCCATTTCTTCCTTAATCTACGTATTTGACTAGTTTTTATTTTTTTTTGTTATTTGCCACTTTCTGGTTAAAATGCCAGTGGGAACACATGCAACGTGACTGTGCCGCCACCGTGTTTGTTCTTTTGCAGCTGTGCAGCTGGCATTTTTGATGCGAACCATTCCAAGGCCATTAACACAGGCAACTGCAAAGCATTGGTGTGAACAGAGGAGACGAGACAATCAGTGACATTTGAAGGACAGTTAAAGTACAATGAGGCCTTTAACGGAAGAGGAAACTAAGACGTTCTTCGAGAAGCTCGCAAAATAGTAAGTTATCTATTGGCTACCTACCTGCCAGGCGAATGGGCTGCTTACCGCTACGGGTCCCCACTTCAGCATCGGAAAGAACATTCTGCACCTTCTTTCTCGGCCAGACACACCGCATACCTTCCGGTTCCATAACAACCGTGTGTACTACCTGCCGGACCACATCCACAACCTTGCACTTTCTGTACCTCGCGACCACCTCATCTCCCTTGGCACTTGTTTTGGAAAGTTTACCAAATCCGGAAAGTTTAGATTGAGTATCACCGCGCTCGATTTCTTGGCCCAGTATGCCGTCTACAAAGTTTGGGTAAAACCGAACGGTGAGATGCCTTTCCTTTACGGAAATAACATTCTCAAAGCACATCTGGGAAGAATTACGGAAGACACGCCGGAACATCAGGGTGTTGTTATCTACTCAATGGCAGGCGATGTTCCGCTAGGCTTTGGTGTGACTGCGAGGTCGACAGCCGAATGCAGAAGATTGGAGCCGACCGCAGTGTGCGTTTTTTGGCAAGCGGACGTCGGGGAGTACCTACGTGCTGAGGAGCATCTCACATGATCTATACGTGAAATCTTTTGGTATTCCATGTTAATTTATTCTTACAATAGTATATGTAAATAAGCCCGCTTGACGCCAGTTTTTAGACCGGTGAATGCATTCCTCTATACATGGACGTTAGAAGTAGTAGCTTATGGTAACAACGACGCAATCCCACTCACAACTTGGTATTGAATTCCAGCTTACTCCGCTTCTGCGAGCGGTCCCACTCTCGTCTGTCATGTACTTTCACAATTTCTTGAATGGCCAGAGTCAACGCTGGCCCGGGGACAAGGGCTACTAGGTACAGCCACCATGGAAGCATCGAAAGATTATACGGACCATGCGGACCAAGGGACACGCCGGTAAATACAAACTGTAATGCCAAGCTGAAGTAGTGTGAGTCTGGTGGTCTCTGAACACTCAAGCAACGGAGTACATCATACCACCCAACAGCCATGGCCATCCACACTTTGTTGCGGTACGGAGGATAGCGTTTGAAATCGCTTGTGCGGTGCAGAAACGATGCGGATATAGTGACTGTTGCAGAGTAACATACCGTTCAATACGTCAATCTCGCCATCACGGATAGAAGCACATCCATCTCACTTACCAATGTGTACAACAAAGACGATCATCGTACAGTTTTGTGCATACAAAAGCGCCCATTGGTCGTTCACCGTGAGATTCAGCCACGAGATTGCACTGAATTTACTTATGGCCGACTCGCCTACAAAGTAAGATAAGGAGCTACAAGACGGAGCATGGTGAGGCACTGGTGATGCTAGCGGTCAAAACTGTGCCAGACTTACACAGCGAAGAATGCCACTGATACTAAAACTGGGAATGAGAAGCGTATAACGAAGTACGTGAAAAAGCGACGCCGATCCTTAAGATGATCTTGGTTCTTAGCTAAATATCGTCATAACCGCAACGATTAGTTGACGTAGATCACCGGCCAGACGTTACCCGACTACTCACCGGGCATGACAGTCATGATTTGCGATCCATGCGGCGAAAATAGGAATGATAACGCGAGTGGAGGCAGCAAAATCCAGAGCATCCACACCATCTGGTACCCGGTGAATACGGGTGGCAGTAACAGACAGAACGACGCAATCATTGTGACGGACATGCACACCTGGCAAGCCAGATAGAATGCCACCACCTACAAACGAATCATGAATTATTCTTCGGGCACGCGTTTATTACCCTGGAAGCGCCGGCGTACCTGTGCAGCGTTTTGGATGATAACACGAGCATCGCGAATGATTTGACTGAGACTATACACGCTAGTGTCGCTATGCAGCGAAAAGGCACAGGGTGAAGAAATAAGCGCTGCTCCTAGATTGAGCGGCGAAAGAGGGCTGGCGGATGGAGCGTGCCGGGATTTCAGAACCGCTAGCGGGTCAATCGCAATGCTGATATCCGCCTTTCAACGAAACGCCAACTGAGTGGGTGAATTTCAAACGTATGGATGGGCGCTGTTCACTTACCATGGCAAAGCATTCAACGTTCATTTCATTCAAGGAACTGCCGACGCAGCAAACGACCTCTCCATGTTCTTGAAAGATGCGTATCATTTCGCGAACAGACGCCGGTTCGCATTCCGCAAACAACGGAACATGTAAGGGCACATCATCTACGTGTTCGATGTGCTCTCGAATATTCTCGACACCGCGCGGCAAACGTGCTTTGATGTCATGCAATTCTCGGTACCCAGGGGTCTCTCCATCACCAGATGATAGCAGAATGCAACTATTCCAGTCTACGTCCAATCCCAGCCTCTCTCCGTATGCTGCTCGGCAATTTAGCACAAGTGTCGCCAGCCTGGAATATTTCGTGCCTACCTTTGCTTTCACGTTCTGGAGCAGAAGAGAAGTACACGAACCGTATGCCTGCCAGGCCAACGTCCTCAATAAAGTTGATGATATTCTGCAAGTGACAGGGTTATTTCGCGTACAAATGCCATCATGTTTCAGGACGACTTACTGGCTTCGGCTGAAACGCTAACGATGCCATTGACAGGAATGTCTGATTCTTTAACATCTGTGCGTATGCCAGCTTCTCGGAGACTTGTAGTTCATTGGCAGAAGTTGTCACGTTTCGTCGCTTCGAAGCTTTCGCGGCACGCCCCGATCGAGACGTATCATTGGCCAAGGCCGGCGTTATATCTTCAATGGAGTCCGCTCGCAAAAGCAAATCATGAACATCTAACTCAATATAAACCGCTTCTTGTTTCACTCGACCCTTTTGAAGAAGAGGAGAGGCCTGCGCATTCGGGAGTGGCCGATACGAGTACGCTACTATCTCCGTGTCACTTATAATGGAATTCTGATAGAAATCTAGCATTTTCTTCTCCGTCTGTGAATATGATATGAGATGCTGAGCCAAAGGATGACAACGGCAGACCGGCTGTACAAACATTTTGATCAATGATGCCCAATCCACGCCCGTTCCAGTATTCGCAGCAGAGACGAAGTATGACTTCCAGGCTGCCTTCGGAAAACATTTGATGCGTCTCTATAAAACAGAGGTAGTAAGAATATATTACTGTTGCTACCAATAAGTAATTAAACTAACCTGATGCCATTTCACGAAATATTTGGGAAAGCATACTGGGCGTTTCTGCATGATAATCCGGCACGTCAGCGACCGAGTTACCGTACGGCATGAAGCAATGAAGAGCTTTGATGGACACAAAATTCCTGACTGCATCCGCGGAGAAGCCAATGCTTCTACTTATCTGGCATAAACAGGCTGCATAATAACCAACATGTCGTTAACATCATAAAACGCAACAGCCAAATAAGAAGTACCTTGTCGTGCGGCCATTAAGTGACCGTGTACCTGCATCGCGTTGGACTTGCGGTGATGATCGAAGCGGGTTTTCCCTACAGCAGCTCCGCAATCGGTATTCAGCAGCAAGTTCAGACCTAGTGGCTTTAAAGATCTGTCATCAGTCAGCACAACGGTATCGGGGGAAGCTTGGGGAAAGAACAAAGAGGCCTACCCCAAATAGCTTTGCCAATGACGATCCTCGAACTTCATGATGTGATCCAAATTGTCTTCGGTGAGATCCAGTACAACCGGTTCGCCAGATTCATCGAAGAAAAATAGTTGTTCAACAGAAGGAACAGGCTACTTAAGGGATTAACGATTGCCGCGAACCAATACATAAAGGAAGCGTACCAAAGATATCGTCCCCTCCCTGTCGACGGCACAAATAACTGTCGTGCTGGCAAGCGAAGATATCAGGCCAGTTGTTCTCGCCAGAAATGTTACGTCCAGGTTGAGAAATTGTTGACGGAATCGCTTCCATACGAGGGCTGTCGAAGTATGAGTACAAAGCTATAGCCAGTCAGGTGACAGCCAACGTTACCCCAGTCAAGGCCCAACTCCTTGGTTGGAGGAGGTGCCGCATCAAACTCGTCCACATCTTCGGTATCTTCAAACTCGGTGCCTGACGTCTGTAACGCATCAAATAACGACAAGATCTGGGCGTTGCCGTAACTTCTAGCAATAACATACATGCTGTATGCAGCAAACGGCAGAAGTGGTAGCACGGCATACACCTGCAAGACTAATAGCATCTCCACGCCCTGATTGCGCAGGGAAGGGTCACTGGAAGCCTTGATGGCGTAGCGTAGGACGTTCACAAGCAAGGCGGCTCCAAAAACGACGCAAACTGCATGCAGAAGTTGATATCGCTGTATGACACCTAATTGCTGAGCGAAAAGTGTTTGCGGTCTTTTGAAATGCAGGGCCGCCTTCAAGGTGTCTTTTACAGGCGTTTCAGTAGCACGAAAGTAATACTGGCCCTCGGTTTGACTCAACGTGGGTGTCATGCTGGTATCACCTGGCAATCCAAACAACGATGGTCTCAACATCTGGCCCTTGTGCAGAACGAATGATGTTTGCGCCGAGCGTGGAGTTTTGTCTAAGTGACTGTAGACAAACACCAGCCGGCAGGGAGCGGTGTCACCAAATGCCATCTGCACGATATCATCCTCCACAACTAGGTTGAAAGGGACCAATTGAATTGTTTCATCCCGAATCACCCGAGCGATGGAAACAGTGGGAATGCTGGTAGCGTGTCGTAAATCCTATACCATTCACGTCAGAGGACAGGTCAAAGAAAGGCGAACTGCTCGGACCTATACGCACAGATTTGCGGCTGAGTCCGTATGTTTTCACGGACTCAAGGATAGCCTGAATCCTCATCTTCACTTCTACCTCTGCCAGGCGTTTCTCCCGATGTTGAATCCAAACATTCCAACCCGCAGCAATCAACAGAAGACATGCCTCAATGAGAGCACCTGTGGCCCTCCATTGGTAGGGGCTTCCCTCTAATTGCACATAGATGAAGAAGGCTATCAAGCCGAGAGCGCATAGAACCGAGATCGCGCATCCACGATGGAGTGCAGCCGAGCTTTCCGCTGTCAAAAATGCTTAACGGTCACTCTAAGCAAATTCCAGGTAGCCAGATAGAAACGTACGAGACTCCTTCGACCGATCATCAATCTTCTCTGATAGTACATCTTCAGCTGCCGCTAGTAGCCGTCTCTGCGCCTCTGCACTCGACAGATGATGATACGCTAAATACCGATCGTCCTTGTTGCCAGTACCACCGAGACTGGCGTTTGAAGTCAACGTCTCCACAGCCGTTGGCTGCTGCCATAAGTTGCTCAAGTCGATCACTTCATGATGAACAGCCGTCATCGTACGATAAAGTATTTATTTTGAAGACCACCCTCGCCTTCCGCTATTCATAGATGCTTCAAAATGTTTTAAGTTCAGCGCGCGTAATGTCACTGACGCTGTGCTTCCCAACGGTTTGTTTGGACGACGCAATGCCCAGTTCTCTCGTTGCTTCGCCGGACTGGTATAATAAGAGTCCATTGGGAAATGAGTGTAGCGATTCAAGGGTACAATGAAGAACACAATATATTGCGACAGCTTAGGAACAGGAGTTAAGAATTACACGAAACGTCTCTCTCTCTCTCTCTCTTTGTTTATGGAAGGAGTTTCCTACTGTTTGGCCACCCATTCCTTGACACTCTCCCTCTCCCTCTCAACCCACCTAGTGACTCCACGGACCTTCTCCAAGCTCTGCTCAACAGGCATTTTCACAAGCTTCATCTGTTCATTTCTCTTGGCTTTCTCTTCCTCGGTTAGTCCCTCTCCAGCGAGCCACGCCTCAACCTTGGCAATGACGTCCTGACCGACTTGGTCAGCAAAGCCCACAGTCAGCATGGCCGCAAGAAGACCCAGAGTTGGTCCGTAGCGTTCGTGAAGAACCGTCCAGTTTGAGGTGGAGAACTCCCACAATTGAGGACGAACGGTTGACGGAGAGGGGTTCTCCTTGGAGAGACCACGGAGAGGATAGAAAGCGTCTTGAGGACGAACCAATTCTGTGTCAAGAGTAACCTCGTTGACGACGCGATTGATGAGCGCTGGGTCGTTGACTGCACCAAGGGCGTAGAGAGCTGCCAAACGCTGGTCAGCTGTGGACGCAGTCTTGTAGGTTTTCATCACGGCCTCAAAGTCCTCGGTGGGGTTTTGAGTGTGCTGAAGTGTAACACGGTATGCAACACCGCGCAAGTTTGGCGGGAGAGCAGAGTCGTCCCCGCCCATAAATGCTTTGAACCGAGACTGAAGTTCCGCGATAACACTGGGCTCATCAGCAGAGGCCGCTGACTCAATCACCAGCGTCCGCTTAAGAGAGGTCAAGTGGTCTTCGTTGGCAGGGTATTCATAACCGTAGGAGGTTACTTTGGGAGCAAAGAGTTGGCGCATGATCTTCTTCAACCCGTCGCTGACGTCCTTCGGCTCGCGGTACCACGCGGCAATTACGGTTTTGAGACGGTTGGCGAGCTCATCCAAGACAATGTAGTCCTCCTCGGCCTCAAAAGACTTCAAGAGCTCCAACGCTCCAACAGTGGAGCCGTAACCCGCTAGTGCCAACGCAAATGCATCGGCCAGTACACCCACACGGTCCTCAGTAGTAAGGGTGTCAATGTTGGTCTTGATTACACTGGCGAGGCTCGACAGTTGCTTCTCAGACAATCGTACACGGTAGAACCCGGTGGTGGAAAAGTTGAGCTTCCAGTACGCGTTGGAAGCAGAGTCATAGGGGAAGGTAACAGTATCCTCCTTTTGGGACAGGATATGCTGAGACGGGGCACGCGGGTTCAAGTGCGTGACGATACCCAATGGGACCCACCAGGTGGTAACGTCCTCATCGGCTTTCAAGTCTCCCGATGAGAGGTAACGGGATTGCTTCAACTTGAGAGTCATCTCCTTCTTTTCCTCGTCGTACTTTTCGTCAAGAACCTCGATTACGGGGTATCCAACATCCCTAGTCCATGCATGCATAAAGGTTGCAACATCCTGGTTGGACTGGGCAGTGTACGCATGCCACAAGTCCTTGGTGGTAGCGTTGGAGAACTTGTGCTTCTTCAAGTAGGCGCGAGTACCCAACTTGAAGTTTTCCTCTCCGAGGAAGGCGCACAACATACGGATCACACTGGCGCCCTTGCAGTAGCTGATAGCGTCGAAAATCTGGGTAATTTCGGCGGGAGATTTGACGTCCACATCGATCGGGTGCGATGACCGAAGGGCATCCAAGTCCTTGCCGCGAGTGTAGTCGTCAATCAAGAACTGTGTCCACACCCTCCATTCAGGGAAGAGGTTGTCGACTGCCAACCAACCGACGAAGGTGGCGAAACCTTCGTTGAGCCATAGCTCGGACCACCAGTCCATGGTGACAAGGTTACCGAACCACTGGTGAGCAAGCTCGTGTCCGACGACGTAAGCAATGCGTTGCTTTGCCTTGGCAGAAGAGACTTTCTCATCGAAAAGGAGGTAGACTTCACGGTAGGTAACGAGACCCCAGTTTTCCTATTCGAATAGTTGTTAGTAAGAACGTCGACCATTGCCAAAAAGCGAATCAATCGTTGCAACCAACCATAGCTCCGGCGCTGAAGTCGGGGATGGCAATGAGGTCCATCTTGGGCAATGGGTACGCGATGTCAAAGTATTCGGAAAAGAACTCCAAGGTTCTGGCGCAAACATCCAGTGCGAAGCGACCTTGTTCTTTGTGACCCTTCAAAGTGTACACGCGGACAGTGAGAGGCTTGGCATCGGAAGGCGCGGTAGGATTGGCGGAGGTTTCAATGTACTCCAGGTCACCAACGGCCATGGCAAGAAGGTAAGTAGACATAATCGGAGTAGTGTTGAATTTGACAGTCTTCAACTGGAGCCCATCAATTTCGGTATCCTTCTCCTCCTTGACATCCATGTTACTCAGGGCGGTCAACGCCCTGTCGATGTTGAGGGTCACGTCGAAGGTGGCCTTCAAGTTGGGCTCATCCCAGCAAGGCAAAGCTCTTCTGGCGTCGGTTGCCTCGAATTGAGTGACGACCATGTGTTTCTTCTCACCGTTTTCAGTGTAGCTGGAGCGGTAGAAACCGGCCATTGCATCATTGTGGATTCCGGTGTACACAATGTGAAGGGTGGCGGTAGACCCAGCCGGGATCTCGTGAGGGAAGGCGAGGGTAAGGGTCTCGGCGGACTTGTCAAGGGAGATAGATGTGGGTGTGAGGGTTGTGGTGGTCTTGGTGTGAGTGAAAGTAACGGAGGCGGAGTTGACTTCAAGCTCGTTGGCATTGAGGACTATTTCCTTGATGGTTTCGTTCACTTTCAGCCTAGTGGTAACGCAAATAGTGTTACAAACGGTGCTTAAGAAAATTAAGGTCAGCAGAAATGCAGCACTTACTCAATGTCCACAACACCCTTGAACTTGAATGTTTTAAGGTCTGGTGTGATTTCCAAGTGGTAGTGGACTGGCTTGACCGTAGCCGGGAGGACCTCACGAGGAGAATTGGTGACCCCAGCACCAGCATGTTCGTGGAGGCAGCACATCTTTGTTTTCTCGCTGTCAATGGACGTGGTATCAGGTGTTTGCTTTCCTTCGACGGACTTGGGGGCGGTTTCCGGCTTCTTGAAGATATCAGCGAACCCGGGACAGGATTTCTGGATGCGACGGAACATTATAATAAATGAGATCCCAATTTATTATTATAGTATCGCAAAATACGGGAGGGAAAACGGTGAGAGTCGGTTTAAGAGCAAATGAGAGGTAGGTCATTTTCAAGGCCACATACCTGCTTATTATGATTATCAATATCCGTCAGTGACTGTTGCTTGCGAGCGATGATGAACCAGCAGACGATGGGATGCGAGAGGCTTCAAAAGCGCAAAATTCACCAAAAAAGGGCTGCAGAGAGGCCGTTTCCGTCGACCGTTATCGTCAATGTCCACGGCTTTGAAGAGGTGTGCGCGCGAGAATTTCACAGTTCGGACACTTCCATGGCGCGTAGAATGCATATCGATTAGCGATTGTAGCGCGACTTTGGCTTATTGACTGCAGGGTCCCGCCATGGGCACTTCACGTGAGCGACGCGCAAGTGGCACAGTTGCGTCTGATGTTAGGGTATATCGATAGAGAGGAGAGAGGGAGCGGTGCTTGCATAAGCATTCTGCCACGACCTTCGCGCTTGTCCGTTTCTTGGGCGATCTGCAGAGCTTACGCACCCTCGTGAACACACTCTTTAAAGGACGCTATCTCACCATGCCCCCAAAAAAAAAGGGAAAAAAGAAGAGCAAAAAGGAACTAGAGCAGGGTACATATGCGGATTTGCTAGCAAGGTTTGGCCGGCGCTGAAGTAAAACATTTCTGTACTTGCTAGAAAGGCTTTTGGAAGAGGAACGACTGCGTGCTGAAGAAGGTGCTGTGAAGAGGATGTTTATTGTTGCAACCAAGCTGGTGTGCTGAACACGTGCGCTTTTAAATGATTTCAGAAGCCCGTATAGCTGAACAATTACGCAAAGAACAAGAAGCCCGCGCCCAACAACAGCGGGAAGCCCTAGAAGCCCTTTTCGCACAGGTTGAGAACGCCATTACAACCCATGCGCTCATGCCATTGCCTCACGGTAATATTTATAGGAGGAGCAACGCTTAGGTGAACAACCGGAGGCGGTAGCACGATTACTGGAAGAGCACGCCGGGAAGCTCCGAGTTATCCGCGAAGCAAAGGAAAAAGAAGAACAGGTGAAAGAACTGAGATCTTTGAGTTGGCAAAAAGATATTCCACTCATGCACCGCGACAGTGGAATCGATTCCTGCAATGTCAAGAGTTGCCGGATCCGCGATCAGAACGAGAAGTCAACGCATTTCTGGATACGTGGAATGCGGACACTGCCGTTGCCGAACAAGGCGTCAACCTCGAATCTCTGTATAAGGAACTACATCTGGCTGAAATGGTGGGTGAACACGTTTGGGCGCGCGTTTTAGCTAGGTTCCAACCAGTCGTACACAGCTCTGTGACGAGCTTGAACACCATTTTTCAGTAGCCACGGGTGCAGACGATGCAACCGTTACCAAGCACCGCGTTGCTGATCACTTACTCCGAGTCCGCGCTGTAATCAATGCCAAGTGGGATTTGGCAACTGTCCAGATCCTTCAAGTAAGTTGATGGCAGTTAATGTGCATTGATAATCAGTTCTGACATGCTGCTAGAATATAGATTATGCTACGCGGGAGTCCAACGAAAACTTTCAGTTCACCTCCGTAACGAACCGATATGCAGCAGGTGTGTGGGGGAACCTCACCAAGAATCCTAGGTATTCCTTACTTCTCTCGCATTTGTGCGTCCCACGTCAAACACTTGACCACTCCTTCACTTGCCCAGACACAAAACCATAGACTTTGGCGAACGGAGCATGACTTCAAGTCTACCAAAACCGCTTGTATTATCAAACGTATCGATTCGTATGCTCCTACAGTCCGGCTTAAGCGCGGCAGCTCCGTTTGAAGTTGGGGCGCGTGCAGCAAACCTCTCCATCATTGGTCCCATACTATACTTTGATCTCGTTGAAATGCCGGATCCGCCGAAAGTCTGTGACAATTGGACCATACGGCCAAGTGAGTGCAAATTCTTTTGTCACCTCCTTCATACCGGCGACTAAGACAATCGCAAGCCTCAATTTTTTCGCGCGATGGAAAGCTTAAACGACTGCAGTACCCATTTAAGAAACCTGTAACAGAGGAAGAAGAAGAGCCAGCCAATGAAGAAGAGACCGAAACCGCCGACGTAACATCTATATGGCCGATGTCCGTGACGTATGAGTTAGACTCTGGTTGTGTCCTCCAACAAGACACTGTATCGGTGAGATGGTGGAACGAAGAGCAGACTACTTGGGATGACGACGGGATTTCGGATGTTGAGGTTGATTTGGGTGAGTGGTTCAAGTGTCCAGGCTTGCAGTCTTCTGATCGCTGAAGAATAACCTTCGCAAATTTCAGCAAGCGGCCTCGTCAAATTCAAAACAATTCACTTCTCCCCTACTGCAGTTATCCAGGTAGCGTGCGAATACGCAAATGGTTTTGAAGCTTTCAAGCCGTATCGACTGATGATGTTATGATGCTAGAACGCCTATGCTGAGCTACCTTACATCGACTGGGATATCCGTCCGTCTGGGACAAACCGTGCAATCGCCCGCATTCGTGGGCTTTTCAACGACATACAAGTCGAGGTCGGAGAAGAAGGTTGTCGATTACTTCACCCGTCAAATAAATACACGCAGACTTACCTACAAGACAAGTGGCACCCTACCGCTCTACTCTTTAAAGTAGGACACACTGCAATGGACATCTGCTGTAAGTGATTGCTGACTTGCTTTTTCAGCATTTGTCCAGGATAGGATTAGGGTTCATTGGCCCCACCAGTATGAAGGGGCTTGAAATGGAGAACGTGATTCTCAAGGTGCGAAAGATGTGCCCGCTTTCAATCACATGTCGTAACTAAGAAGCTCCATAGAATCCCCTTGTGGAAGAGGCGTGCATCAATGGCATCAGCCTTTGTGCATCCCGCTTTGCTTTCAGGCGGAGCACAGGCAACAGGCCAGCTTCTAGTTCAAAATGCATGTTTCAATTCCGGCCCCTGTCGATAGGCGAAGAAACGCCCGCTTTGGATGATGTAAAGTGTCGTAGTTCTCGATTTTGAAATTGTCTTGATAGTCGGAACCTGACTTGAATTTGCTCATATAGGAATCTTGGAGAACACTTGTTTTCGACGTAAATTGGAAAGTCGGTGAGAAAGCCTACCAAGCAGGTTACGTTCTAGCTCGACCAGAAACCTCGGAATTCGAGCTTAAATCAGCTCGCGGCATCGTTGGCAGCGACGGAGATGTGATGGACGGGACGGTAAATAGCTCTTTACAGTTCTTTCTGTTCAAAAGCGATTCCTGACGCACGTGCTGACTAGGTTCACGCAAGTCCGTACCACTTGCTAATGGCAACTTTGGACAGCGACATGCCAGTGGCCTCATCAAGCGAGCAGTCAGCGTTATTCACGCGAAAACTGTCAGAGGTGCTGCTCCTGATACGTCCACTCTGCTTCTCGTGATGAATGCATTTCCCGCACGGTGAAATCAAAAGGTATATACATTGTGAATATAGACAATCACGCAACCGTACAATTTTCTTTGAGCCTCCACTCCGTCCCACTCCTTTGCCTGCCATTGGTGCCTGCGAAGTCCCATATCCTCTTGTAAGGCCACAGTAGGGTCACTTGTATCGAGCTATGGACAATCGTAGGTGTCAACTTTTGTGAGCTACACGCTGCCCCAAACCAACCGTAAAACATGATCCGTCTTCCGCTTGGTGCCTTTGATGAATCCTAGGAACTGCAATTCGGCTATAGCTCGTACGAAACGCGCTTGAATCTGAGTCTTGTCGACAGCATCCTCCCGCTCCTTCTCTACTACAGCTCCAAATGCCACAAACCAATCATACAGATTAATCATCCGGCCACACTCAAGGTATAATTTATAGGCAATGCTGATATCGTTCTGGGTATGAAGGATGACCCCATCCGTATTTGACGTTTGGACGCAGCAATCACATTTCAGGTAGTGTCTGGTTTGTCCCAGGGCGGTTTGTATGGCAGCACGTGGTTGTGGATGGAATGCCTGTACGCAAGCGAGTGTAAATGACACTTCCGTCCTTTGTAACAACCAACATAAACAGAAGCGCGGACGCACCTTTCGCACGCGACTAGCATTGGCAAAGTAGTGTAGCTCATGTAATGGGAGATCCGCATATCGCTTCATTGCTTTTCTCAAAAAGCTCCTGAAAAAATCACTAATTTTCTTCATCACTTCTTCCCAGGATCCTTTGTCCACCAGTTCCACTACAGCAGTCCTCCTTGAGGTGTTTGTCCTGCGTTTGCTTCTCACCACAGGTGCAACCACTCTCCCCCGGCGCTGGTCATCGGAATCTGAATCTGAGTCTACAAAGTCGTCGATGTCTCCAAGAAGTCCGTCGATTGTGGTGCACTCATCTTGACACAGGTTGGTTCCGGCTAAGATTTTAAGCCAAGCTTCAAGAAAGCTCTTGATATCTGAAGTAAGACACTTCCTGGAAAGGGAATCAGTCATTCTCTTTCACGGTTCACTAGCAAAGCCGTCCACGCGGAGGTCAATTTACCTGCTGATCTGTAGAAGCGAGGTAACGTACTCACTGTCAGCGACTTCTTCACGTAAGCCCAAAAGATGTAAGGTTCGTTGTGGTCTTTTGAACGACGGACTTTTGACTGCGTCCTGTAATGCCTCCAAACAACTCAGTGCTGCACCGTAGCGGATATGGTACCCCTGGAGCTCTTGCATTGACTCCACAATCCATTGCTTCAGCGAAGGATCATGTAGCAGCAACGCTGCCGCGCGATCAGGTTCAGTTTCCACCAGTCGCTCAACATGTACCTTGAATGACCGCATCATGCGGATTTCGGTCAGGTGATCTTCAGTGAGAGTGTCAAGAACACCTTGAAATTGCGGTGTGGACGGATCACCACCAAGCAGAACACTCAGTGAGTTCGAGAAATATAAGTCCATCAGTACGTATTTCAAACTTCTCACAAAAGAGCCAACGGACAAGGTGTGTAGCTGATAAGTGTTGAGTAACAGCTCATAGGGCTCCCACGCAAGCTTTATTCCAAATGGGTTCGGCTTTACAATGAGCTCATCCACAATGGCGTTAATGGATTCGCTAGAGTGGTGTAATTTGAACTTTTCGGTGCGCAAGAGTTTCAAAGTCGCACGCGAAAGCGTATGGTGCAGCGCATGCATGGACGTCGCCATGCCAAAGAGTAGAACAAAGGGGAGGGTATCCTGGTATTCACTATAACCGGGATACATGTTAGATTGGAAGTAGGCACTAAACGAAGGGAGGGAGTTGAGGTACCTGCACATGGCGATCAAATCTTGCAGGACTTCAGGTTCAAAGCACTCAAAATCCGGAATGATGGCAACAAGATTACCCTGTAGGCTGCTTCTGGCACGCCACGTTGCTAACATTTGCATATCATAAGCTGGAAGCCTTGCCGTACTAGGTTTTTCAATTGGTGCAGAGGATTCCTCATAACCATCGTCATCGGCAAAGGCCGTGCCGATGAGTTGCTCGATCAACAATTTTACCGTCGCTTTCAAGGTCAAACATTTTTGAGAAGGCAGCATGGCCACACGATGCGTTGTAGTCTGAGAAAGCCGTTCTGCTACTTGGACAAAGAGCAGCTCGTAGTCGGGTATGTTGATCCCAGCAAACACGAGACCAGTCGGCACTTCACGGTAAGGAATCTTTATGCAGCCGGCCCCTACGTCGGGTACAGGACTATACGCCTTTTCTACAAACTGGACTATTCGATCGTTCGCTTGCATATTGAGACGAGTGAAGATATCCTGGTATGAGAATCACCATAAGCGAATAGTACAAGGGCAACCTCCAGCTCCTTCACTTACATTGACATGTCCCTCTATCGCATTCCAATGCGCATTGAACTTTTGAAATCGTAGCCCGCAGAGGGAAGTAGGCTCTCTTCCAGCATACAACGGGTGAAAGCCATTGTGTTCCTGGAATGTGTTCACCACCTCATCTTGACCAGCACGTTTTCGCTTTCGAGACGAGTTCGATGAACACCACACAGAGACACCATCCGTGACACTCCCGACCGCCTCCGCAATGCTCCTCCCGTCGTCCGCCATTGACTGTCCGCCAGCGACACAGATCTAAATTGCCTGTCCAAATCCAAATCTCGAAAGTTTGAACTTGTACTTGTTAGCATGGCTGTGCCACCCGCGCAAAGTTTGGGGAAAAAGGCCAACGGCGACGACAGCGAAGCCGTTTTGCGAATTCGAAAGCGAGCGGACGAGAGAGCGGGCAGCAACGACGGGAGACGGCGATAGTACAAGACGACGCAAGGATGCTGACGACGGGAGAAAATGGTGGTGCCGCAGCACCCGCGGTGAAGAACTTGTGGGATACCAAAACGCAGCAGTACCACGGAGGCCAAGAGTGGCAGTTTTTGGATAACTTTGTTGAAGACTTCAGCGTCACTACCAACGGGTTAGGCACCCCGCAGAAAGCGCTGCAGGCAGCCAGGGATGCCCTCGACGTTTGCCACCATTACCCGCCGGCAGACCAAGAACCGGCCAAAAGTCATATGGCTAGGTTCTTGTGGCCAGAAGACCCGGAAGATGTTCACTCACGGCTTCTACTAGGAAACGGTGCGTCTGAGCTTATTGACCTCGTGACTCGTGCTGCACCCGAGGGTCCGTGGAAGCCCGGTCCATGGAACGTCCAGTACAAGGAATACGAACGTTCCGCGATTGCCCTCGGACGTAATGTTCTCTCTCCTGAGAACTCAGAACCTGCATCTCTTACGTGCATTGTTAATCCCAACAACCCAACCGGAGACTACATGTCCATCGATGAACTTAAGCAATATATCGAAACAACAGTAGCAGATAACACCGTTGTAATGGTTGACGAATCCATGCAGCCATGGCATTCCGCCGATTTCCGTCACGACTCCCTCATCTCTCAGTCACAATGGTTACGCGAGCTGTACGCGAACCGGGGCATCGCCGTCTATCTCATGCATTCCTGGACCAAGTTGTGGTCTTGCACAGGACTCCGCTTAGGATCCGTGGTGTGCCCAACCCAAGAACATTGCGTCAAATTGAAGAAGGTGCAAGTACCTTGGTCTGTAAACTTGCCTGCTCTCAAATTCTTGCAGGTAGTTACGACCGAAGCCGAGTCCGACTACTTGAATGCTACCTGGGAAGTTACTACCTCCTGGCGGAAAAACCTTGTCGACCGCTTACATGAAATTGGGGAACAACTCGGATGGACCGTACATGGAAAACCATTCTTGTCGTGGGTGTGGATTGATATGCGCGATGCGCGAGTGGCGGACGAGGCTGTTGCTCTCGCCAAGCAGGCCGGAGTACCAGTACGAGCTGGCATTCATGGGTACGGTTGTGACTCGTGCGTACGTGCTGCCGTCAGACGACCTGAGCAAGTGCAGGTGTTGATTGACGCTTGGAAAGGCCTAGCTGACTTTAGCAAAACGCTGTAACTGTGCGGCCTCGCACCGCTGTAGTGTGGACTGTAACCTGGGCGAGTTGGGTCGACCCGAAACTATCATCCTTAGATGTATTATCTATTCAATAGAGTGTATCAAGTTCAGCTGTGCAGGTCAAAATGTCAACTCCACTCGAACGAAGCGTTGGGCTGTCGCGGCGAAGCAGACGTTCCGACTTTGGGATATCTTTCCTCCAACAAAGTACAGAAGGCCTCGTGATGAGGAAGCACAGGCTCCAGGGCATGAAGTATTAAGCTTTAGGGCCATCTACCTGAACCGAAAGAAATATATGTAGGCAACCACACAAAGAACAAAGAGTATGAGGTACCACATCCAACGTCCATTCTGCGTTCTCGTCAGTATCTGTAGCCGCTTCATGGTATTCCCTAGTAAGCTTCCCGCTTTATCAAACTCGTTCTCCATAGCATTCATCATTCTGTTCTGATATTGGACCTCCTCTCCAATGGCTAATGAGATCTACATGTACAAAGTTCGCGATAACAAAGTTCCAAGGTGAGCTTCGCGACCAAACAGTGGCTGAGAGAAAGCATACTCTACCTGCTTTAGTTCGGAGACTTTGTTGCCCAGGAGGTTGACATGGCTGTCGTTCTCTTGTTCCAAGTAACCGGCCTGGCTCGGGTGAGAATACGTTGAAGACGATGCTGCTCCTGTGTACGCAGATGATGACGACGGATACGATGATTGGTCGATATGATGGGCCCGGTGTGCCCGAGATCGGTGTGCCATTTTAAGTTACGGAGGGCAGCGGCTTCCAAAGAGGCAGGAATAAGTGTTGTTTGAACAAAAAGTGTCGGAGTGTTCATGTTCTGCAAACGTGGAGGCCCGCGCTTTTACGGTGTGCTGGCGGTTGGCATAACCCAGTTACAGTACGACACCAGAATTGGAGGAGCTGATAATATACAAGTTCATGCCATACGGTGACTTTTCATACTCCATTCACGGAAAGGAACGCTACAGTTATATTGTAAACTCGGCGACTGTGCAACAACTTTTCACTTTGAACCCATCAACATCTTTCTGAAGTCATCTTGAGTCTTGCCGCCTTGGTGTTGCCCATTTGCATCATGTTCATGAGCATCAGTTTCCATGGCGGAGCTTTGTTTCACAGGTCGTGCGGGAACTTTAAAACCAAGGGCTTGTTTGCGTACAGTCCGCGGAACTAGGGTAGTAGTAGAAGTGTGTCGTACCGGAGCACTGCCGGTTGAGGTGCTCCTCCTTTCCAAATCATCCGCGTCTCGCTTTCCTTCGCCGCCTTTGCGGCCCTGATATCCTAACCCAGCCTTCCCGCCACCCCGACCTCCACGTCCTGTATGCCCGCCGCCTCTGCCACCGCGTGCTGCTTTTCTTGCTCCTGCACCTTTCCCCTTGCTAGGATCCGGCACCAACACACCCATGACCCGCCCTTCTACCATCTCTCCATTCCTAGCCAAGGCCTTGTCTCTCGCGTCCTTGCTGTCGAACTCAACGAAGCCGGAACCTTTACTGGAGCCGTCCGCATTTTGTAAAATTGTAACCCGTTTGATTTTCCCGCAGGAGGCAAAAAGTGATTCAACATCCTCGGAAAGAAACGTGTAAGGTATATTGGTAAGATACACCTCATGTGGGTCGATACTCGCTGGCTTCGTGAGAGCGGGGTTGGAGAGTGCAACGGATATCGTCTTCGAGCCGAGGGTTGACCCATTCAAGGATATGGCGTTTGCCGCTGATGTCTGTGATGAAACGGAGCAAAATTGTCATTAAAGCCCTGTGAGTCGACCCCAAAACCAAACGATCATCGAACCTCATCGTGAAACTCGATGTACGCAAACGCATATCCCTCCCCTCCTTCATCAGCGCCTCTCTTCACAACGACTCGGATCTCCCTCATTCCACCAAACTTGTTAAACAGAAGTCTCAACTCCCCCTTTTGAATACTGCCTGGAAGGTTGGAAACAAATATCTTGTTCTTCTCCTCGGTGTCGGAAAAGTGCCACATTCCGTGTATGGGCTTACATCTTTTAACATGTATTGGCATGGAATGTAGCGATAAAAGGTGTTGAGAAAGGGCGGATCGTACAGCGTTGGCGTTGAGAAACTCAATGTACGCTTCCAGTTGACCAGTCTCTTTATTGGGTTCGAGTATCAAGTCAACAATCTGTCCGCACTGCGGTCGCGACAGTTAGCATAACTGGACGATGACTGTGAAAAACATAGCAGGCAGTTTCACCCACCGGCTCGAAAACTCTTCGTAGCTCCATTTCATCCACCCTCAGTGATAGGTTCGTGACGTATATCATATTGCCAGCGCTTTTACTGCAAATGACAATCGCATGAAAATCGCTCATATGGTATCATGATGCTCAGTGGAAGTGCTTACTTATCAATCTCGTGGAAATCGAGGACGTTTGCCTTATCAATGACTAAGGATGGGAAAATAGTATTAGCACAAGGAAATTGCATGGATTTTTCAGTGTGCTTGGACTCACACTTGTTTTTCTTCCCATCTGTCATATTCTCTGCATCATCTGACCGAGACCGTTTCCCATTGGTACTGGTCTCCTGAGATAGCTGCGTATTGAGCTCCATCTGTTGTTGGGCTTCCAGATTTTCCTTTTCGCGTCGCTCGCGAACATACTTCATTTGTCGGTCAACCAATCCCCTGGCTTCATACCAGCCAGACACTCCAACCTGGCTTTCCCATAAAAGCCATGCCTCAAATATGCTTTCTGGATAATCTAGAGCTCTTTTAAGGGATGCTGCTTTGTAGACCTCACGGACAGCTGGGGCTGTGAATGACTGAGCCTTCTCGTAGTTCGCCCACTCTAGATAGAGAGAAGATGCAGATGGATATTTCTCAGTAAAGGTGGCGAAAAGTTTGCGGGTTAACGAAGGGTCCGAAAGACTGTGTGCTGCAATCCGAAGAAGGGAGTGGGGTAGTCGTAAATACGAATCGCCAGAAGGAAAGGCTGCAGGGCCGATCAGATAAGCATGAGGAATTCACATCGTAGTCGAACAGGCTCCAGTTCTTACTATTATCAATGTAATCCACGTGTTCCAAAACTTGCTGGACAAGTCGCTGCTTGGACTCTTCGTTTGGATCTTCCAACACTTGTCGCGCCACGCATTCCCCGTACGTCAGAGCCATCTTGATGACCTCCTCCATATTTGACATTGCAGCAATCAACCGGAACGCCTGATCAAAGATATCTTCCGGGAAATGTTAATCTTGTTGTTACGGTTCAGACTGCATGACCCGAAAACTACCTTTGATTTCTGATTTTCGACCCAACAATTCTAAGATACGTAAGTAATGACACCACACATCCGCAGACCAGCTACAATTTTGAGTGGCACGATGACCAAGAGGAAGGAGCACTGGTTCGCGGTTATTCTCCGGTACCATGTTCGCCTAGTTGAAGGTATCACATTAGAACACTCGTACGAACGGCGCTTAGTTCGAGTAATCGGGTTGCCGCACCATGTCAATTAGGAACATGTCCCATAGGCTCGCATCCAGGCAATGATGAACAACCGCTCGCTCATAAACAACTTTTAGGCGATTAACATCACCGCGGCGCGGGTGCTTCTCCCAGAAGATGTAGTCCAAGTACGCTGGCAGACTGTGTTCTGTTTCCATCTGGACTAGCGTTAAGCGATGGACGAACAGAGAACATAGCGTGAAAGCACTTACAAGCTTCTGCTCAAAGGGTTCGCGCGCGTCAACGAGACGCTGAGTTTTGGAGACGGTGCCGCTCACTGACTTCAAGTTCTCTTCGTAATGGTTATTGTCAAACTTGCTTTCGAAACCAGAATAGTCGGTAAACGATTCCTGCAACTCTATTGATGAACTACGATGTGAGCCTCTTTATGTGCCCACCGGGTGCGCATCGTAATACTCACGGGCGTGTGCTAGTCCCAGTCGCGAATGGTACATTTTTCGCACGCGCTGGAGCTGCTCATCGCTGCTCGACAAGGGAGTGCAGCATTTAGCTTGTGAAGAAAGTAGATCACGTCGAATAAACAATACCTCGGCGTCTTCTAAATAGGCAAAGCTGTGTCAGTGGAATTTTGTCGTAGCAGCGGCGGACCTACGTACTTCCAAGAGAGTTGTCTCAAAATTGGCGCACACCCGCCATACTTTGATACCCTGAAAGTGGCAAATTGGATTACATCAACGCTGACCCAGGGAATGACATAACTGGCAGTACCACTAACCTCCGAAAAGTGCAGCTCGGTAGCGTTCACTGCTTGATCACAAATTCCACGTACGAGATCCAAGTCCAACCATGCGTCTTCTTCGTCCACATTGTTCTCGAGGTACTCTGTCGTAATGAACTCTACAAAGGATATCCAAAGCTTGATGGCTATGCAAGGCAGTTACGTTGAAAATCAATCTCGCGGCACCAACAGATGCAAGCGGGGAATGAAGAACTTACACAAATAATGCTGCACGAGTCTCGAATATAGCTCCATGACGGCCAGCTTTTCCTCGGGGCTCAAAGCTAAACGGGCCTCGTCATAGGCCCACTCAATTGACAGATCTGAGGTGTGAGGATCAGTGGTACCGGGGGGACGTGCTCGTTTAGGCGTACTTCATACATACCTTCAGGCATCGGAAACACTGTAGCCATTGCTTCGCGAGCTTTCCGAAGCTCATGAATTTCGGACGCAGCACGGAGTCCCTCTATGTAACTTTTGTGGGCATCGTAGTCGTACTGGTTGGCTTCAATCTACGCAAGGGTAGAAACTTACAAATGAGAACCCAATAATCACACAATAAGACATAGCGTGGCGCACCCGTTTCTTCAAAGCTGCTAACTCTTCAGGTGACAATTGTTTGCCTAACGGGACATCTGGCATTGCCGTTTCATCGTCCGACTCGTATCCCGAAGCCGAGCTTGCGCTAGAAGCACTCGCTGCATCTCCTGTAGCCGCTGCAATCGCCAACGTATCCACTTCCATTGAATTGCTGTGGTCCATTCTTGTTCTTACTCGTTCATTGGGGATTCCCTGAGAAAACTGATCTTTAAAGGCCTCGTCTTAACTCGCAGGCAACCCACCATTTTGATATCGATAAACTTTTGTCGCGGTTGGCAGCGACAACGTTTTTTTGGCTGCCGTCGTTGGTCCATCGACGGTCGTACTCCATCACCAAAGGCTAGTCGAACGCTGTGAGTGCGATGTCAGTCAGCACCGGCGCTCAGGCCTTGCTTTGTACGGCATTATCCTTTGCGGTTTGGGCATTTCAATGAGAAATGAGGTGTCAGTGATCACCTCAACGCCTGATGTTTGCACCACGCCTTGCAAAGCCGTTTTATGTAGTTTTTGAGGACGTGGGATTCGGCAGGGCTTGATATCATGGAGGATTTGTATGGGAGCCTGCCGTACTGAGTAAACTGCTTAGAATGTAGTCTATCCGAGTGGTTTTCCTAGTTTCCCTCCTGCTCCCGCATGCAATCTCTCGCATCAGGTACCAAGAGCAGGATGCGGCGGATAAGGAGGAGCAAATTGCGAAGAATGACTGCGGCAACTCTGCTGATTCAAAGCTACATTGCTTGCTGCTCAAGTTGGTAGATGCAATTGTGACAACCCTGTCCAGACAGAGACCTGCACCTTCTCATAATCTCCGTATACCAACCCAGTCTCCCAATTTGACCGCCAATAAATGATGCAATGTAGATCATATAATGATGCAGCCTCTTGATGTCAGAAGGTATAATACTGTCACCAAGTGTTCTGTGGTGCGATGATCGCGACGCAGATGAATGACCAATGAGAGTGAAAAAAGCGATAGCTTCAAACCGGTGAACTAAACAGCGGTCCCTAGTTCTGTAACGGCATTGGCACAAGTCCAATGTGTGGTATTGGAGTTGAAAGTTACTTTGTCTCACAACGGAATGATGTTTGAGCGGTTATATGTTAGACGAAATGATTGAATAAATTGTTCACGGCCGCTTCCATGAAGGTTAGATTTGGCCTGGATCGTTATGATGATGCCAATATTCAAATAAGAAAAGCCTGTGCCGAAAACTGGATCTGGATCTGAAGAAAGCGCCGTATGTTTTAACGCGGGTTTGAGTATCAATCCTGGCCGGTCCAGCGACTCACATCCAATGCGTCTCATACCACTCCTATTCGCATCGATCGCACTCCATGCCGGTTTCCTTGTATACTCCATCTTCCAGGACCGTCATCCGACGATTAAGTTTACGGACATAGACTACCTTGTGTTTACCGATGGTGCCAAGTACATCTCTCAAGGCCTATCACCTTACCTCCGAGCAACATATCGCTACACCCCTCTGCTGGGATACCTGGTTCTGCCCAATGTGTATTGGCCATTGTGGGGAAAACTGCTATTCTCCATAGCGGATTTGGTTACGGGCGCATTACTTTACGATCTCTGCGGCAAATGGGCATCTGCGTGGTTACTAAACCCATTCGTGATTGCAATTAGCGTGAGGGGTAATGCGGAGAGCCTTGTGTGTGCCTTGAGTGTTGGCATTGTGTGGGCTATAAGACGATGGCAGCGGACTGATGCCCACAACACCATGACGGGAAAGGATGAAAGATGGTTATATCTGAGTGCTGTTTTACTCGGTGCAGCAGTGCATTGGAAAGTCTACCCAGGCATGTATGGCTGGTGTGTGTGGTGGGCTTTATCACCGGAAGCAGCGTCTTTCTTTACTACTGTTCGGATCAAGTACGCCTTCGTTGCGCTGACCACTTTCATTGCCCTCACGTCCTGGATGTACACCATATACGGATATCAGTTCCTGTACGAGACGTACCTCTATCATCTGACCCGCCGGGATCATCGACACAACTTCTCGGTGTGGTTTTACACTATGTATCTGGAAAGCGCTGGGGTCGGTCATCTATGGAAAAGCTTAGTGGGTTTCATTCCGCAGCTCGTAGTAGTAGCTGTCTTGGGATGCTGGGGCGTGAAGAGGTTCGGACTGGAGTTTGGAATGTGGGCCACAACCTGGTGGTTCGTTATTGGAAATAAGGTGGTGACGAGTCAGGTGCGCATATTGGAACTGGGCTTCACACTTCCCATCGGATGCTAATATCTTCCCACATCTAGTATTTTATGTGGCATCTCTGCCTTCTGCCTCTGATAATCCCTAATAGTAAGTTACGGCACTCGCCTGCGAAGGCCGCTGTGCTGATACTTGCATGGGTCGCCGCGCAAGCAATATGGCTTTCGCAGGCCTATGAAGTCGAGCATCTCGGAAATGCCAGGTTCAAGGAACTATGGATGGCCGGATCATTACTATATCTTGTCGGTGTTTGGATATTGGCCTCTGTTATCGGTCAAGCTGAACTTTGTACGAATTCAGGCGGCGTTACCAGCCGTACTGAGACGCAAACACAACCCACACGCCTCACGCCCCTAAAAAATGATCTGGTGCTGGCCGAAAGTCACGACGCTGGAACAAAGGCTTACAGCGTGCGAAGTACGCGCAAAGTCATTGATGGCATTACGATGGTACTCGCATGTCTTCCGCCAGCATTACTTGCACTAGTTGTTAATCCCTGGTGCATTCTTCTAACTCCTTGTATCATTTTGTTTGTTTACGCGATGACCGTTACAGAAGGTGCGGAGCCTTATGCGTTAGAGAAAAGGTGCTCTCATGTTAACCGTCACTCTAACAGAGATGCTCCACATAATACCCCCTCTCGGCATCCAACTGACACGCACCTACGCACTTTCATTCCGGCCCCGCAATACTCATTTCATACCGCTTGCTGTCATCAAGGACCTGTTCATAAATGAACATATTTCTTTGTATACTGTCAAGTACCGCATGGGAGTACTGATTCGAGATGATGATTCCGAAGACGGACTCAAAATCCTACCGGCATTCAACGGCTTGAAGCCAGAGATTGACGCGCTGGAGGTGATATGGAGAGGGTGGAAGGAAACGGTTGATAATCTCAGTGGGTGTAGTCGCTCAAAATAGTCCTGTTCCGGAACGGGGATCACAACACAGAAGATCTTGACGACTGCTGGCATTCTGACCGAAGGGTATTTCCTTCCTCCCTATCGGAAGGCCCATCCACCAACTCCATGCTCACTAGAATCAAGGATGGCTCAGGCTCTATGATATAGAGCAGCGTGCAGGTGCGGCAGGTGGACCCGTACGGAAGTACACACCTCATGCAGTGGTGTGGAGAAAATCCATGCAAACCGCACATCCGTGCTCCCTAGTTTACGTTGTCAGGCAGAATCATAGCCTAGGATACCTGGTGGAGGGCAGCAACAGCATGTCGTGATGATCAATTTGTGTGAAAGGCGTAGCTAATAGGACGAGGAAAGCCTTGCATACTGAATGATTTGCCACTGGCGCACCATTCCTCTTCCACAAGAACTGAAATGAAAGAGTGAGACCTAAGCGTCTCAGCGAGGTTAAGTGGAGCGCGCTCCTGCATTCTGGGTCTACCATATGGAAAGTCTCTAGTGCTGGGTCGAATCATGGTTCAACAGTTCGTGTACGTTTTTCGCAATCTTCTGTGCACATTCCATCATGCTCCACCCTTTTGCCTCCGCTACCAGCTCGCAGCTCTTCCACATTTGTTCATCCATTCCAGCGGGATCGTGAAGGTCACTTTCGATCAAGATTCTATTATCTGGCACGCAACGAATTCGCGATAATGTCTTGGGCGATCGAGAGTTAATGGCGGATGAGAACGAAAAGTAAAAGCGCCTCCCAATGCGTGGGAGGCGGATGAGTTGCAAAATGATATCCGCCGAGCCAGAGTAAGAATGATTAATGAACTTTGGTGGAAAGGGGTCAGGTTGCAGTTGCTCGGACGCTGCTGCGGCATTGGTAGCACTTGAGGAATGGCGGCTGTTCGCCTTCGCCTTCCTTCGATCCTTCCCGCTGGGTAATTTGGAATCATACTCGCGCACTATTTCCAGAAGCTTTCCGTGGCACTGCACCGTATGCACGTTCACCGTCCTTCTCAATTTTGCCGCTAAGTCCAACTGCCGTTTGAATATATCAACTTGATGTGGCAATGGGTACTTTTCTTTTGTCAGGCGATCAGATGCAACCCCATCAATACCAATCTCACCAACCATAGCAGTTGGATGAGCTTCCAAACAAGCCCGTAAGCGGGACCAGACCGGCGTCGAACATATGTCACTTGGCTGATGCTGGACAAACCAAGGATGAATTCCTTAAACAGGTGCCATCATGAACTGGAGAGATCTACTCAATCAAAACGATGTTGCTCGCATACCAAAAGCGGGCACCACTTTGGCTGGCCATTGTCTGGCGACATCTTGAACGGCGTCCCAGTCGTCCGGTCGGGTGCCCATCACAAAGAATTGTGAGGTCCGCAGTTTGGGCAAGAGGTGAATGTTCGATGGAGTATCAATGGGATGACAGTGGGCATCGGTAAAATATTTCCAGATGTCGCTGGTTTGACTGTCCAGTGGTTCTTGTCCATCGTTGTCGTCGTCATCCGAACTCGTCTGCATAATCAATGCTTGTTCTTCCCCACAAAGAACGGCAAAGTCAGCTGGAAAATTACTCTTATTGCCTGCGCTGCTCATCTGATCGTTGCTTTTTCTGAAAAGGTCTTTTGAGATGCAGCTCGCCATTTGTGGCCGAGGAAGGTCGGTCGGCTAACGCGTGGATGTGTTGTCATTTAATAACGCGGCGTAAGTGGATATCATACAAAAGGATCTACAGACTAAATGACGAGGAAGGAACACTATTTTACTTCTTGCTGCGGCCGCGCGAACTACCAGCCTTAGCCTTCCCTTTGCCGCTCGCTTCGGATTTGCCCTTGGTCTCTGCGACACCCGTGGTCTTGACTTTTACTAACTTATCGCCTCCTACTTCCTCGTCACTCTCGACATCAGCCTCTTCGACATCCATTGTCTCCTCTTCCACTACATCTTCTAGGTCTGGTCGAACATCAGCAACTTTCTTGACTGGCTTGCCGGAACTCATCAACGGTGTCGGATGAGACATCTTATTGTAAGTTCTCGTGAACGCCGCTTTGACGTTTGTTGGAATCTTAGAAACCAGCTTCGAGAGCGGTGGCAAAGCAAGATCATTCACAGAATCAAAATCGTCGCGGGTCATGTAGTACTCATCCATCAGCTGTATAACTTCTTGAATGCCCTCTTGGCCGGTAGTGGCTAAAGGCCCTGACAGCCGTTCGCATATAGTTGGAAGGTAGCTCAGTCTTAGTTCAGGTAACGTGCATCCAACCGCAGCCGTGCTGCCTTTAACGTGCATTTGCATGTCCTTCAGCAGTCTTCCATTTTTCCCTTGCTTGCTGTTCATCCCAAGCCACGCAGGAAACCCAACTTGTCCACCAAGTGCACCGTGGGCGAAGAAGCATGGACGTACAGTAGATATGGCGGCATGAACCGGCATCAATGACCAATTCTGTGTCCCGCGCAGCACCGCTTCAACGCAATCCCCTAGAGAGATGCTTTCCGCGGCGTTTGCAAGAAGGTTCATGGTCTCGATATCAGTTAGTGGCGAGGATGGACCATGGAGATGTGCTGCAATGGATGGCTTTACTTTGATGTAGTTATCTTGAATCATCAACGGAATAAGAGAATAGTCCTGGAAGTACAGTTCCAGCTTGTCGGGGAATGATGTCGAATTCCAACCAGAATGTCCGAGAAGCTTCTGAGTTACATCAAAAACAGAGGTTGTCAGGTTCTTGCCGCCCGCCGCGATCTCTCGCGCGTTATCAAACGTCATCACCGTTCCGCGTAGGCGGTAGGTCGATAGAACGTTGATAATTTGCCGGATGTCGCCGCTAGTGCTTGCAACAAGTTCAGCAACCACGTTGGGCTTCAGTTCTAACCCTTCCATGGATGCTATCTGCCGTATGCGACTTTCCACCTGGTTGGCGGCTGCCCTTCGGAATCGCAAATCCAAGCAATAGTTTGCCAAAGATTTGACCTTCTGTGATTGGCGATCATTGCAAATACATATGATCGGCACCTTGGTCTTTTTAATGAGCTGGATTAACTCGGCCGTTCCTCCACGATCACCGCCGGACATCCCATCAACCTCATCCATAATAAGCACATGCTTCCTACGATGCGCTGCTTTTGACTTGCCTTTTCCAGTACCGCCGTCACTTCCAAAGTACTCTGTAACACTATGGCTTCCGGTACTTTCTTTGAACATGGTGTCCAAAGCGCTTTTGTTTCTAGTGTCGCTGGCATTGAACTCCAAGGCGTCATAATCTTCTAGTCCGGCGACCAGATGAGCAGCAGTCGTTTTCCCTATTCCCGGTGGTCCGCTCAGCAAAACAGCTCGGAAGCATGACGCTTCATCGCCACCCTGTCGCTTAAAGTTATTCGAGCGATAGGTGTCCCAATTTCGTAGCCAGCTTGCAAGCTTGTCGATCAGAGTTTTATTACCAATAACTTCTGCGTACGATTTAGGGCGGTATTTGTCTGTCCAAAGTTGAGCGGACGATGCGGGTATCGCGCCAGAAGAGTGGTTGGGAAGCGTGCTTCCTGTCGAGGAGGCGGACTTCGCTTTAGCGGCGCTTGCTTTACCCTTAGCAGGCGTTTTCTTCACAGTAGGCGCGTTATCTTCTTTGATAGCTGGTCTACTAGCAATTAGCTCCAGGAAACCATCTTCATCCAATGTTTTCAACCCCAGCTGTTGAACCTTCTTCAATTTGCTCTCTCCAGGTTCATCTCCCACAATGACGTAGCTCGTCCGCGAGCTGGGTGCCCCAGTTACTCTTCCGCCGTAACGCTTTACTAGATTTTGGGCGTCTTCCCGGGAGATAGCTGACAGTTCGCCGGTAAACACAAATGCCATGTTCGCCAGACAATTTGGCGCGCCTTCCGGAATTTGCTTGGAACCAGGAGCCTTGGGCCCAGCCGATTGACGTTTTATATAAGCGGCGTAATTGAACTTTTTCTTGTCTTGCTCTGCAGCCCCATCTTCCGTAACATTAGAATCAATAGTCGAGTCCGTTGACGAAACTCGAGGTCGTTTGGTGTCGGATGGTTCCTTACTTGGGGGTTCTACGTCTTTTCTCTTGGGAGATATAGGGTGCACGTCATCGTCATCATCGTTTATAACCGCACGAGTCTTCTTTCGGGCAGAAGACCTGCCAATGGGTTTGATATCCTCGTCATCGTCATCTAGAATCTCGATCGCTTCAGACTTCTTGGGTGATTTGTTGAACGGTAACCGCCGCTTTTTCGCTTCCGCCTTGGGTGCCGCGACGGCAGCTGTGCTGTCCATTTTCTGAGCCGGTGGGGTAATCGGGGTCTCTGCAATTTCGGTTGCTGGTTTAGGTTCTGCTGTGGAGGTCTCGGTTTCCTCATTTGTAACTGCTGGATCGGCAGTAGATGGTAACTTTTTTGACCGACGGATTCTGCTTCCTCCAAAAAAGGCTTTCGGATCTACCTCCACGCTTTTGTCCTCATCCGAATCAATAACCAGGACGGCATCTGCTGCTGGCTTCACGTCCGATCGGCGTGAGCGTTTCGAGGCTGGAAAATATGGTGATGTTGTCGGTTCATCTTCTTTAACACGCTTGGAAGATGAGCTTCCTGCTGGCCCAGGGCGAGGATCCTTCTTCTGGAAGAAGTTGCGGATATCCTAGTGCGCCGATCCTGTGTTAGCGTGTGTCCGATTTCACTGCGTTCACGTCCTGCCGGTGCCACAAAGGCACCGAAAACTCACCATGGCTTATGGCGCCCGTTGACGATCGTGCTATTGCAGGCCGGTCACGGATGGTGGATGTCTATGTTGGTCAAGCAGGATGTCCTAGTTCGCATAAGCTGGGACTTTGGGAATTGTGTGCGTCCAAAGTGCGTTCGCGAACCGAGATCACAGACCTGAAATGGGAATACCTCGTACACAAAACAAGCATATAAAGAATGCTGCGCCAACCACGACAGACGGGAGATGAGCTATGGAAGACTCGTATCGAGAAGATTGTAGGTATCCCCACTAGTAACGTCGCGCACTGTAGTTGACTGTGCCTAAAGCCGTACCTTTGCAGAACGGTGATCTGTTCACCCTAACATACGGCTCAGTTGTTGCCCAACTATTAAAGGATCATGGATCTTATGCGGAAGTTAATAGGCATCTTGACAAGATGTAAGATGACCGGTAACCATGCCAGGCTGTCCTCCCTGCTCACTCGGATACGATGAACGTGCAGGGGTTACAATATCGGCGTTCGGTTGATCGAGGACTTTTTAGCCAAAGCCGGAACAGCAAAATGTGGGGACTTTAGAGAAACTGCAGAAACAATCGCAAAGGTACATTGATTTATCGAACGCACGTAACGCAGACCACTGGTTGACATGCCATTTTGCTATCAGGTGGGCTTCAAAATCTTCCTCGGGATCTCTCCAACCATAGCCAACTGGTCTGCCGACACCAAAGAGTTTTCGTTAATAATTGAGGATAACCCATTGGCTGATTTTGTCGAGCTCCCGGAGGATGCTCTAACAGAATTGTGGTATTCCAATGTCCTTTGTGGGGTTTTACGCGGCGCCCTGGAAATGGTCCACATGCAAGTAGAAGCATCTTTCGTCAGTGATGTTCTTCGAGGCGATGAGGTGACGGAGATGCGAGTCAAGCTTGTAAAGTTTTTGGAGGAGGAAGTACCACAAGGAGATGACTAGTGCGTGCTAATAACTGGCTTAGCCCAAACCTTCAGTATACCATATTTACATTCTTCTAACAACCCATGGCCAACTCAAAACCAAAAGAGCCTTTGCTCTGCGTGGAAGCGACCTTAGGTTGTACATTTGTATGAGCCAGAATCACATCACTAACTGAACTTCGATATCGTGCGAGGGAGGTGACAAGAAGAGCTCGACTTGTTCGTTCGTCTCTCCTTTAGCTATGGTGATTTCGTATCGGCATCCTTTCTCATGCTGTCCCTGATAAGTAGGGTTTAAGCAGTCAATTACAGAGAGTACGCTGCGGCGTGGAACTCACGTCTGTCAGCTGTACCGATTCCAGCTTCCCACTTGAGCCTTCCAGCAAGCGACACACATTAGTGTTTAAACTTCTCAACTGCTGCAAACGCATTTGCAATAGCGGCACAAGCTTCGGAAGGTACCCTCGTTGAGTGCTCTTCGTGGGATACTGCAACCCGCAAATATCTTGGGCCCAAGAGTACGCGTGTCCACCAGCTGACGTTGTGTCAAATATGAAGGGCGTCGACCTAACGAAGAATCAATGAGGACTCCGTGTTTTGCATGTCAATTGAGAAGGCGTTCTAGAAACTCACGCGCTTTGCTGATAAGCATTGGACGGATTGGGGGAGTCAGTGCCCGTATCACCTGCCATTATTCCCATTCCAAGCAGGGTTCCTGGAATATGCTCCAATGTCTGCAAAACTTCCGTGGACACAACCACAATCTCCAAGGACGTTAAATATGAGAAGGAGACTTTCGCTACGGCATCCTGTGAGAGTCCATCTTTTAGAGACCATTGAATGCTTAATGGATGGCGCCGGTACAATGTGCTGCTGTGGTCAGCGTGATCTTTGCTACCGGCACCCTCATTATCTGCAGGTTGATCCACTTCCATCTCGTCTGCGGAGGACGGCTTCTGATCCGCTACAGGTGCCAGTGGTGTTCGTGACGTAAAGTCCACCGCCAATTCTGCGTCTCCAATGATATCGACTTCCATATCAGTATTGTCCATGGCTTCCATATATCCGATGGAGGTTTTGTACAAGACAAACAGTGGATCTGGAAGCAGCTTTGCCCGCTCTAACTGTTCGCGTTTTGCGGTAGCGCGCACTCCCAGGCGCTTTTGAAGTGGTATAGTGCTCTTTGGAACAACGCTTACATCAGTGCCAATGTAAAGTGTCACCACACGGGAACAATGACCTCCAACCTTAAGTGCTTCGCTCAATTCCGCGTCCAGTGTCTCAAGTTCCTGTAACGCTGTATCGTTCTCATCCTTTGCCTCGTTTAACTCTTTTGTCAATTCTTCTCCCTGCTTCACCAAACTTTCTCGCTCTTCGAGCTCATGGTTCAACCGCGCGAGCATTTTTGCGTGCGGGTCGGTCGGTGCTTCAGGATGCGCCTTCTCGAACTCCTCCTCGGATATTAGCTCAATCTTTTGATATTCAGTTCTGCAATATTGAAGTCAGAATATCTTTCACGGGCAGGCCTACTGCAGTTCTTACTCAATATCTTCACAGGCAGCAATTTCCTTCTCCAAGTGACGAATCTCATAAATGACATTTTGGTAGTCCAAATTCAGCTTGTCCATACTGAGTTTCTCCTCAGATGTCACCTGTTTAGTGCTTCTTGTATGGGTATATGCAGCTCTCTGGAGCTGTAGCAGTTCAAGAAACCTCAGCGACGTCTCCATCGGGACGACGGTACGCTTTGGGAGACGGGTTGACATAACGTTCATCGCAGAGAATTTAAAACCCTGTCAGCCGCACCTGCTTTGATTCTGGCGCTTCATCCTGGCTTCGTATCCGTTTCCTAGTTTGTAAGTCCGTTCGTAGCTCATCGCACACTCGTAAAACGCCGGCGACGTGCGGGAGTTTCATGTTCCCATTGTCCACCATCGTTCCATTCGATCCGTTCTGATGATCATCACCCTCCGTATCGTCTATCTTTCGTTTCTGAGCCAGCATGGTGATGAATTATGTTGTGATTTTGAGTTCTTCACGCCAGGTTTAAGTCTCCGACAAGCAGATGCCCGTCGCACCTCCAACGTCTCATCCAAAACCTTTTCGCCCGATGACACTACCTCCTACTGCACCTAAACCTTGAATATGCCAATGACCGGCTGGTACAAGAGCATCTATTGGCTGCTGCTGCCGTAGCCATTGTCGGTCAATGCAGGTCCCATTCCCCACTTATTACTATTCATTGAAGCAAGATCGGCATGTCTACCACAATGCTGATCTGGAATCACAATGGAAACATCGTGGAGGAACCTTCCATCATCCGCACTGTCCAGCTCTTTACGTGGACGGTTTATTAAGATATGTATCCAAAGGGGAAACCGTTACTCATTAGGCCAGATGGTGAAAGGAAGAGTATGTGCGCCAGTACTACGAACGGCCCCTTGCTGTACCTCTGGGGACTACCTTTGCTGAGCTATCGCATTTGACCATTCCCCAGCTAGGATGCGTGGTGGTCGTGGGTGTTAACGTTAGGATCGGAGCAGAATGAAAAGCATGCTCATCGAAGGATTCAATTGAGTGTATCTACAGATCCATCTACATGCTACGCTACCGACACCTTGATCACGGACGTCGTCATCGCATCGGGAACAACGGCGTTTGAATACCAAGCTTGACCTCGCGCGCTTGTGCACCGTAAAATCGCCCTCCCACCTTGGCATTCCGCCATGATCTTGCCTCAGCATCCACACCTATAGCATCCAGCAACTCTGCCATCTTTCGCGGCATAACAGGTTGTAATAGTAAGGCGGTAATCCGCACAGTTTCGAGTGTAACATAAAGGATAGTTTGTAATCGCAGCTGGTGATCAACGTTTGGCGATGCTACAAGTGTCCATGGTTTCTGAGCATCCCAATATTTGTTAGCCGAAGATATCATGTCAAAGGTGGCTGCTAGAGCATGTGAAACATCATAACTGGTAAATTTGCTTTCCACCAATGCTAACCATTGTAGGCGTGTCAGTGAGACGTGTAAATTGAGTAACTGAACCCGAATCAACAGTACCAGGTAGTTGCTCCAATTGAGCCAGCAGGTGCTGGTCAGCTTCAGTTAGCTCATTGTGGGCCATGGGAACAATCATGCCGGGGTTAATCTTGGGAGCTGTGCATCTCATCACAAGGTTTCCCAGCTGGGCTGCGAGATCCTTCTTGAATCGCATATGTATCGTCCGTTCGGAATAATCTATGGAACCAGCTCACAGGTTAAAGAGCACATTCGATACAACTCTCCATGATAATCACACAAATAATAATCCCACCTGCATCTTCACTTATCCCTCCATCACGCATCAACCAGTATCGCACCAGATCAACTCCGTGGTCATCCAAGAGTTTGTTTGGATCCACGACGTTGCCTCGACTTTTTGACATCTTATGTTTCTTCATCAGCCAATGGGCATGTGCCACAATTCGCTTTGGTGGCTTAAGACCAGCAGCGATCAGGAAAGCAGGCCAATAGATAGCATGGAACCTATCACCAAAAGGAGTGTGAGCCCGACTGTGCACGCACAGGAATCACCAAACAGTCCCACGCACTTCAGAATATCTTTGCCAATAACGTGACACTGTGCTGGCCATGCGTCCCTAAGAGCTGCCGAATTTTTCCAAGGGTATCCCAATACAGTAAGATAGTTTACGAGGGCATCTAACCACACGTAGATGACATGCTTATCGTCATCAGGCACGGGAATCCCCCAAGTTACTCTGCTTCGTACCCGGGAAATAGAGATGTCCGCCAATTGCTCTTCCGACCGTACTGCCACCATGGTGAGGATTTCATTATAGCGTGTCTGGGGGATGATACACTCCGGGTTCTCTTGCAACCAGGAAAGTAGCTGCGTCCGCAGACTGCTCAGCCTGAACTTGTAGTTTTCCTCCTTCATCCAGATTAGCCTAGATCCCGTCTCCTTCGACACCATTGCCGTGGTACCATCGGAACATTTGATCTCCTCAACATGTGATGGCGAACAGAATACTTCATCGGACACTGAATACCATCCTTGGTGATACCCCTTATAAATATAGCCTGCTTCCGCAAGACTCTTCCACATCGTTTGTACAGCTGTCTTGTGTCGAACATCTGTCGTCCTTAGATAGTCGGTATAGGAGATGCCTGCTTTATCGAAGAGCACCCGGAACTTTGCTGACACTGAATCGCAGAACTCCTTTGTATCTTTCTTCGCTTTCAATGCTGCCTCTTGTATCTTCTGTCCGTGCTCATCCGTCCCCGTGCTAAGCACTGTCTGGTGACCCTTAAAGTCATGCCATCTTTTGAACGTATCGGCGAGCACCGCCGAATACAAATGGCCGATGTGTGGTTCTGCGTTAGCATAGAAAATCGGCGTCGTAATGAATACTGGTCGCTCCTTCTGCAGGCTATTCGTTGAGTATCTCTGTCGTCCGATGTTTGACGGCCATTGAAAGTGTCCTGTGGATCTTTGACTGGCTGCATGGCGTGCTATTGCACTTTTACTTATGCAGCACCTTAGCAGCGTCCGCTGCCACTCCAAAGCCATTGCTGCACCTGCCTAAAGGTCCGTCGCATTATGCAAATTGTGTGTAGTGTAAGCACCTGCGATGCAGTGTTCGCAAGAATTACGCTCTTTATTCGCTCGCTCATAACCTGTGCCTACTACGGCGGAGCGGCGATCGATGCATGTACTGGGCATTTACAGGACGGTGTTTCTGACACCATAGCATCTTCTGGGTAGCATGCGTGCGTCGATATTCTTGGTCTCAATCAGCAGAGCGCAATGATGCTTAGTGCTGAAGATGATCTACAATGCTCTAATTGCTACTTGAACGCATGATTATCCACAGTGATAGCTAGAATACTATATTAGCTAGATGCTTGCCGATCACGACTTCGTCGTCACGGGAGCAGGTTTTGCGAAAAGGTCTGGTTTCTCGTCGCTATAGAAGAGGTCAATGGTTTCTTGTGTCAGCTGCTTCCGGCGCTACAAAACAAAGCAGTCAGCTAGAACTCTCCGGCTTGCGACAACTAACAACACGATTCTCACCTCTTGGGCGTCCTTTACTATTTTTTGCACAACCTCAATGCATTTCTTCTTAAGCTCTCCTGTGAGCATCTCCCCGCTCGAATATGCCTGTCGAATCTTTTCCAACTCCTCATCATCGTCCAAAAAGAAGCGCAGGTACTGGAAGGACACATCAACATCGCAATTTCCACCCAATCGTCGATGTTCCTCGGTGGTATCTTGACCGCCACTGAAAGCGTATTTGTTGATCTTGTTCTTGATCTGATTCGGAGCATCAGAGAGATAAATAGCCGAGTTCGGATCGGAAGCTGACATCTTAGTCCCAGGACCTTGCAGTGCGGGGAAGAACATGGCATGAATGAGTGCCGGCTTTGGGTACTTTAACCGAGTGGCAACGTCCCGAGTCAGGCGGAAGTAAGGATCCTGGTCAATGGCACCTAATCACAGTCGAGGTCAGCAATGAAATCACCCGACAATGAACAGCCGCCAATAAGTGAAATACGTACAAGGGATCAGACACGGAATGTCTCCTTTAGTGCCAAACATTTTGGGGAACGTGTTGGAAAACGACGGCGCCGCTTGAATGGAGACGAAATGCATTTTACCAACGTTGTCAGTGTCAACAAAGCCGAACGTCGCACGAGACTGGTTGGCCGTGATACACTTGGAAATTTTGACGACATTCTGGTAGAATCCAGTGTTCATGTACTTCAGGTTGCTGAATATCAATGTCTTTTTCGGGTCAAATCCAAAGGCCATAATATCCCGGGCATTGTCCTCAGAGTATTTGAGAACATCCTGCAATTTGAGCTCTTGCTTGAACAGGAACTTTTCATCATCGGTCAACTGAATGACCAGTGGGCACTGGAACACATCTTGTAACCACTTGCAGAAGATGAAGGGCACCATGTGACCAACGTGCATCGAACCAGAACTCGGTCCTCGACCAGTGTACAGGTAGAACGGCTTTCCTTTCTCATATCGGTCGAGCAACTGTGTCAAATCACGATGAGAAAAGAACAGTCCTCTCCTCAAGAACGGGTGTGGCTTGTGACCGGTTAATCTTTCTAGTCGCTCTAGCAGGGCTTGATCTATTCTTCTTGTACCGAATTGCTCAATAAGCTTATTGTAGTCAATGGCGACCTGCTTTCCATCGACGACGGCTCCTTGTACCCTCCAGGGATCAACGATCTGCTCCCCAGACTCCGCCGCAGCGGTCGTGTTGGCAGTAGCAGGCGCCGGTGCCTCCCCTGCTACCTGGGCAGCTGCGATCTCGGCCGTTTTCTGTGCACTGTCCTCAACCATGTTTTTCTCCACTTTCCTCTGTAAAATTCAAAACTGTTACTACTTGACCAACCCAATATCAACAATTAGCCCCCGTGAGGGAGGAGTACCGTACCTGTCGCCTTTATAATTTCCCTGAGCCTGCCTGCAGGGATTTTAACCTCTCGCTGACTGCCCTTCTACTAATATCATAATTGTCTTAAAGGTCGACATTCACTGCCCAGGTCACGTGGTTTTTTGGTCGACGCTTCGCTCAACGGCCACATTTTTACACTTTCAACTCTGCGAAACGGAGATCACACCTGAAATCCTTACAGTATCGCCACGTCGACTTCCTGCGTCGGTCCGCGAAAGCACATAGTCCTACATCATGGTATCGTATTCGTGTGCGGTGCTCGCTAAATGTCATGGTCCGTTCTCACCGGTTGCACCCTTTAACAGCCGTCTAACAAGACTTTCCGCATCAAGCGGATTCTGGGAAAGAAGCAGAAGCAGAACCGTCCCATTCCTAACTGGATCCGTCTCCGGACCGACAACACCATTAGGTATGCGAGGACCGAGTTCTGGCCATATATGAGTTGTCCGGATAATTTTTACTGATCGGGAAATGCAATCCTAGGTACAATGCCAAGCGTCGTCACTGGCGCCGCACCAAGCTCAACCTTTAAGCGATCGACAGTTTGCTATGTTGAAACGGACGGAGATGAGCTTGTCTCTGAGAGCTACCACCTTGTATGCTCCCGGTAATAGATACTACTGAACCGCAACCTATATCAACCCGTCACCGCCCAGGAGACATCTCTATTGATGTGCTTTGATGGTCTCACAGTGCCTGCATGCTTTCAGTGGACAATCATTGCAACTGGCGGATTCATTCAAATAGGCGCACAATATCTGCTTCATGAATTGAGCAAATAGGAAAGAATATTTGGATGGAAACGCTTATCCGAACCACAGACTTTTGTGCATCACAGTGTCAACTTTCTCCCCGTCGGCCGGTCGCAGGAGATCAATGGCCTATTTCATTATGTGACATATTCGACTACAGCGCCTACATGCAAGGTTATCTAAGTGCGCAATGCTCGAAGAACTCCAGCACTGGCAAGCATCCTCATCCAGGCCAGAACGGTCACCCATTTCATCGCTGTTGTTGTTTCGCAGTTTAGCTGCTCGCCTCTACGCACGCCACCAATAATTCTGAATATGAGCCCGACCAGTTATGGCGGTAGGTAGTGCGGCGAGAACCGCCATCTCCAAGAAGAAAGCTCTCCACTGAGCAGTGAACACCATAAGTGCGTGCTCTCGTGGCTTAAGTTTCAACTGCGGTGTTCTGTTGCCATTCCCGGGTCCAAAAAGGTCAACATCAGAAGTTACTCTTTTGATAGTGTAGTCGCACAATTTACGGGAAGTCCTGGACAATCTCCAAGATTGATAAAAGCATTTAGAGATTGCCAAGCGATGAAAGTGGTCCGCCCATCGTTCACCGAAGTTGCTCAGATTCATTGGTAATTTGGCTCCATCCAGTTATCTTCACCCAGTTGCACCGAAATGCAACTTCACAGTGCAAGGATAATATCTTCATTGCAACTGCGGAGAACGACTAAACATTCCCACATCAATGATGTTAATCCTAACCTACCTTCTTGCAAAGTTGAACGGATCACCATCGTATAGGTATAATCGGCCATGGCACGGGTTTACTCTCTTGCACAAACGTTGTAAACCTCTCATCGAGATCCGCTTCCAGTGACATAACCTGATATGCACCATCGGGACCATATTCTGTCTGCTTGGCCTCAAATTTCGAAGCTATATGTTCTTCTTGTGCCCGCCGTTCTTCAGCAACTTTCCTGTCTGAAACAGCGTTTAAATATCAAAGCTTGTCATCAAAGCAAAGACTCCGGAGGGTGTAACAAACCATGTTCCTTCTGCTCTTCGCGTATGCGCTCTTCTTCCTTTTCCTTTGCCCGGAGTTTCCGCCAGTTCTCCGAGTGCCGAAATATCTCTATCATTTCAGGTGTCAGGTGCGTCAATGGCTGCTCAATGTCATCTTCTTCGCTATTGTATTGATCGGAGACAGGTACATTTAAAGGAATGTCGTTGACTTGCGGTGTATTTTCTCCCACATCTGGATATTCATACTGCTGTGCCCAGTGGTGTCGACATGGGTCACATAAACTGTCCCAATACCCTTCGTTGCTCCCGGAGACCTCGCTTTGCGATGGGACGGCCAAACTTGCTGGCAAGGCGAACTGCATGAAATTCTTTCGAGCGTCTGGACCGAAGTGCTTTTGGAAGAATGATTGAAAAGCTTCGGGGTGGTGATGATTCTTGATTGCAGTTGATTCTCTGTAGCCATCATCCCGCCGCTCAGGGCCAGGATTTGCAGTCAAGTTGGGGTCGCCCGCATCATTGGCTACAGTAACGATTTCCGGTGAGGTACTACTAGAGATCTTCCGCAATTTCGTAGGTCGTTGGTCAGCATCCGCGCAAGGAGTGCTTTCCCTTTGCCGCTTCGCAACACCTTCACCTTCACCTTCTCTCCCTTTCACAGGATACACTCTGCGTCTAACGCTTTTCTTGGATTTCGGGTTCACCTCGACCACCTGTGATTGTGTGAGGACTCGAGCAACCAATTGAGTATCGGAAGTCAAGGCTTTCATCCTTGAAAACCTCATCAACGTATTCAGAGGAACCCATCCGCTGTGTTTTTCAGCGACGTCCAGGAGATATCGGTCATTGGGGTAGTTCTCATCTGAGTGTATTCAATGAGCTGTTAACAGATGAGAATTCGTTCTGCTCGACGAAAATAAACCAGCGACCCACCTGAAAAGTAATATTCCACCTGGCGCAGAATGGCCTCCTCTAGATCCGACGTCGTCTGCATGGCGGCCATTACTTTCCTTGTGCATGTTTATGGGTCTCGATGGCGACGTGGTTTAACTTGTCAGTTGAGCGAAAAACGCGGACAGTGGGCAACCTTTCAGCAAACACAAAAACGTGAGACCGGAAACTAGATTAGTAGTGTATTTGGAGAGGCACAGAACTGTTGCAGAAGAATAAAATATACATGTATTTGTCGCCTTGAACAGCGACAGCTACGACTCGGGTGGAAACCCGCTCTCCCCATTAACCCCTCAACAACATCAAAATCATTCACCGACAAAAAATTTATTCCTGTCCAGCAAGAGGGAACTCGAAGATAACTTCCTTGCCCGTCAACTTCTTGTAAGCGGACGCGAATGTGTCAAGCTTGTACTCGAGGGAAGTGTGATCCTTACGGTCCAAGAAGCTGCGTCAAACGTTTTCCATTAGATATCCACGAGATCAAAAAATATAAAAGGTATGGGCACTTGTACTTACACCTTGATGAGCTTGGAGCCATCGACCCGCACCTTTGTGCGCTTTCCAACGATCTCAGTGGGGTAAACAAGGTCCTCCAACAGCCTCTCGTGAACAGAGGTGAGAGTCCTGGAGCGCGGACGGGGTTGAGTTACACGTGCACGGCGGGTGGGTTTGCGGAGGATACGGCGTTGAGCAACCAAGAGGACATGGCGGTCAGAGAACTTCTTCTCCAGCTCACGGACGAGGCGCACATGAGCCTTGTGGTACTGCTTCAACAATGGCACAGGGACAAAGACGATGATGGCCTTCTTTCCGTGACCGACATCCACCTAAAACAAATGCGACCGAATAAGTATCGTATCTTCACTCTCTTGAAACTATGCAAGCGACGTACCTCCTTGGCACTGACGAACTGAAGCCCTCTCAACTCCTCCTTGAGTTCAGGGACGTTCTGCTCGAGCTCGAGGATGTTCTGAGCAACCTGAATCTCGAGGTCGTCGGGCTCTTGACCGGCAGGCTTGATAATCTTGGACCTGGCGGACATGGTGCTGGTTCTTCCGGTGATCTATCGAGTCAAACGTTCATCATCAGCTACATTTGCCCTCTATCAAAATGTGACTTGGTCGAATCCACGTTCCCTCGAGACCCTCCCAACGACTATCAGCTCCCATTTGCTACTGATTTCGCGACAAGCCACGCTCAAACGGGCAGCAAGGTTGTCGTGCATTTACAGTTCCCGATGGTGTTTCTCCTTCTGTCATGCCAAACCCACTTCCCTGCCTCGTTGCAATTAAGACGGTCAACATTCTTCCATTCCACACGGTCCTAAGGTTACTACCAGCACACCAGCGGACAGTTCACCGCTTGGTCCAAAATTGTAGTTCTCTCACCAAAACCCACACGTCCAACCGCCCCTACCCCACCCTTCACCTCCCCAACAACCCTGTTGGCATTTCCCTGTAGCCACTAGCACTCCCTACTCACCTCCAGAAATGACAACCGGCAAGTGTAAAGTGAAGGATTCGCAAATCGCAGACGGCGACTGTTAAAAAGTCGCCTCAAACTGCAACTCGCCATCAGAAAATTTACTGTGCCACGCACAGTCATCATGCTAAACGCCGACTATATAAACAGGCGGCCCGCAAACGCAGAACCAGAACCAGAAGCCGAAAGCAACTGCAGCGTCGTGAGCTTGGTTGCTGCCAGCTTGCGGTCATCTTTGATCTCTTGCGGATTCTCCGTGTGTCCATGTCTCCGCCCGACTGCGTTACGCGGTTCCATATATCAGCTCTCTCCATTTGATTCTGGGCATTGTAAACTGAGGTTGCTGGGCATCTTTACGAACAGATGAAATGCTCAGCGACCACAATGGCGTGGGCAACCCAATGCAAAGCAAAAGACTACATATATTCAACAAAATGTTACACCTATAACACTACACAAACTGTGCGGACGCCGATTCAGGCTACGCAAGCGATCTACATGCTCTTATACTGCTCAATCGCTTCTGCCAACGCAAGTGCAGAGCTACCATAATCTATCGGCGCGAAGGACATTACAGAGCTGCGAACCTTGACTTCATCTTGATAAGTTTCGGATTTGGCACGCAACTTGAAGGAATACGTCTTGAATGTCGCCGCATTGAACACCTCGTCGGCGGCCTTAGAGTCCATATCCTAAAGAGCTCTCAATGAGAATACTGTCATACTAGCATTCGTGACATGTCCTTCCCAGTACTGACCCTTAATTGCACCATCTCGTCAGCCTTCTTGCCTAACAATTGTTCCGCCGACTCATTGAACGTCTGGACCCACGTCTGCCCAGTGTGGTCGGCGACATTGAATGATAGAATGTATCTAGGTGACCGTCAGCACATTTCACGGGATGGCGGATGCAAATTGAAAGGCGCTAACCGGTATGATGGACTTGGCCATGTCTTATCACATTTCTCACATCTCCACCCATTCCCTACGTCGGTGACCTTTTTGTTACATTTATCAGCAGGGCAAGCTGGATACCATACGTTCTCCGTTCTAATGAACATGATGGTTGCCCGAATCGCGAAATAGTCAGGCTGAAGAAATCATCTCGTTAGTCCACACATATCACCAACAACACAATTGAAAGAAAGGACGAACCTTTTCTCCTGTTCCCAGGTTTTCATCTTTGATTTGGGAAATAAATTTGGTCACGTCCTTTCTACCAGCAGCACCAGCTCCAGCGCCGTCGCTAGAATACGACTGGAACGACTGCGTCCGCCCCTCTGCGTCATACCATCCGCGCAAATGGCGCGCCTCTGGGACATCTGGATTCATCATCATCGTAGAGCTCCCACCCATGGACAGAGTTCGGCCTGCAAAAGATGCTTAACATTTGGGAGCGCAGACAATATTGACGGCCGTTACGTACCACCGAAATCACGAACTTGAACTCCTTTGAACGCAGCTACCGGGCAATCTTGGGTAGTATCAAAGGTTTCAGCTTGGCGTCCAAAGAGCGTCAGTCTAACTTCGTACTGTGATGCGTCGACCAAAGTAAGCTCCCGCTTCTTAAACTGCATCGAGAATTAAAGTATTTAAGTTCAACGGTGAAATCAGTAGAAGTGCCAACGTCCAACGTACCGGTTTGTTGGTATTTTTCGATATCAGTTCCGATACATCGCTGGCGTCTCGTACCACACCGATGACGTCCACGTTAGTGTTCGGTTCCACTTCGAATAATCGGCTTAACTCAATGAAACTGAAACGAATGTTTGGTACATCCGAGGTGTCGCTACACTGCAATCTGAAGTGAGCAGAGCAGCAAAACAACTGTCGCCAGAAACAGTCTCTTACAGGACTGATTACTGTGCCAGGGTCGATGGACATCTCGTAATCATTGTTCACGTTGCTAAACTGCTTCTTCGCAACCTTGATGGGTGCGCGAGAGACGTAATAAACCTGGCCCTCTTGGAGAACATCGTAAAATGCAGTGACGGCATCATTGAACGCTGTCGCACGGATTTCACCCTAGAAATATGGTAAGGACGCTGCGTATGCAACCATTCAACAGCCGCACGAACTTACGCTATCGTCAACGAAGGTGCAGCTAAACAGCTTGCCTTCTCCTCGTTGGTTTGACCAATGCTTCACATCCGATTTTGACACACAGCGCGCTTTAATTGTCCATCTAGCAAACGAATAAGTGACTCGTCTGCGAAGAGGATTGCGCCACTCAACCTACTTGTTTTGGTAGGGACTCAAGCTCTTTATAGGGAACACGGTAGTCGGCGCATCGCCATGCATAGGTCTAGGAGGCACTATATTGTTCGGTGGGGGCCCACCATATCCACTAACACCCTGCTTTGATGGGGCCATACTTGACTGTTGGCCATATCCTGCATTGTGCTGTTGACCCTGCTGTCCATAGCCAGCCGACGTTATATTGTTCATCGAACTATTTGATGGCATCTGCCCACGATATCCCGGTTGCATTCCAGGGTTCATGTTTTGCTGCTGAGGTGGCTGAGCTCCCGGGTTGTTCGGTGGCATGGAATTTGTGGCGCCTCTGTTTGCGCTTTCGCCCACACCAAGGCCCACTGGAGCACCTTGTTTGGGGATGTTTTCTTGCTGCGGTGTGAGCACTTCCATGGACAAAAGGATGAAGATTCTGACATCCCATATTAGAGAAATAGCAGTAGCCACAGTCCGCAAAGTCAAGCTCACTACCTTTTGACCTGGACGGTATTGCAAAGGTATTGGGTCATTTTGATGATCCCATTCTTCTTGATGACCCCTTGCGTCACAAGGTCATTCAATTGAGAGCTTAGCATTGCTGTAAAAGCATTAGAAAAAGGAATATGCGCCTAACGTTGTTGCCGAGATGCATACCTTGTACATAATGAAGACCATCAGAGATGATAAATCTAGGAGTACAAAATGGCGCTTCAGCTCGATGTACCCAAATCGAGTGCCGCGGATCAGTCATGGCTCGAACCTGTATCGGAGTGGACCGGTGCCCGGCGGGCTGATCTGCTTTATGCTCAAAACTTGAACAATGGCATCCGGATAGGCTTCATGTCCCGGGACATCTCCTTGTGCTTCATACGTTGCTTGCAAGCAACCTTGCGTCAACTGCATCGTCATCGTCGTCCGCTTTTGCTGCTCTTCACGGTAAAGACGAACCGCACACAATCAACCTCACAGTATCCTTCAAAGAAACACACTTTCTATCGCTCGCTGTGATCGTATTTGCACCGTTCTGTAGTTCGCTTTTGTGGAAAAGTCAAACGTCAAAAGTTCCGCCTGGACGGCGCCGGACAACGCGTCCAGACTTTTTCCGCCTTTGCGCCGGAGTTGGAACAAGTAAACCATGGCACCTTCGACGGGTTCCAAAGATTCTTACTATGGCAGGGCACTGAGGAAGGGCAGATTGCGAATAGATTGAGTGGGTTTAACCGCCGAACGCAATAAGGGATGTCATCGCTCTTTCCTCCGTCGTCCAAACAGCGAGAGCTCTTCCAAAGGGATCACCTTCCAGATATTAGGTGAGAAACTGCTCATGAGCCTACATATCTTTAACCAAGCAGCGACTGAATATATGTAAAGCAGTCTTAAAAGGCCTCCCGTCAAAGTCACTTATGCGGATCGACGAGCAAAAAGAGACCCTGCATTGCTGGAAAGGGCATGTACTTCAGAGAATTCAACTGAAGTATCAGCGGTCGACAGCAGAACCATTCATGAAGCACAGGAACATGCCAGGTATGCCAAGTAGTGCGAATGCTCTGCTCAAACCGATTGCGATAGATGTCTGAATCCTACAGTAAATTCTAGCAAACGACGTCGGACGAATAGTTTCGTATCAATCACCGACTATTTCCGTCCTCTTCAACCTTCCCCGAACCTCGCCTCAAAACCCATCCCCGCTAAGGACGTTTCAAATACACACACATCAACCAAACATAGAAAATCGTCCTCACCTTGTAAAACTCATGGCGGTTCCTCGGGGAAGCTGCACTTTGAACAGCTTTTTTTGGATCTTGGCCAAAGAGACGTAGGAATCACCACATGCCCGGAATGTGGGATGAAATACTCCAAAGCCAAGCCCGAGGACGAAGCTCTACATGTCCGGTATCACCGTGCAAGCATTGACGGTATCGAATGGAGCGTGAGTTCATCGTGCAGTACTTTGGCGTGGAGAACCATGGTTCATCGCTTGCCAACAGGGCTACAAAACTGAAATAATAGCATCGAAACTTGCGGACGGATCTCGAATCGTTGTGGTGACCGAGAACTGCAGCGGGCATATACAGGCGAAAGCAAACGAGGCCGTCGCCGTGATCAATGGCGAGCTTGGGTCTGTTGCAGAATGTATCACTCCTGGTAGCAAGGTATGTCTTGCGGATGTAGCCGCACGTGGTGCAGTTGCCTGACATATGTTTTTCCGCAGATTTTCTTATATATATCGGACCACAAACGTGTTGTCGGCTGTGTCGTTGCGGAACCAATAGAGAAAGCGTTCCGCGTGGTATCTAAGACGCTAGCCATTGATGATTCTGGCAAGTTGCGGGACAACGTACAGCAGAATGGAAGCGTCTACGTCGAATGGTATATTGATCCGCGGATTTGCACCCGTACTCGAAGCACTTGCTCATCATTCATTGTGTGATTATAGCAATAGCGTCGTACAAAGCCCTTGCGGGATAAGTCGTATCTGGGTTTCGAAACGCAATCGCAGGAAAGGCATTGCATCAGCAATGTTAGATGCAATTCGGTATGGCGTAATGTTTTTTCGAAACTCTTCCTTCAGTTAATTATCCTAATGTTTCCGTATTCGCAGAGTGAGATTCGTTTTTGGATGTGCCATTGGGAAAGACGAACTGGCTTTCTCTCAACCTACAAAAGCCGGTAAGGCGCTCGCGGAACGATATACTGACCGCGTCGACTTCCTTGTATATAGCCCTGATATCGCCTTTTGATCCATGCCTTTTGATCCATGACCTCTATTATATTGCGCATTCTTCAAAAGTACTATAGCCTATATTAATCATGCTGGCGGCAGCTATTCCAGATGGTTTCAGCGCCGAGAGGAACTATACTACAAGTGGTTGCGTGGGGTACTATGTAAATATGGGTGCAAGTTCAGCCCAGATGACCCACCGTTCACGGACTTGCACATCAACCTAAAATGTCGACCATTGCCAGTCTGACGGTACAGACATTAGGGATAACGACGAGTCCTCTGCGCAAGCGCAAATTGTCAGTTTTTTCCTTTCAGATGGTACAGGCGCTGCAAAAAGACCTCACCTTGTGCGTCAGCGGCGCCCGCAATTGGTACAGCAAGAGAGCCGCTCGCTTCCTCCTCCCCATCAGACAAATCCAAATCTGCCACTGAAGCGTGTAACGGAATCAAGCGCGAATCATACTCATCAGAACATGATCGGCATACTCTTGATATTACGCCAGCAGGATGGAATTGTGCGTTTTGGTCTAATCTTACAAAGTGCTACGCAGCAACCCTTAACAATGGTTAAGGCTTCTAACGAATCAAGCATTCGGCTTACCGACGAGCATGATAAGCAGAATACACCACCGCATCGGCGACAATGATGCCGTCGCAAGATGAAACCAAATCGTTCGCCACACAAATCACATGTCGAAGCTTCGCTGTCGGGCTGTATCACGAGAAGCATATGTCACTCCTATGTATAGCGCCACTCGTTCGAGGTCCTCCGTTCGTCGAGGCCGTTCTCGTTGGGTGGGAGAACGGACGCTCAGGCGAAACGGCGTAAGCAATTGCATTATCAACGAACCTTCCAATGTGCCCGTGTTGGTGGTCCAGTGACAAACGGTCTCAGCGGGGAAGGAGCCTGCTGCGCTTCTACGCTTTGTCTAGCTTCCACATTTTGGGCCACGCTCCGCGGCCGCCGTGGTCTCTGCCGCGCCTCTCGAGCAAGCCCATCTTCTGAGGTACTTGTAGATGAAGATCGTGCATGGTTTCGGTATGTACGGGTGGGAGGGGGCACTGGCGGCAATGACCCTGGTGTGGGCAAAGGTGGCCGCTGGGATAACTGTGGGACAGCCGGGTCCGGTCCTTTGCGCGTGGGAGGGACACCAATGACAGGCCTCACTGGCCTTTTGTGAAGGCGGTCATATACATACTGCTTGGAAGGCCAGCAGCGATTAGGATAGGAGTTTCGCACATGGGAAGCATTCACAGAGACATTACCTGCGCGTCCATTACGGAATGCTGAATTACAATAATACTCACACCAAACGCTGCTAATCCCACCAGCCAGCCTAAACACCCGTACGTCTCCGACCCGTCCGTGCTGTACCTCTGCTAACGCTACCGTCCTTCTTTCTGTTAATGTGTTAACGCTCTGTTTGCACTTTGAAACCAACACTTTCGCGAGAGCGCACTGCGTCACGTGACTCCTGGACAGGCCCGCTTATGTAAGGACTCCGATGCCACACGCGACAAGACCAGTAGAGCAGGCGCTTTGAATTGACAGCTTCCAGTGAGAAACTAGCAGTTACCTGTTCAAAAAGCTTCTGATTGCGCTGTCCATTTCATACTGGGAGGAAGAAAGTTCCGTGTTTGGCAATCATAAAATAGAATTGTGCTTCATTGAAATTCTGGACTAGGTTGCTGGCGACGGTCTGTTGTTGTTTGCTTCGGCCCATTGACATTGAGGCGCTCAAAACTCGATGTCGCGGCAAAATTCTGGGCCAGCAAGGCCTCACTCAACAAGGTCAAATGACCGAGAGCAAGTACATTCTGGCCGAGTCACGAGAGGCCCACGTTCCCCTGTTTCCGACCTGCCTCTTGAACCACTGCCGCCACCGTTCCCAGCGACCGCACATCGACGGTACGCTTCCGTACGACCGGTCACATCGCTAGTGCTTGCAAAAAGATGGGATGATACTGCAAAAAAGCGTCATCAAGATAAAATTAAAAGCATGCGCCCGGCAATTGATAATAAGCCTCCAAAAAGGTATTCACATCTTGATCACAGAGCGAAAGCGGAGAGGGCCGCTCAAGGTATATTGCGAGCCCACCGTTCTACCATGTATTACAAGGAGGCTTAAATGGGTTTTTAAGAACGAGCACAACAGATACAAGTGGAAAACACAAGCCTACTCAACAGGATGGCACGACAGTTGAAAGTCCCGAAAGGCTTCTCCAACGTCGATTCTCAGATGCGTATCAAAGAGCACATCAAAAAACCACATCCAAGTGCGCGCAGAAAGAGAGATGAGCAAATACATATCCAGGACGCGAATGCGGTGAGGCAGCTGCGTTGCATGAATCATCGTCAGTGCCTTGCGCTCATTCACATTTGCAAATGCTTAGTGGCTTTTAGAGCGCATAACCCAAAGACGCCCGCATTACAGTCGTAATGAATGGATGGAGGAGAGGAGGAAGAATCTCATTTACCTGGCAAATCATACACGTTATCCTGAGACATACCTATCGGAATTTTCGAAAGCGGGTGTTCACCTTAAGTTCGCATCTCCCGAATCATCGCGACCGCAATCGCACCAATCAACACACACAAAAACGTCGAAAAGTGTTCACGGGAAGGAAAATTATACTGCAGACGATGTCAATCAGCAACCCAACAAACCCCGGGCAGAAGGTTGCGTCGATGGTAAAGGGTTACAGAATTCGTCGCGCCCGGGCGGCCGAGCCGGTAATGATTCACCTCCGGAAACCAACGTCAAAGAAGGAAATGAAGAAGACAACAGCCTTAAAAGTGATGTGAAGGAGTTCAACAGACCGTCGACTGCTTCTCCCGATTCTGTTACCCAACCAGAGCTTGTAACCACCGGCGATACTTTTTTGACACAGCAGGATACGGTCAATTGATCTCCATATATATAGGTAACCTTGCAATATGACATGAACGTTTGATGTCGTGACCGCTGTGTCGCAATGTCTATTCTATGAACAAGCGGGCTTTTGCAACAATCGCAGACGGCTGCGCCAGGATAGCTGACTGCCTGACATTCACGAATGTACGTGTGGTTTATTACCACTGGGAGACATTTGCAGATGAAATCCGCATGCAGACGAAACGCATGTATCCCCGTTACATCGTCACCGCACCTCAGCTTCCCAAATATCGATCCATCCCTATAGAAGAAGGTAGATAAGCAATGTAATAAGTAACAACATTATATATCAGCAAGATGAAATACCGTCGCCGTCGCATTTCCAATGCCCTCCACCCTATCTCGATAATCCGCAGCACATTCGGCGCCTTCTCGCGCACTTTTCACCTTGAAGCCAATAGAGCTCCGCCGCCTTTTCGAAGGCGTTCGCGCAGCTTCGAGCTGTTGTCGTCTCCGACGTTCCGCTCTCTCCAACGCAGCTGCGATCGCTGACTTCATATTTTCCATCTCGGCAGTTTCGGGTGAAGGCTGTGATGTGATGAGGGCAAAAGCCGGGCTCTCTATGCGACTACTGAGGTCCGACTTCAAGTTGTGTATATTTCGAATAACCGTCGAAAGGCTTGATACCGTGTCTGTCAGATCAACTGAAAAAGGCATCAATCGCCATACGGAGTGCACAAACAGACTTCGAGTTATTCTTACTGTCGTGCTGGCTTTTAATGGCCGCCAAATCAAGGGCTTCCTGTCGTAGTTTTCTTAGAGCACTTTTGCGTATCTCAATAGCGGCCCATTGGTCCTTTAACCGATTTTGTAGGACAGTGGTCTGCCAGCGTCCTTTTCAGCTACACGGCCTCTCAGTCAAACTTGTTGTTCAGCAGCTTACCTGGACCAATTGCTTGCGTAGCTTTTCCAGTTCGGCATCTGCGGCCGCTTCATCCGCAGAGGAGACCGAAAAGTCTAGGCCTTCGTAGTGCGGTAACTTTATGGGCAGATTCACAGGCACGGAAAAGATCGACTGCAACACGAATAGCTCGAATTTATCAAACTGCTTATCAATCTTTCCCGCAAATAATGTTTCTGTGGCTGCCAAACCCTTGTTTCCTTTCCGTCAGATTTCAACTGGTGAATGGAGTGAGTGATAACGTCACAGACCTTATCTAATTCGTCCTCTTTCAAGTTGTAATCGTCTAACCACTCTTCAAAAGAGGCTATTCCCTGATATAGTAACTCGCTCATAGAGTTGATGATATCATCCACGTAAGACATTGGTGTCCATCCAAGCTGCTCCGTGACGAGTTCCGTGCATGCATCGCGGTCTGCCTGCGTTGTAGGAAGGATGAGTGTGGGTGGGGCAATTGGAGCGGGATCAGCTGTAGGAGGCGGCGGCATCCGCAACACTGGTGGTTGTGCATGTGTTCGTCGCCGTGCGGACATTGGTGCCTGTGTACCGGTTCCCGTCATCTTTGGGTCAAAACCTATGGATTTCGTCAATGGAGGTGGTAATCTTCTCGCTTGATCTTCTCGCCCTCAAGTTTCAACTACTCCCAGCTTAGCTTTGTTGTTCTTTCACTTCGGTGGTGATCGTCCACCGTTCACCGTCCACCGTTCACCGTTCACGGTTCAGCGTTCATCGCCGCGTCGCTCTGTCCGAACAGTGTCAACGGCACAGTCACGAGAAGATGGCACAGTCATGCGCGCGCGAGAACTTGCAACAAACGACCGCAATACGACAATCTTCAGTGCCGCAAACAGCGACGGGAAGACGGATATGACTGTGGTAGCCCCAACGTTACCGGGGTCTGTCCTGGTGTCTGCGCCTGGAAAGGTCATCCTATTCGGAGAGCATGCTGTCGTGTACGGGAAGGTATGCAGTGTCGTGATATTGTCTAGAATGCGACACATGGCTGATGATAGAGTTGGATTGTTAGACCGCAGTCGCGGCTTCACTCGGACTGAGAACATATGCATGGATACGACGGACCACGGGTGATTCTGTGGTGTTGACATTTCCGGATCTCTCCCCGGAGGCGCTCATCCGGGTAGAGTTTACGATAGAAGAACTAAAGCAATGGCGGATGGTGACTGGTTCGTCATGTTGCAAGAGCCATTCTCTATGAAGAACAACTAGCTCATGCCATACTTTAGATGCTTCAAAGGATCCTATGGCTGTTTTGTCTGCAGCGTCTGCCAAGTTGCTCAGTGATGAACGTGTGTCCGGGGCAGCAAAGCAGGCCGCGGCTGCGTTTCTGACGGTGTACCTTGCGCTTGTTGATGAACCCATGCCAATGGATGTCTGTGTTCGCTCTTTTCTCCCAGTGGGTGCTGGACTTGGATCATCCGCTTCCTTCAGCGTGTGCATTGCAACTGGTTTATTACTGCTGACTGGGCGACTATCGAAAACCGTGGGGCTCTCGGAAACCGAGTTAAAGACAATTAACGATTGGGCATTTTGCTCTGAGAAAGTAATACATGGGAACCCATCCGGGATCGATAACTCTTTGTGCACATATGGTTAGCCTGGCGCCCTTAGTATCATATGCGTCTCACATGCTGATATCTTGTCTTAGGCGGAGCCAAGCTCTACTCCAAAGGGGTAATGCGGGATCTCAAAGGGTGAGAAATCTTGTACGTGGCTTTCACTTGCATTCTTGTGGTAACAGCTTCCGTTCTTTAGCTTCACCACTCTGAAGTTCATACTTACGGATACTCAAGTCCCCAAAAATACGAAAGTTCAAGTAGAAGGAGTACGACTGAGAAAAGAGAAGGTAATTCACAAAACGAGTCATGATAATGCTTTATATCTCATCGTGCATACTCGGACAGTTCCCGGACATCGTCACGCCCATTTTAGAGTCCATCGAAGCTCTCGTGACGCAATGCGAGAACTCATTTTCACCTTCGGCTGATGAAACCCAACTTGAGGAAACACTTGAAACCCTTGTCGACATCAACCATTCCCTACTCTCTGCAATTGGAGTGTCACACCCGTCTCTTGAGGCGGTAAGACAAACAAGTGCACGTTTTGGGTTGAAGAGCAAGTTAACGGGCGCAGGAGGTGGTGGCTGTGCACTGACTTTGATTCGCCATGGTAATGGTCACTGATATGAACGGTTGCTGACTGCATTGCTCACTATGTTAATTCACAGACACTACCCACGATACCATTGAAGAGTTCAAGAACGCTTTGGAGTGCCATGGATGCAGGTCATTCGAGGCCGAAGTCGGCTGTGAAGGAGTGAGATGTAATTTCTTGTCTGATGCTGATACCATACGGTGGACAGACTTTGTAGATAGAGGCTTAGACTCAGCCCAGTTGGACGCTCTCATCAAACGGTAGAGGTATTCTCTCCTTTCATAGTGCGATAGAAGAAAAGAATACCTCCTTTCATAGTGTCATGGAAGAAAAGGATTCATCCCTCGCAAATAGATGATCAATCTGGAAGAATAGATAATAAGACGAGTACATTAAGCGTCGCTTGAGGCGATAAATATCTGTTCACAACTAATCCTGACTACGCTACAGCTCTCTATGCGCTGGAAATAGCCTAATCAGGGCCTAATAAAAGGAACCACTTATTTCTAGTGTTTGCAGCTTCTCTTCGCACAAGCCGTTTGGGGTCATCCAGCGGCGTGACTAGTCTACGGAGAATCTCAGGCTTCATTGGAAACACGACGCTGTACTCCAGGCCTTTGGCGATGCGACCCAGGACCTGCAGAGCCGATATGCGGACATGCTACAGTAAAAGCGTTAACAAAAATATACAGTTGAGCCATCTCCCAACATTACCATATTTTGTCCCAGTGCAACACTTCGTTCACTTGACAGGTCGAGCAGAGCGGGGATTATGGATGATGCATACTTCGAGAGCTCCTTCGCATTGTTGTCAAGCATAGATGCGATAGTACTTAGTGAAATAAGCTTCAATTCTGCATGTGGGAAGGACAAGGAAACGTGCAATAGCGGGAGTAGCTGATGAATGGAATATTAGACACGTTCCGAACGTGTCCTAACATCGCGGTACTTACTTGATGTAGGGACTGTCCCACTACCTGTGTAGGTGCACTCTTGAGCAAGTGCGAAAGAGCGATGAGGAAGAACTGTTTTGTTTCTACATTGGTCTGCATGAGACGACGTGCTCGATCAGTATTCTAGCGGCAGAAAAGCCATACCTGGAGATGCGGCCTGAAAGCCCTCCGTCAAACGCGGCACGCAATGATTGAAAAATCTTTGCTTGGTAAGTAACTGTAAAAAGTGGATCATTTAGCGGTATGCTCGTATTAGAGAGTAGTAGCAATCATGTGGCAACTCACCCGAACAACAGCAAAACTTTTTTTCGTTAACGTTCCGTCTGCTGGATCTTCAATGATGATGCCCAAGCCAGCGGCGGCATCAGCACCAGCAGCCGGGTCGTTCAATGATCGGATAATGTCTGTTGCCATATCATATCCGGCAGTATGTGCTCGCAAGATCAATGCTTTCGCCACCTGATCTCATGACTTAATCTCCCATGCCGTTACACTTACCTGCAAGAGTCACTTACCGAAACATATGTAACAAGATAGGGCCGTCTGGTAGCGTATGGTACAGTTGTTTCAGCGATCATCGATTGGCGGTCTCTTAGGAGACACTCAAGTACACCAGGGAGCATGGGTTCTATAGGAAAAGTTGGCACTGAAAGTCCCACAGTGCGAGAAATGAGCCACTTACCCGAAAACGACTTGTTCACCAACGAAGCGCTCGTTTTAGCTAGAGCTTCTGTTAAGAGGTAATTTTCAGAGCGGATACTACGTCCGATGAGTTCTTGCACAAAAATACTCAAGTCGGGAACAGGTAGCGCAATCTGGACGAGATGTTAGCACTTATGTCAAACACAACAAACGAACTATTGCCGCACCTGCGACTTTAGATTGGCTACTACGGCGGCGAATATCAAGCTCATGTTGCTCTGTGCAGCAGGGGAGTCGGGCTACCATAGACAAGTAAGATGATGTCTCAAGCATGCACCACCCTGCAAGCAACCTACGTTTAACGGCGAAAACTGCGTTGACGAGGGAACGCCAGGTAAGCTCTCCGACTTCTCATACACGAACACATCCATGACGGCGGTGATCAAGCGTTGCTGAGATCTGCTCAGTTTTAGTGAAGTGAGCATCGGCAGGTGCCGAAGGGAATACCTACTCAACACTGATACTTCGGGTAATGGTCGCTACGAGTCGCGCAACACTGCGTAACACAGGCTCTGTGAGCAATACGGTATCAGGAGAGCCGGCGACTGATTTCAGCAGAAGAGGCAACAGCACGCTGTTGGCACATGCATCTATTCTCATTTCTCCCCCGGTCGCGCTGGCCTGCTGTTCTAAGATCGCACACATTGCTCCGGAAATTCGCTCGGCGAACACTGCACGCGGCTCAGAGGCTGTGGCTCCCAAAGCAACTGAAAGGAGTCGATCAGACGCCCATACTTACAGCTCGAACAAGACCCTTAGTTCTTACCATCAAGAAACTCGAACAAGCGTTGCAGGCAATGGCTGAACAGATCCGCTTCCTGGGCAAGTCGCTCAATGGCCTTAAGAAGACGCTCTACCGCTTGGTGGCCAGCAGGGCTCGACATCTGGATTTCAGCACCTTCATTATGTGACGTGTTAGACGATATCTCCCCAGCTATCAGAGAAGCCGACTTTTACCAGCAAGTTCCTCGAAGAGCACTGGTATCGTATACTGCAGTAACGCAGCGGATCGGCTTCGGGAGCATTGGAAAAGTGATTCCATAACAATATTCTGAATTTCCTCCTCATCGTCTTGTAACAGTCTATCATTAAGCAAGCGGATCAACACAGCGACCTGGAGAGAATACGGTGAGTATGCATCATGAGGACGGTACCACACTGCCCGGGAGTATGTACCTCCGCCTCCGCTAATAGTTGAGTTGTCAATAACAGAGCTGTAACACCTCGGATAGCGGCTTTCCGTAGAGGAGCATACTCAGCGGTGACGGAAGACGAAAGGATTGCGAATACATTGTCCTTGTACGCTACAAGCGGAGTGGCGATTTCTGGATCCAAGCGTCTCAATATTCATACGGGAACGCTTGTGCCGTACTGACGAAATCATACGTACCATCCATAGCTCCAAACTCAAATACGCTGTTGGAAGCATCAATCAAATCCGCCAGAACCTCCACAAGTATCTTTTGTCTTGATGGCAAATTCTTCTGTTGCCATTGCTCCCTTATGAGTGGCAGAATCGAATTGACCACATAGTGGCATGCTGGATCTATTCCCGAGCTGAATGTGAACCCTGGTACTTCCGACACCGTGATTGCACATGAACTCTTACCAGAAGCGGATGCGGCGGCAACCAGTAACTTCCCACTCAATCGAGCATATTTCAGCTCCGGATCACTGAGATTATGAACGGAGTCTTTCACGGCAAGCTCCAGAAAAGACTCTAGCGGTCCCTTTGAACTGGAAGATACCACCGTTGCAGTGGAGAAAGCGGCAGTAATAGCACGGATTGCTCCCAAGGCGGCAGCAACATTGTCATCATCCGCTGCTTTGAAAACATCCTCCTTCAAATAATTCCATAGATGTTCCGCATGTGGTACTAGTGCATCTGGTCCGTATACTGGAGCGCAAGCGGCAATAGTATCCATCGCATCCTTTTTCGCACTGCCCGAAATGCTAGCCAGCTTTTCAATTAACAGGGGCATAGCAAACTGTGCGAACAAAGGAGTTGCCGAAATACAGCCACGTAAAGCTGCTTTGAGATCCTCAGCTGTTATGCCGTACACATCATCTGGCGGCGGGCGGAACGTGATGGGGAAATAGCAAAACACAACACTGAACAGGTCCTCGGCATGACTTGCGTAGTCTAGCTTCCCGATGATCTCCTGAATGGTTCGAAAAGCCAAGAGCAAGTTTCGAGGATCTTTCTCGCCATCCATTACCTGGATGAAGCCCAAGACAAACTCTTTGCCGCGAGGAGTGATGCCTATGTTCAAACTTGGTAAGAGGCTTATGAGAGCGAAAGAAAACAAACAAGTACTACAATACCATTTATGTACTTCTGTAACGTCAAACTGAGAATTTGGAAAACCATGTGCCGAACATTCTGCTGATAGGTCTGAACTGCAAGTTCCGAGAAGATACTGTCATACAAGACGAATGATGAGATAGATCAAGCAAAACTCTAACACGCATAACACAAACCGGTCTGCTATATTGCCAGCATCCCCTTCAGATAGGACACCGGAAGTCAGCAACGCGTAAAGGCCGTTGAGAAGCTCGCCAACGCTCGGCTGATCGTGTAACCGCTCCAGATAAAAAGTGACCAGAACTTGTGCTGCGATTGTCTCGGCATTAAAACGAAACTCAAAATAATCGTTGAAATAGTAAGGTTGGTTCCCACCGATATCTTGCCCAATCTGATTCGTGCATCTAGTTAAGAGTGACGAAAGAAGTTCCACGCCTGAAAGAGTGGTACCATAGCAATAAGTAATTCGAAAGCATTGCGGTTCTTGGTTGACTGGCGTAAACGAACCTCGAGCTCTAGCAAAAGGCTCTTGGTGCGTCAGCTGCGGGCCGAGATTCTTGACAATTTCCAGTAAATTTGCTTGTCCACTATGAACAGCTATGGAGCAAGCATGAGTATGCGTCCCTTCCATTTTGTAATGGGCTTCATAGTACCAGTTACGAGGTACTCCAGGGCGTTTAGCGCATTTTCCGAGTTCGTGGGCCCGGAACCGTACGTCTCAACAGCGGCCTGAACAGCGGACATGGCGGAAGGCAAGACAGCTACTCATGAGTGAGCAGTGAGATGAAAGACCTTTGACAAAAATGTTGACCCATGGTTCCTTACAAGCGTAGTCCTTGTTGTGCACACCCACGGCCGGCCAAACCTTTCTGCCTATAAGGAGGGAAAAAGCGTTCGATCAATGCACGTACGGAAAGCTAGACTGCTCCGTCAGTGCGCTGTTCAGTATCGTTAAAATGGGCAATGCTGTTGCAAAAGCATCAGTTTGTTAAAATCTCAAAGCAAAAACCCGAGTCACGCTCAAACGAACGCTCGCGAACACGAACGAGCGTTAGTAAAAACTAATAAGGCAACATCGGCCGGCTGCTAACAGAGATGGATGAGGTTCTGCGCCGCGCCAAGGAGCAACATGTTGCCGGACATTCAGGAACGTCGGTGTACGAGTGTCAATTGATCCTGCTAATGACAGTGGTATGCTCATGTGTGATCGTATTCCAACGAATTGACATAATAGTTACAATTCCTCCATCTTAGTTATCTTATGCACTATGGAAGGCAATCACGGCAAAGTCTCTCTTACCGTCATCGTCCGCCGGCGTGTTCACTGTCGAATTCTTGATTTTGGTGGTTCCGTTTGTGATCTCAGTGACGTCGGAAGCACTTTGGAACGTCATCGTCGCCTTGCTTTCTGGAATTGCGTTTGTGTTACTGCTACCTGGGAAAGCGGCACGGCATTCGGCTGCGACGAAACCGACACGCCAGAGCGCGAATGCCAACCGGGTCTTATGGTTCCCGTTCTTAACACCAGTTAGAGCTTGCTTACAACTGGTCACAATAGTCTGTATCCTTGCCGTTGATTTCCGAGCCTTTCCAAGACGATTTGCAAAGACAGAGACGTATGGCACGTCATTGGTAAGGACTCGTTCGGCTCTTGTCCTCGTCGTACTTTAAAGGAGTTCTTTTGCCCATTTAACCTGGAACGAAACCTTTTAGTAGATGGACCTCGGTGTTGGCCTGTTTATCTTTTGTGGCGGACTCGTGGCCGGCCCGCGCTTGAAAGAAGTGACGCTTGGGAAATCTCTTCGACAGGCGATCCCTGTGCTGATCTTGGGTGTTACACGAGTGGTTTTGACAAAGGGCGTGAACTACCAGGAGCATGTCACCGAGTACGGTGTACACTGGAACTTTTTCATTACTCTGGGCCTTGTGCCACTATTCGTGGCATTGTTGCAATATGTTGCGCCCAATGCCCGGCCTCGGACGACTGCTGGCGTGATCATGGGCGCTTACACTGTTATGCTGCATTATGGTGGCATCGAACAGTACATCATCAATGCACCGCGGGACAACTGGTTTAGTATGAACCGAGAGGGAGCCTTTAGTTTCCTGGGTAATTTCTCTTTCCGTTTAATAAGCCATCAACCGCGACTAATCCTTACATAATAGGGTATGCTGCTATATTTCTGTTTGCGGCTGATGTTGGCTCTCGCTTGCGAGAACTCGTGTTATTACAACCATTGCCACAATCTTTGTCTGTCATCATTAAGGAGCTCGGTTTGCTTCTCCTTGCAGTGACTTCAGCATTCGGAATTGCCGTTAGCACGCTTCACATGGAGCCTTCACGAAGAATGGTGAGTGGAATGGCTATGTCGTTACTTAATAGCGAGTTTGATTTAATCTGCTTATTTACAGGCAAACCTCCCGTATTGCCTGTGGGTGTGTGCGGCCGGATTATTCCACGTTCTTGGTTGTGCCTCAGTTGATAAGATTGCTGCATGGTTTCGGAGACCAGATGCACCGAGCGCCCCTCAAATTTATGAGAGCGTTAATCGTAATCAGCTTTCCGCGTTTCTTCTGGTAAGAAGATGTTCACTTTGCGAGCTTAATGTGATGCTCATCTACTTGCTACTTATTAGGCCAACGTTCTTACTGGTGTGATCAATCTATCCGTTAATACACTGGCAGTCTCCGACGCCGCTGCCGTGGTCATTTTACTTGTGTATACGGCGCTTGTCATCGGATTTACGGAAGCTCTACATTCACGGAATATTACGCTGAAGTTATAGCCATATCGAAGAGTTGCCGCCCAATATCATTTTTCCCTTCGGCATCATCAAAGCGCATAACGTTGAATGACAACATCAATACCCGTCACATATGTATGTATGTATGTGTGCCTTTTGCAGGCAGTGGTGAGAAAGATCTATGTACGCTCTATACAACATCGCGAAGCATTTACAAGAAGTGGTATGAGTGGTGCCTGCCCTGCTCAGCTAAATATCTAAGTCCCGCGGGGAGGCGCGTCACACCTTTTCAGCCCCGGTGAGCGCGCTTTCCAACGATCGACGGTAACTCAAGGTGAATAGCGACTCTACCGCCGCGCACTGGGGCGGCTGAACGCAAGGACGAGGATGATTGAATCGGATAGCTTCGAATACCATGTCCGCTTCTTGATCTTTCGTTAATACAATGTCCACTGTGGGCGCAGGAGCGCCGGCAATGGTTCCTGTGGTACGAGGGGTGCCGGCACGGGTATCCCCGGCTATTTTAACCGCGGACGCAAGTCATCATGATCAGCTTCAAAGGAACCTTAGAGTGCACAGATCAGCGAGCTGAAGCTCGGAACTTACGTTTCTTTCGTTGCAGTTCCAAGATTAGGGCATCGTATGTTTGCGACCGGCCTTGTACAGCCCTCTTTTGGTTAACGGGATGGATTTTACAGGTAATGGATCGGGCACATGGCAGTCCCGTTTTGTCACTCATGACCCCACACTGCCGGTCTAGATCCAATGGCTGGCCTGCTACTGATGAGAAATGAGATGTGTTCCATGACGAAACCACCCGTCTTTCATCTGCGTACCTTTTGCTTTCAGTTGATTTGTTTTGGCGATTTTGGCCGGCTTTTCCAATTTAGGTGCAGCATCTACTGGTTTCAAGTTAACATATGCATGCAATGGTTCGGCAAGTACAGGTGTTCCATACCTTCGATGGTTATGGGAATAACGGCCGGCGAATCAGCAATGGGGGTGGACGCAGACGGCTCTTTCTTTCGTTTCTTGGGCGGTTGCGGATTAGATATCCTTTGGCTATCAGATGGCAGTGCGGCTGCTGCTTCAGGCAGGCCGGAGCAATAATCTATGTAATGGCACCAGGGGTTAACACACCAGCACATTGCAACTAACGAACAAACGGCCAGGCAACGCACTTAGGTGTTCCACAAAGGCAGTTTGCAGTATCGACTTTCGGCACTTATTACAGGAAACAACGACAGCTGGCTCCAATACCGATAGTCCTAGGGCGAAGGGATCATGGTCCGTTGGGTGCGGGCTTGCAGCTGATGCGCCATCGTCCGTATCTATAGTTCAAAGGGTCAGCACGTTGTAACCCAACAAGCCCTATCTAGTGTTCGTAGCGGCCATGCCATACCTAGCGGTCCGTCATGCAAGCCAAGATCCTCCCGGAGCGCCGACCAGCTCAAGTGCTCAAAGCCCTTGAGTAGTGACATGTACTGCACAAAGTAAGCGTGTTCCAAGTGACGAAGGACGATGCGGAGAATAATGGTCGACCGCAGTGATGAATTCGCGGCAGCAGAAGGCTAGACGAAAAGGGTTGTAGACTAATCAACCGACTCTGGGGACCTTCAGGTACTTCCAGCGACTGAGACTGCGGTCGTCGGATGTGAATACAATTTGATACACAAACAAACGTTGAACTTTTGACTGGGGTCCTTTGCCAATGCAATACGAATGATTCGACAGCTATGAGTATTCCCACCTATCGTAAACCAATGCCTGCGAGGGTTTGTACTTTCACGAATGACCGACGGAGGTTTGGGAGGCTGCCTATTGTCCAAAGTTTTGTTTGAGGTCGGAAGCTGTGACAAACTCGAGCGCGTTCTTGTTGACCTCAGTTGACAGCGTCGTCGAATTGAAAGCACTCTTTCAGAAGCAGCTATGGGCACTTACGATGGCGAGTGTTCGGTTGAATGGTTGGGGAGAAGAGGGAATCATTATGTCAGTCTATGGGTTTCCATTGGATTAAGTATGTGAGTGGAGGCGAAGGCTCGTAAGCAAAGTGTCTGTTCGGGCAGCCGTCAATGCTTTTGATTCTGAACTTGACGATGTACGATCCTGGAACTGCGACGCATGGTGCGGTGTTTTTCAGCTGACTGTCGCAGTTTCTCAAATACGGGCCTAATGGAAGGGTGACGTCGCAAATCCAAATCTTGGAGGTCAGCGTCGCCGTGGTGCTTACATGCGAGACTGTAGACGGAGCGCCTACTTCTTAACACTACGAGAGGCAGATGCACCGGTTTGATATTCATGCGGAACCACGTTTGAATTGAGTATACCTCGAGAGAACGTGCGCCAGTCAGCTCAAATCGCACCGATTCGGTGTTGACCTCTGGCAAAAGCAGTTTGAAGGAATGTGGTACGCAGTTCATGTTCTCTTGGATGCTACCATCGTCTCGTGGGATAGGCAATGGGCTCATCGATGAGCACTGCAGAATACGCCAAATTGGGCCGTGATTTTAACCGTAGTGTCAATATCCAGCCACCATCCACACCTGCGAGATATGCAAACTTCCAATAAGCTGGTGTAAAACTGTTTTGAGACACAATTGAAATAAAGTGCTTATTTTAAAGCAATCGTATAGTGCTAATGTACACAGCTGGTAATTTCTCAATATATGACTTATTTCGCCCTCGACGACCAAGCTGGAAATATCCTCAACTCATGTGGATCAACTTGCGCCAACCCAATGGAAGCAGTGCGTAGCCGCACTTGAGCCGCTTTTGCTGATGCAGCTGGTGTGCGGCGGTTGAACACTCTCTGTTCTCCGCAGAAAGCGGCCGGTTTTACTGCTGCTGTCGAGAGCGTCGACTGCGAGGATGTACACAGAGCTGTATTCCGGACGCTCGAAGTCATTAGGCGGTAATGAGAGAAGGAGGTTGATCGCGAGGTTGAGCCGGAACTCGATCGCGATGAGATCGAATCAGCGGTCAAGGGAAGCTTTCTGGAGTTTAGCACGGCTCTCATCGTCGCACTGGGCTCTACCCTGGTATCTTCTCTCATGGATTGAAATTTCCCACGCGTCGCGGCAATAGCTATCAAACTCGGTAAGCTCGGCATGCTCCTCATGGACGCAGAAAGAGATTGAACATTCTTTGTCTCGGCGGGCGCATGGTACGTGGCGCGCTGCAAGTCCTTTATGCGGGTTGCATCCACGGGAACATCTCGGGTGAAGGAGCATGCGAGCCGCGTCAGGTATGATGGCGATTGGAAGTATTTTAGATATTCATGTGACCTTGGACTGGGAAACAGGCGAACGAATCCTGAGCGTCGAGCATTCTGTGACCGAGGGAAAAAAACCGGGCATGGGTTAAGAATAAATGAATGCTTGTACAAGCCTCTGCGAGCGCTACCTCATCCTCAATCTCCTTCAAGCACTCCAGGAAGCTCCGGTCCAAGCCGCGCAAAGTGTTCGCCCAAGCCCGCCTATTTCCTTCGATGGGAATTGGAACCTCCTTTGCTCCTCTACTGGTTGTCCATCCTCGTTTTGGGCCTTCGCCGTCGCCGTTGGCAGCAGCCTCCAACGTGTCCACGTTAAAACCGACCAAGTTCAACACATCGGTAACGAGATCGTATTTCAACTCCCAGTCTTGTTCATCACTACTCTTCAGCGATGGGCTGATGTTCACCTCCATCAGCCATGGTTTCAGCTGCGAATCAATTAGGACATCGAATCCAAAGAGCTCGTAACAAGAGGACGGGCATGAGGCATACAATCGCATTCCACCAGCATTTTTAGCTTGACAGGATATAAGTGTTTTCACGATTAAATCATGGATCCTTTCCAAAACCGGTGCAAATTCGACGCCTGTTTTAGAGAAGTAAGCTTCGAGGACCTTCAATTTCCTACGAAACCGCAACACGGTGAACGGGCACGTTCACAGTACGTGCACAAATATGTTATACCGACCACTTATTTGCATTGGCAGGAAACCGCTTGTCGCCCAAAAGATATTCCATATTGAATTGCTGTGATTTGGGATGTCTGTGTCGCCTCTTATTAACACTGTAATTCGTTAGATGCATATGCCTGTTTTTTCGGGTTCTATCCGTTAGGTGATATCTGCAGCATGCTGATCAGCTGAATATTGTCAATCACGAACACCCGTTGTTACTCACTGGTCTGCCGCAAACCTAGCTATCCCATTGTGCCAGAAGTAAACCCTCAGTGGTTCCCATGAGGTTACGACCACATACAATCTAATGTCAAACTTGCGGCCTCCTATCAAATAGGGATTCTGCACATATTGTGAGATTACGACTGGCCGGTGTTTTAGTTTTTTGACGGTTCGGAATAGCGCGTGGTGCGTCAAGAGACGGATTCCCAGACCGCGAGCAGAAGCGGGCGGCTTCAGAATGAAGTACCGGGGAGCTGGCTGCCGAGCAGATAAACTGGAAAGGAGCTGGTGCTTTTGAGTCGGGAGCAGATATGTCTCTGGCAGATAATCAAACTCCTGACAGACGTTTGTCATAACCTTGCAATTGTCTGCGGATCTTTGCGCCAGTCACTAACCTTGTGACCAAACTTCGATCTCAGTTTTACAAAATTTGCCCACAACTTGTCCTTGCGCCCAATCTCGAAGCAAAGTGGAAAATGGTTGACCTTCTGCCAGTACTTGAGCGTTTTCAGCTTTTCAGGTGAGATATGGCGGCCCCATGCTGCAATCCAGTTTCTCGAGCGCGTCAAGCTGAAATTAGTCTGCAGAAGTACCGCTGAAATGGCGTTAATAAGTATCAGTTGTGTCCCGCATAAATTAGCAAGAAAATTTACCTACCACGAACGACCTTAGGCATCCACTTGGATGTTTTCCATTTCATCACCTGTTGTAACGTCCGGGGAAGTGGTGCGACTGCAAAGACATTGGCAGGCCGTTTCAATGAGGGATTCGGCACTGGACACATCGTTGTATGAACCGACCTTTCTCGCCTCCCTTGGGAAAATATAGCCACTGTGTACGGTCACAGAACAGACTAGGCCTTGTCGGGGGGCAAAGCTCCTCCTTGGAACATCCAGTTAGGCATGACTTGAGAGGATCGCTTGTGGGATCTATCTTCGTATTGATATGAGAAATTGTGACCTTCGGCTCTGATTTTACATTATGGCCAGTTACTCACATCCTCCTCTTCACCCAGAACTTCATCCAGATCATTCAAGGTCTCCAAGTCGGAAGTAATATCATCTTCTGAATCCGAAGCTGTGGCCCCGCTGGCATCGTCAAGATCCCATCCATTGCGACGACCCTGAGACGGACAGAAAGCGGGATTTGGCGTTGACAGATTGTGCTTTTCTGTGCATATTGTTGACATTGGAGTTTGGAAACGTCTTAATTACGATGAAGTTGCGATTTTCTCACGCGTCGCTGCGAAACTCCGACGGCTTGCAAAACAAACGCGTGAGCGATTTTCCTTATTCCGGCCTTTGATCCGTGCATTCATTATTGGAATTCGCTCCTTCGCCTCTGCCCTCGGCGCAGAGAAACAATGAATGCACTTTAAACTTCCATTGCACACTCTGACGACGAGACGGCAGGGGCGGCTGCGGCTGCGGCTTGCGCGTACACTTTATCTGGCTAATGAAATCGCACAGTGCACGCACGAAATCGCAGTGTTTTCACGAATATCGTTCCAAAAATCTCGAACTTCTATTTCAAGTCCTATCCTGACACTACCTACAACAGAGCCATCATTGTAGAAAGTGCTTATAAACGGGATTTTCCGTTTCGTTCACAAAGAAGTAATAACCAGCCTTGGATAATGATTCCAAGAAGGCATCAAAGTTCTTCCTCTGATCAAGAGGGACCTGGAGGCCGCAAAGGACACGACCCACATCGGCTCCATTGTTCCGATCTATAGATTGTCACGAAATTTTAGTTGTGGATTTAGCAGCTGCTATTAAAGTCACCAAAAGATACTCACAGTGAAATAAGCTAACGTTCCAATCTTCCTCCAAGAGTCTGAGAAACTTTTTCAAGGCACCGGGTCGCTCAGGAAACCTAAACCGGTAGAGTAGCTCATCGCTGACCAGCGGGCTCCTGCCTCCTGCCAGATACCTCGCATGCGTTTTCGCCATCTCGTTATCTGAGATATCGATTGCTTCGACTGCAATTCCTGTTTGAAGCAGCTGAGACGTCAGTTCTGCAACTTCCTCAGCTCCGTTTGTCACCTCGAAAGCAATGTAGATGTGTCCGTACGCCGGATCCGAATAACGGTACGAGAATTCAGTAACAAAGCGTGGATATATCATATTGTATAAAGCTCGCAGTGTTCCTGGCTTTTCGGGAACCAGGCAACTCAGCAGTGCTTCCTTGCCTTCTCCCAACCGCGCTCTTTCAGCGACGAAACGAAGTCGATCGAAGTTCATGTTGGCACCGCTGGTCACGCAAACGAAAACCCCGTCCTTGAGCTGCGGATTGGACGCAAGATAACGTTTACATCCGGCGAGACTTAGTGCCCCAGATGGCTCCAATATGGATCGGGTATCTTCAAAAGCGTCCTTAATGGCCGCGCAAATCTCATCGTTCGACACAAGCACAAAGTCATCCACCACCATCGAACATAAGCGATGGGTTTCTTTCCCCACTCGACCCACAGAAGTACCATCTGCAAACATTCCAGCTTCCTTAATCTCAACCACCTCTCCGTGCCGAAGTGATTGAAACATGCCATCAGAATCAACTGTGTTCACACCGATAATCTTGACTTCAGGTCGGATTCTCTTGACGAATGCACCAACACCCGCCAACAATCCTCCGCCTCCGCAGCATATAAAGATCGCGTCCAAATGATCCTGCTTCAACTGGCGTAGGATCTCAACTCCAACAGTGCCTTGCCCAGCGATCACATAAGGATCATCAAATGGTGGGATGAATGTGAGATTCCTCTGTTCGATAAGTCGCATGCACTCTGCCTTGGCCTCATCAAAGTTGTCACCAATGAGTACAACTTCAGCTCCGAGTCGCCGGACCGAATCAACTTTGATTTCTGGTGCGAACTTGGGCATGACAATGGTTGCCTTAATGTTCAGCTTCTTTGCAGCCAGTGCGACACCTTGGGCATGATTTCCTAGATATACCCGTAGTCAGTAGGGTCCAAATTGAACTCATTGTAAGCATAATCCGAACCTGCACTAACGCAGCACACCCCTCGGTCACGCTCCTCCAAGGTAAGGTTGTAGATCTTGTTGAAGGCTCCTCGGCATTTGAAAGAAAATACTTGCGGCTGCATATCCTCTCGCTTCAAAAATATTTGACTGTCGACTCGTGCTGACAGCTACGAGACATCAGCAGTAGGCCCCTGGCCGGAGCGTCCCGATCGAACTAGCTACTCACTTTGGTGGCCAGCATCAAGGGCGTTTCAATCGCAACATCGTAGACTCTGGCGTTCAGGATCATCTTTAAATAGTCAATTTCCTCGTCCTCCACGATAGGAGGAACGGGAAGCTTTCCTCCAGAACCATTAGAGTTGATGCTGTCGGTGCTCGCGTTACGAGACCGCATCCGTCTGGCGACATCAAGTCGCGCTTGAGGAATGGAGGGCACGGGCCACGAGAATTCCTGCTTCTGAATGTTCGGCGAATGCATGCTCCCCAGCGCGCGAGATGTGGTTCCCACCATAACTGCCGTCGTCGATGCAGGGCCGGTGTTGTGTACGATTCCAGGCGGAACGTCCGGAAAGGATATGGTCATTGTTGGCTTACTCATTACGACCAGCGGCTGCCGGGCAAGCCGGTTGACAACTTTTATACCTACTCCTGCGCGGACCGCAAGCTTATCGTCGTTCGCGCAGGTGACAAGGAAAAAAAAATCCCGACCTCCAATCTGGACTAGGCGCTGTAGTAAACGTGGAGGAGGAATGATAACAAGAAACTCGCGTTTGTTTGTTCCATTTGTCGAACTTTTAGTCATTTTTAGCTCCGCATTACAACAAAATCAACAAATTCTTTATAGAAAACAACGATGCTCAAACGATGCTTCTGTAGGAAACAACTCAACCACCTATGCTCATACTATAGACTCTAGATAGTAGGATTTACCGCATGGTTACTAGCTCTTCCGCTGCGGTTGGATGAATCGCAACAGTACTATCAAAGTCCGCCTTGGTGGCACCTAATGCAGCAAACAAATCCCAATCGTCAACGGCATCTACTGGTTATCCTTACATGTTCCAAAGCCACTTACCCATCTTTATAGCCACTGCAAAACCTTGTAAGATTTCATCTGATGCTCTGCCTGCAATGTGTAGCCCGACGATCTTCTCTTCGGGGCCGGCACACACAAGTTTGTAAAACGTCGCTTCCTTGTGGTCTATATTACTTCAAGTCAGTCTCTTAAAACGATGTGAACTTCCATCATAAAAGAGCGTGAACACTGACCTGACATAGAGAAGTACATATTCGTGAACTAGGATCGCACGATAGAACTTAGTATACCTGGCTGCTGGTGAAAACCCATGAGTTCAGAAGGCACCAACCTGCGACTGATAGATCTTCACATGTTCTTTGCCATACTTGGCTATGGCTTGATGTTCCTAGAAAGAGCACGACAATGCTTAGAGAAAATCCAATCGAAAGTCCCATTACCGTGAACGCTTACAGCCATGCCAATGCTGCCTGGAATGACAATATCAGTACTTCCGTGATGACGAAGCTCATCCTAAGGAATGCTTACCGCAAGGCGGATGAGAGAAGATGACGGATGGAATGTTGTTGTAGTCAAGTTTCGAATTCAGTTTTCCGCCGAACAACCTATCCGCTAACGTTCTTCCTGCTTTAATGGCCACTGGAGGGGAAAGACGTCAGTATAAGTCGCTTTTCAACGTCTTCACAGGGTAGCGCACCTGGGGTTAACATGGCGATGCCGCAAACGTCACCCACGGCATAGACACCGTCCGCGGCAGTAGCTTGCCACTCATCCACCATGATGAATCCTTGTTCATCAGTCTTAACGTCAGTCACTTCCAAGTTCAGAGGCTTCGTGTTCGCTTTCCGGCCAATAGCAAAAATGATTTCTTCGTATCCTTCATGTACCGTTTTTGTGTTATCTTCCCTGCACTCGGATGATAGCACCAACCGCTTAGCACTCTCTGTGCCATGATTTTCGACTTTACTGATGCTGGAGCACTTGACCACATCTAAGCCAGACTTGACGTACTCATTCATGACAGTTTTCCGGATTGACTCATCGAAAGATCGAAGAAACTCGTCATGGCGGATAAACAGAGATGTCTGAGCACCAAGATGGTGGAAGATCCCTGCGATCTCGACACCGATGTATCCAGCTCCAACAACGGCGACCTAATTGTATGCCATTAGGTTGGGCCGTAGTTGGCCGGAAATGCCGCTCACCGGTGAACTCACCTTCTTGGGCATATCCTGCAGCTCAAAGAACCCATCGCTGGTGATACCTGCGTAGCCACACACAGTCAGTATTCAAAGTGTTGCGCTGCAATAGCTTGACATATCGCTGCTGCATACCATATTCCCTGGCTCCTGGTGCCTGCGTTCCCCGGCATCTCTCGTGTCAATACATGCATTTCTCACAAGAACGCGACATCAACATACCGGCGGAATCCAAGGATGGCTACCTGTCGCGATCAAGATATGCTTTCCAGAATAATACTCTCCTCCAACGTCGATTGTTTTGTTATCAACAAATTTTGCGCTTCCGAGAATCCGGTCGATACCGTCTTTTTGCAAGTTGGTCTCGTAAATCTTGTTCAAGCGTTGAATGTACGCATCACGCTTTTGCTTGATAGTCGACCATGAGAACCCCCGCACGTCAACGTCAAAGCCATATCCCTTTGCATCTACTAGTGCCTCAGCAAGGGAAGCCGCATTCCACATGATCTTCTTCGGAACACATCCTAGCAGACCCGAGATCGAGTCGGTGATCAGTAATTGAATGGTTTCAAACATACAAAAAGTGAGCGGCGGGCCACTGACCAACATTAACACAAGTTCCTCCATAGCGGCCATTCTCGACAATAGCAACCTTAGCGCCGTGGGCGGCCGCCCGACGAGCTGATGCGATGCCACCACTTCCGGCCCCTAGAACGAGGTAATCATATACATGCTTGATTGGAGACATGCCTGGAAAAAGGAGGCAATTACAATGACTGGTCTGAATTGGATACAGATATGATCTGAAAGTAAGATACGCAAGAATCGCTGGTTTTGAAGGCTTGCGAATGCTTGGCCTCTACGCGCGTTTTCCTGATCAAGATTCATGACAAATGATACGATGGCCACTAATACGGGCCGTTGAAGCAGCATCTCAGAGTAAGGAATACAGCTATGCGCTTTTGAGGGAGATGATGGTTACGGTCTGCGAGGCAAGCTGGGCGACTTGCGATGGCTCCCTCTGGTCCTGCCCCAGTGCAACTCAGATCTCCCTTAAGCCTAATCTAGATCTGAAAACGAGGCTTAATGAAGCCATCATCGCCTTTGCAGCGAGTGGGAAAGAATCATGGCCTTGATCTTTTGATCTTGATGGATCCTGATGCGACGACTTCCCGCCGTTGAAGGCCGGGTTTTCGCAGTCGCCGATGCCCTGCGTTCGAGGCGCGGAACACGCAGTTTTCTTTTTCATTTGTTGGCGACAACAGAATGTCATCTGTGCGAGATCCTTTAACAGCGGAAAAATGCCGACGGCCACCTCGTCCAGGAAGGACGTACGAGCAACCACAGGAGAGGTTCCCAAGGAAGGCCCACCATTCTTTTGGGTTCACTGTCTGGGAAATGGAGTAGTTTTGTATTTGCTCTTGTTTCACCAGCAAGTGTCCAGCGACACCTCTGCGTTATATAACTACGTCCGTGCATTGTTATACCTGCGCATCATCAGTGCGATACTTGGGTGCTTTGATGGCAGTAGTAGTGGCGACGGTGTCTTGAATGGCACGCCCGCTCTCAAAAGGACCGTAACATCCATGTTCGGTCTTAGATCCGTGATGTGGGGCATGTTCTGGTCATGTATCGCCGCATTGATAGCCTGGACAGTGATGGTATTGTTCGGTGCACCGTTATTTGAGTGAGTCATGCATTTGTATTCTCTGTCTTTATGAAATCCTCTCACATTGGGTGTGTCTAGCTTGGTGGAACGTACATGGCTTGCTGCCATAGCATTCGCACTGATAGCACTTTTCCCGGTCGGAGCTACGTTAAAAGGCGATGGTGACCTTTGGATGCACGTTTTTAGGCCATCTTCAAGGTAGGAACTGCACCGTGAATGTCGACGATTCCCAGTCGAATAACAAAAGACATTTGTCCAAGCAGTACTTCTTCGCCAATCCAAAGCCTAGTCACTATACCTCTGGTAGGAGCTACCATTGGCGCATGGGCCTCTGCTGTCGCACTACCACTAGATTGGCAGACAGAATGGCAGGTATGTCTGAATGCTTTACGCTATCTTCAAGAGCAGCGATCCTTAATTGCAACGACGGCAGAGATGGCCAGTGGCAAGCAACTATGGCGCACTGATAGGCTACCAGATTGGCCTTTTCGCTGCAATCATCACATGCAAGCTGCAGAGCAAGCATGGAGATTGAACTAGCTGGATGAATCTTGATCCAGGAACGTGGCTGCGGCTTTACTGGCCGAGTGATGCGCACCATGCAGCACCTCAACACCATGAACCGGATGCATGCTAGACCATTGACGAGATCGTCCATGATCCTCATCGTTGTACTTATTTATGCTGTTCCGAAGATGCGCAGGGGGCTGTGATTGACGCTTGGGCCCGGGGGCATCGGGAGCGTGTGTAACTTATATATGTCGAGGTAGAATCTGCGGGTTCATTACCACTGTCTCGAAAGCCAACAATCTTTACCCTTTCGGAGACCTTTTACTTGAACGTTTGCATTTTCCATCGTTGCTGATTGGAGGAGCTATGTTTCCACTTTCGCATCCATTCAATGCAAACATGCGTAAGAACTAAAACGCTTAACTTTGTATGCATTGAACATGTGGGGGCATTGATACTCTAGAAAGTAATCCCTGGAACTCTTCATTTCCAAGGTGCCATGATATAACTGGTGCAAGTATTTGCACCGGCCCCCAACATAGGGTCTGGTCAAAACAACTGAAAATGGGCAATGTAAGCAGTACAAAGCAGAGAGGCAACCTACAGCATCCTCCTGTGCGAAGCTCAGGCCGGTAGTTGAGATTTCAGGTCGCGCCGGGAACTTTTTTTTGGATTCCAGGTTGTGAAGATTGAAGTAAACCACATCGGCAAAGTCTCACACTTGACGATGAGGATATCGTCCGCACTGCCTAATGGCTTGCGCTCTAGCATGCCATGTGTTTGCCCGGGCACGAGATACCCCAGGATAGCCATAAGGCTACTGCCAGCTACTTCACATGTGGAGATTCATTGTCGAGCTTTTTCCTCATCAAAAGCCCAGCTATCAAACTATTGGCAAGCATATTGGTTTAAGAATTCATTCGCATGGAAGCTCTGAACTGACGCTACTATTTGCAGGGATGCGATGTATAAGCGAGAAAAAGGGAAGCAGACATCTAAAGCTCCCATTGAGACATACACAAGAATGACCAGCGTAGACTCTGCCAAGCTGTCGAGTCCTCCCAAACGTGCCCGCATGCTCGTCCGCGATTTCATTGATGACTCTCTTTATAATCCCCACTACGGCTACTTTTCGAAGAAGGCGTATATCTTCAGTCCGGCCGAGAACATCCCGTTCAATGAGATTCGAGATAGTTATGCGTTCATGAATTACCTGTCGAAACTATACAAGGAGGTTGAAGGCGAATACAACGATGTGAATGACATTGCCCGTCAAGTATGGCATACGCCAACAGAGTTGTTCAAGGTGTCTTGCCGAGACTGCCAGTATTCTTGAGGTTCACGTACTAACAGAACGTTTTTCCAGCCTTGGTATGGCTATGCACTTGCAGAACATATGGTCCGTCAATTCATAAAAGATCCGAAAGGAAGCGATCAATTGATTATATACGAAGTGGGTGCTGGAAATGGAACACTGATGATGAACATTCTGGACTATCTAAAAGAGAGATACCCGGATATATATCAACACACCAGATATCGGATCATTGAGATTAGCCCAAAACTTGCTGAGAGACAATCGGAACGTCAAGATGTACGACAAGCATCGCAACGGCATCATTGCGTGGAGATCATCAATCAGTCCATATTCACCTGGAAAGAGCATGTGCCTGACCCGTGCTTCATCATTGCTATGGAGGTCATTGTGAGTTAAACCACAACACCGTTTGAGTTGGAGAGCTTCCATAACCAATTCGTACGTAGGATAACTTCTCGCACGACCTGGTACGTTATGACGCTGAAACTGGTGAGGCACGACAAGGTATTGTTCTTTGTGACGAAGATAGCGATTATCAAGAAGCTTTTGAGCCGTTATCGGATCCGTTGATCAAGAGATACCTTGACCTTCGTTCGAAAACGTCTTACAGATCTCCGCTGCAACACTCTGCCCTCCGACGCAAACTCAGGTCTCTTTTCCCATTTGCACCAAATCTCACGGGCCCAGAGTTTTTACCAACAATGTGTCTGAAGCTATTTGATCAGCTTGCAACGCAATTCCCACAGCATCGCCTGATTCTGTCAGATTTTGACGCACTTCCGGATTCTGTACCGGGGTTGAATGCGCCGGTGGTACAAACCCGTTATCATGAGATGATGATCCCCTGCTCGACCTATCTCGTGCAGCCGGGATGGTTTGACATCTTCTTCCCGACGAATTTCGAATTGATGAAGGATATTTATGCTCTAGTTTGTGCAGAACAGGGCCGTGGGGCACAAGTCGTGACCCAACGCAAGTTTCTGGAAGAAAATGCCGACATTGCGCAAACGCGAACCAAAAGTGGCGAAAACCCGATGCTGACTTTCTATCAGAATTTCAAGTTTTTGGTGTCATAGCGCATTCACTCACAGTTTAGTGTAGTAGCAGTTGAAATCGGAGATGTGTAGATCAGACATAGGCTATCGATAGTTCTTGTTAGCGACGTCGGACCCAATGAGAACTGCACGGCGTCGCTAGACGCTAGAGCAGGAAATAGTCAGAGATATGACTTCCAAATGCTGTTCGTTCCCTTCCATGGGGTCTCAGTTTAGATACACAAAATTTCAGCTATGTGCAGAGTTCATCGGAGAAATCTTGAATGCAGTATATATATATATATATATGTTACTCTACTTTCTTGTTGCCTGCAGCTCTTGCTTTTTCCCGTTGCGCGTAAATATGGGACGTGAATGGGCTATTGAATCACAGGCGCTCGAGTCAGTACTGACTCGTTCCGCTAACGCTTTGTCGCCAGCATGGACTTACCCCTCAAAGAATTCAACAGCAATCAAGTAAACTAAGTAAACGAGGGCGGTTAAAGCCAGACCTGCCGGGCTGCTTGACCTGTATCCAGACCGTCAGTCCCATGCGTGTTGCCATTATAACCCAATACACCAACAAGCACTCACCACAACGCTCCACCCAGAAAGCAAAGTGTGGATCCAAAGTACATGGGGTTTTCGAGGACATTGAACGGGAAACCGGTCACGCGTTTCTCCATGAGGATACCAAAGTAGTCACCTGGAGCACGATACAGGGAGTTAGATGCAGGCAACAGCATTGACGCAAGTTCAATTCAATGGCTCACCCAAGTAGGTGCCAGTAATGCCAAGCTTGTACATGCTGGAAAGCACCAGAACATTTCCGACAGCAATCAACAGTGCGGCATAGATCTTCACGTAAAAATGATCCAACTGTTGTGACCTCGGCTGATGGTCCATCGCCACGGTGAAACTACACAATTTCCGTCGTAAGTGATCTTAACGTTTAACAGCCTCAACAGTGGGGCAGGTTCTTACAGATAATCTCGTAATAGCCCCAATGTAAATATGGCGAAGGCCAAAAAGTAGCAACCCCGTATTGGTGAACCCATTATTCTTGTTATCGTCTTATTCCGGTATTCTATCTGCGAGATAAGCTTTCCGTTCCATCAACGGTAATATTTGCGGAAACTTGGCCATTACCATTACGAGCGACAATGTTCCACATAGTCGGATTGAAAATGACAGACGCAGCTGCGATCCATAAGGTCGGGTGTGCCCAGTTGATATCGCGGATTGCCTGGAAGGCATAGTCGATAGGATGTGCGACGGTTACGGAAGTCATCGCGTATATGAAGTTTGTTCGGTGGAAGTGCTACGGGAGGGCAAGATCGAGTGAAGTAGGCGCCGGCGCCGTTAACTTGTCGTCGTCGTTGTCGTTGTTTGCAGATACTCCGTCTCTCCCTCTCTTGCTATCGTTCTCGCTCGCTCTCTCTATCTGTCGTTTGCCCCGCCCGCCGTCTAGCCGTGCTGCTTTATATGCATCGCCGTCGCTCTCGTCGCCGTCGCCCAAGGTTTGGGGCCTCGGGCGAACTTTTAATATATTTCATCCATGAAATTTACGTCTAAGTGGTTGAAATTTATGCAAAATAGATTTCACACGTCGCTCCAACGCAACGCAAATCGCAAACGGCTGTTAACACGAGATCCCCCCGCATCCGAGAGGACTTTGGCAAACGGTAGCGCCACGACCACACAGGGTAACAAGAAACGAAGGAAGGAAGGAAATGTCTGCATCCGCTGCTCGTCAAAGATGGCTTGTGCCAATCGAGCCCTTGTTCCCTCTTTTGGCCATCGGTGCTCTTGGCTTTCTCATGAGGTGGGGTGTCAAGTCATTTCAGGAATATGAGAACTATGGCAAGGTATGAACATTGGTCGGGCTAACCAATAAAAAGTCCTTTGAAATTTGGTGGTGCGTTTGCATTGCAAATTCACATCATGTCCAACTTCTTATAGCCGAAAAGATGGAGTGTGGATCGTTGGGATCGCCGTATGATGGAACGGGATAGCAGGCTGACCGGCAACGTCAACATTCAACGGGTACGTGCCCAAGGTGTACATGAGATAACGGGAATTTTGCTCACCTCCTGTTTCTTTGTCACAGGCTGAAATCGAGGCTCCAAAACAATTCTCCGTAAACTCTGCTTGGGAACTGGAGCGTCCTTTCATGGCGTAATGTTGCAGTTTGTGGATACCTTGGAAAGACACATGTGGATCAGATCTCAAGCATGGGATAGCAACAAGCAGAAATACATATATGCGCCATAACGAAGCCGCTCTGCAGTCCAACCCAAATATGAGACTTTGACCTTAGACACTTTCTTGAAAGTTGATCTCGACCGGATGTTCATATGCGAGCAGAAATATCTCAATTCCTCATATAAAGTCCTTTGAGAAAACGCTGCTTTGGGAGCCCTGCATTTTCATTCTAGCAGTTTATGTTGGCTTTCATGAAATCAATGCGCCAGTCAGTGCTAAAATCGCCGAAACAGCGGAATATATATTTTTTACAGGATTCGATGTCGATCTACATAATAGTTCAGAATGATACAGACAAGCCTAGATGTCGAATGGCCAACCCAGCCACAATTTACCGGACGGCAATGGGAGGGAATCGGCTATTTGACTGGCCCGACGAGTAAGAAAGGCCTGTGCAGCCATCTCATTTTCGACGCTCGCTCCGCAATCCAAAAGGTCTTTCAGAGTGTCTTCAATATCAGCCCAACTGGTCAGTGGATTGGCTATCACTGCACGGAAGGCGTCCACATCGCGGCCGTGGAAGTTTACCCGTGTTCGTGATACAAACCCCGGTGGCGGCCTTGCACTTTCCAGTTCAGTGCCGTCCCGCGATGCCAGACCGGCAGTCGCCAAGGCAATCTGCACCTTTTTCGTGCACTCACTAATATGGTCGGATTCTTCTTCGGTAAGATCGTCACCCGAATGGACCTTCTCGCGCAGAGCGACGGGAATGTAGCGGAACAGAAAGATGTTGGTTTGTGGAATGTGCAAGCCTTGGAATGCCTTGCTAGGGTGGGTATCGACGCGAACGCTCATCTGTCTAGCAAGAGTGGCACTTCGTGTGACCAAGCACTCCAAACCATCCCGTCCTAGTAAGTGTAACGTCGCATGAAGATGCAAAGAGGTGGCTGGACGAGATCCCTCTAGTGTGAATCGCCCTAGGTCTGGGGAATCTTGCCTAATAACGTAATTGGCCGTCTTGCGAATCGCATGAGCAGAAGTCGGATTTTGAAACAGAACCAGCCCTAGGCCCATTGGTGTGTACAGCTGCTTATGGCCGTCCACAGTGATAGTATCAGCTTTGCGTATGCCATCGAGCTTGCGGCGATGTTCGTTTGAAAAGATTAACGGCCCACCCCATGCAGCGTCGACGTGAAAGTGGATTTTATAGTGTTCACAAAGAAGACCAATCTGTTTCAAGGGATCGATGCTCCCGGTCTCTGTAGTACCAGCAATTCCGACAATGGCAATAATTAACTTCTTCTGTTCTTTCATTTGATTGATGGTCTCTTCCAGTAAATCCATTCGTATCCGGAAAGAATCATCAGTGTCAATGGTGACGAGGCCTTCATCTCCTAGTCCAAGTAAATCTGCAGCTTTCTTGAACGAATAATGCATCAGCCGGCTTCCAATTATCACAGCACCTTCGTAACCGTAGTGTTTCAGCGCACGAAAGAGGCCAGCTCTCTCGACGCCAGCAAAGTCCTTGTCCGGGTCAGCCGGAAGTGCCGAGTTCCGCGCCGTCCACATGGCAGTTATATTAGCAACCGTGCCTCCGGAGCAAAAAACACCCAAAGAGTGCTGGAAACTATGGATATAATTGTCGTAGAATTCTGCATTGTTGCGGTAAAACTCTCGATGCAGCATGGCTATGGTCTGCCTCTCGAGATACGTGATCGTCGATGCGGTCTCAAGCTTGACGACATTCTGATTCATAGCTGCTAACAGACGGGCGAGTGGTCGGTGAAAGTAAGGTAACGCAGTCGTCATATGTCCAATCATTTTCGGAGCACTGACTCGAGTCGCACGGTCAATCACATTAGCTTTGATAGTCTGAAGATACTCTTCCATATTTCCTGATGATGGTCGTCGAGTTGGTACTTCCGACCCCGAAAACTTATCCCTCATGTCATCTGGTGTGGAAGACGCATACACCGGAGCGGGTTCGTTCAAGAAAGCATCAATGATGCCACTCAGATATCTGTCAAGCTTGTCCTCGCTTTTGTGAGTGGCAACAAAGTAGTGCAGGACCGAATCATGGTCATGATATGAATGCCGGCGATCTCTGTGTTCTGCGGTACAAGCATCATCACTTGTTATCTCAGAATGGTCGGCGGTAAAGTCTCGAGTTTGCGACGACGACTTCATGTGTTGTACACCGCTGGCCCCGCTGTACCAGAATGGGAAATCGTCTGGAAAGTCTTCATCGTACCCTTCATCCACATCACCCTGCTCACTGTCCGGAGTCGGAGGTCTGACATCTGGTATTGCGCTGGACCTGAAACTTGATGGGTCTGTCAGTAGCGAAATGTGTCAGTATTCTGAACTGGACCATAGTTGGCAGTAAGCCAGTAAAGCGTCACTTGGGCCTCACCTGAACCTGCGTTGTCGTTCTCATTCTCCGAGCTGTCGACGGACATTCGACGTATCGGGTCTGTGATCGTCTCTAAGGACGGTTGTGTGCATGCAATATTCTGTACAATAGCCATTCTACTGTATACTAGCTACTCTATCAAAGAATGGACTCTCTTTAAATATGCGCACTGCGTCAACGGTGCTGCTGCCTCAGTGAGTCCCTTCCCAAAGGCCCCTTCAATCGCAGGTAGTGTGATATACCTGTGTCGGGCGGAATGTCCAACCACAGTAGTTTCTTTCCACGCAGCAAAGGAATGACCATCGATCGCCCGGCCAGCTACCGTCAAGAGGATTCCCTTCGTCCGTTGTTCACCCCTTTCTTCCGGCGGGGGATTAGACGGAAATGGATGGCGGGCAGATGGGAACTCCCTGCAAGTCAGTCAACGGGAATGCTGTGTTTTGTTTTAATGGGGCGCCAAAGCGACATTTATTAGTGGGCTGATCTTTTGACAGCGGCTCAAACATCCATCGCCGACTGGACATTTCGACACCAGCGTCGCATAACCGCATAGGCCGATTCTGCGCAATGGCAGCTAGAGCCTTCCGCTAACGGTTCGCATGGCAAAATGCCACGAGAAGCATTCTGCACCTGCTCCGTGGGGTATTACCGTGCTATACGGACTGTGCGTTTGAGCTTGCAGTTGGAAGCCACTGTGAGAGTGGACTTTAGAAGTTCGGCTTTGCTTTTAGGTGGAGGACTGGAAAGGGCCAAAGGAAAGTAGCTCGAGCCTAATTAGCTTTGGGTTATGATGGGTGTGCGACCGACGAACAGGCCTTCCCCCTGTGTTCTGTATGCACACGGACGGCGGTATGCGATGCCACAATGTACCATGAAACCATGAAACTTGAGAAGCGAGAGCCAACTGAGTAGCCCTGTGAGGACTCTAGCATCTTGAATCTTCCCTTCCAATGGCACGTCCATACTCACGTTTTCTGTGACGGATGCGCCGGCCGGACTTACCAGCCAATTCTGACAGTGCATTGATAGCGCCATTGGTATTTGCCCGCTACAAATCGGCGATTACGGCCCCCGAAGGGAATGCAACTACGCTTGAACTGTATACTCATCACACCTGCGATAGCAGTAAAACAGCCGAAGGAAAGTGTCACCTTTACCAACAGAGCATTGTTGCCGCGAACACCGTAGCCCCACGCATTCGACAGCATGGCCGCTGCGGGTGCTACTGTTTATAAGAAGGCCGGCAGTCCGCTTTCCTCACCGGACCTGACATTGCCGCCCAAAATGCGGACAGGTCCTCCATACAATGCATCTCTTCACCAGCTACTCCAGGGCTTGGCAATCCCAACTCGGGGGTACCTACGCACACCTCCGAAGCCAGATGCCTGCGCATAGGCCTTGGCTTCATCATCTGATCCTACATCGCAGTGGTGGAATGATACTCGCATATTCCGAGTTCTGGGTCCTCAGAACATCTAGAGTGTGTATTAGGTAAGCATCCCGACACGCGTGCGAGCAACAGCTTTTTGATGCAGACACTTGGTTGATTAGTTCTCGCTTGACCATGCTCTCTTCAAAGACAAAATCAAGTCGGTCGCTGGCCCAGTTGATGCGGTCGCCGTCTTCCGAGATCAGCACGCTTTCTGTTGACCAGGGCCAGCCTCCACAGTCCCCATTTCTCCACCATGCATAAGCACGCTCCATTTACCGCCATCTCTGAACCCTGATACCCTTTCACCAGTACTGTGGGGTTTTGTCTACGGAAGTCCCAACGGGCGCGTGGATCCGGATGTGCTAGCACTGGCTGGAGGGCAGACCCAACTCGTTATATCGACCGCTGAAGGCCTAGAGTTGGTTCCTGTGCCGTCTCATTTGAAAGAGCCGGAGAGTTGGAAAAGTTTACCTAATGCCGCAAAGCGCAAAAAGGTCCAGGATGTATTCGGAGCGGCTGAACCGAAGAGAATCAGGAGGTTTTGGGTTGAGCTCAAAGACATCAAAATGAGGAGCAGTACAGGAGGTGCACCATCTGTCATCGGTGACGTAGAATGTGAATTTGAGTAGTTGACGCTCAGTTCTTCATTCAGTACCAGCGGCAGTTCGCAGAGTCCAGATGGAGAACCATCGAGCGAACAAGCTTCGGCAAAGAGTCAAGACTCGTCGCCCTTCACATGACCAGTCACATGCGGTCAATAACACCACGTGTTTAATCACATGACCGCCCGCAAAGTGGCACGCAACCGCGCGTTACGCCGGCTTTCAATCCAAGGCAGCACGAATCCAAGAATAGCTACACACCTACGGTGACCGGTGCGGCGTACAATATCACACAGACAGCGATAGTATTCTCACCTCTTGTTGAAGTCCAGGAAGAAGGACTTTTGCTCTGGTCCACAGCTTGTCTATAAAAGAAAACGGCCTCAACCCACTCTCATCGCTTCCAAGCAGCTTCTGTCAACGAATAATACTACCAATTACCACCAGCCACATTCACCGAACCTTATCATCAAAATGCGTCCTTCTATATCCAGCACCGTTCTCTTTGGTATCGTCGCCCTCGCACCCTTTGCGGCCGCCCAAAGTACCTGTCTCCCGACTGATTTGAAGTGCATAATGACGGAGGCCCACTATACTGTTTTGGGAACTGTTGTCTCTACGAACATTGGCGAAATCGTGGATGGCGTCACAGTCGACCCATCCAAGTACAACGCTACCATGACCATCGACTGCGTCTACTCTTCGGCGGGAAAAAGTAAAGGAACAGGCGCCGGGCTCGTCGGTAGCAACGTTCTGGTGGCCGGATTTGGAGACCCGAACCCGCTGTGTCCCAACAACAAAGGTGCACTCGCCACCCCGGGTGCTCCAATGATGCATTTCCTCCACGTTGCCAGTATCGTACCGAATGGCGAATTACCAGTGTTTTCCGTGTTCAACCCTTGCGGTGGCGCCGCTGAAGCGTCGGCGGCGAACTTTCAGTTATTGTCGGATGTACTTGCCGGCGTACCAACGAATGCGATTCAGCCACCGAACCGTGGAACAAAGCCGGAATGCACTTTACCAACTCCCACCGCAAAGCCTACTGCTACTACGACACCTACAACTACAACTGGCAACAAGGCTGACGACTTAGGAAGCGGTGCAACGGATGTCGTTGCCAACAAGTGGATGGTGGGCGGGACTGTCATTTCCGGGTTGATGGCAGCTGCCGGCGCCCTGATCGCGTAGAAATATAACATTTTTTCAAGCAGTTGCCAGCTAGTTGGTTTAGTTGGACTATGTAGATTGATAGTTAGCGAATTAATCAGTACAGATATCTAGTGAGTATCTCTTAATGTGTAGAAATTGGTACAAAAATATCATCCCATGAAGTAAACAAACTATGTTCAAAGAAAGCGTCCGCGGTGCTTTGGTTTGCTTATGCAATTCCGCTCAAGCGCGCGCGCTTGTTGCTCGTTTATAGCGTCGCTTCCTGACGAACGAACCAAGGCGACTGGGTTTTTTAGCAGCAAGGAAGCAAAGAGTCATGTTTCAAGCATTGCGAGTACCACTGCTTTATCAGGTTATAGCCGTTCTTAGTTTCGTGCAGACTGTATACGGGATTACATCGATCCCAAATGCAACGTGGAGCGAGCCAAGCTTTGATTACTGTGCAGCACTCCCAGATCCGGACGCATGCCTACGCATACAGACAGAGGCAAGGCTTGCCAATCAGAGCCCACTGAGCAAAGGGACACCATCAGTTATGTACATGCAACTGCACACAAAGTCGATCATCACGAATGCCGATGCAAACAGCACAGCGATATTTTATCCGCGGGTAGACGACTACAGCGAACTGGTCATTCCCGATAGTATGTTGATTGGAGACGACCCTTCAAGCGCTACAAATTGTCTGACTTATTCATCTTTAGGCTGGGGCAACCTAGTGGACGATCTCTCAGATGCGACCTTTCCAACCGTATCAATGACCCTCCTTAACAGGGACAAAATCTGGACCTTGCCAGAGTTACAGTGGGCTATACGGTTCAATGGCATCATCCATTACGTTCCGTTCCGAACTGCTCTTGTCGTATTGGATAACGGTATGATCGGCACACCGTTTTCTCGTCATGCATATTCAAGGGCACTCTTCTCATCGGTGCTGACACATTAGGAAACGTTGTTGATTTCAAATGGATGCCGACGACGTGCACGTTGAGTACTTGTCCTTGTGTCGACAATATCTGCGCGGTGGTCTGTCCAGACACCAACTGCAACCTGAAAGTAAGCTACCTCGTCATTTCCGTGGGCAGGCCAGGGCGACTTCATGCTGACGCCGTTTATACTCGCCACTTGCAGGTTTATGTGGCATGGTCTGGCACAGACAGTTCTGGTGCGATAATGGACAGTGCCTCCCGAGACATATGGCGACTTCAGAATGCCTTGTGAATTTCTACTTTTAATCCCCAGTATAGGACTGCTCCATGTAGCCGTCAACCTTATATTTTACACCATGAAATACTTAAATAAGCAATGGTCAGGCTGCGGTGAACCGATCTTCGATTTGAGCGTTCTGTCTTGATGATGTTCTCCTCCGTCCAGCTTACACCAGGATGTTGACCACAACCAGAGTGCCGTTGGCCCCAGCGCCTCCACTACCCATATCCATATCCATATCCACATCCATCCTCGCCGAAAGGCCGTCGTTAGTTTTCATTATCGTCGTCAACGAATGTGTCGTCACAAGTCCGCGTTAGGTTTCCCCAATTCTTTGGGGGGACTTTTTTATTCTCTTTTTGACTACTTCCAACCGCATTTTGCAAGATCTCAGACAAGGCAACTCTCAAAAACCTCCTTTTTAACGCTTGAATTAGGAATCGGAGAAAGATGACTGTTGAAGGCCAGTACGTCCTGTTGGGTATGGAGAACCCTTTGTTGGATATCTCCGCCCACGTCAAGCCAGAGTTGCTCCAAAAGTACAACCTCAAGGCCAACGATGCCATCCTCGCGGCCGAAGAACACAAGCCTCTTTACGATGAGCTTTTGAAGGACTACAAGGTGGACTACGTCGCCGGCGGTGCCGCTCAGAACACTCTGCGTGGTGCACAATGGTTGCTCCCCCAGAACTCCACCGTCTACATCGGCTGTGTTGGTAAGGATGCCAACGCAGAGACACTTCGGGAAGCTGCCGCCAAGGACGGTCTCCGCACAGAATACCTCGTCGATGAATCTACCCCGACCGGTCTCTGTGCTGTGCTCATCACGGACGAAAACCGCTCCATGGTGACTGACCTCCAAGCTGCCAACAACTACAAGGAAGAGCACCTCCAGACCCCCGAAATCTGGAACCTTGTCGAGAACGCAAAGTTCTTTTACGTAGGAGGCTTCTTCCTTACCGTCTCCCCGCCCTCCGCCATGCGTGTGGCCAAGCACGCCGCGGAAACAAAAAAGACCTTTGCTATCAACCTTTCCGCACCCTTCATCTCCCAGTTCTTCACAAAACCTCTGGACGAACTTTTGCCTTACGTCGACCTTGTGTTCGGTAACGAGGCCGAAGCTGACGCCTACGCCACCGCCCACAACTGGAACACTACCGATGTCTCAGAGATTGCCCTCAAGATCGCCGCCCTTCCCAAGGTCAACACCTCCCGCCCACGTATGGTCATCTTCACTCAGGGGTCCGAAAAGACCATCGTCGCCAAGGAAGGCGTCGTCACCGAATTCCCCATCATCAAAATTGACCACTCAAAGATTGTCGACACCAACGGTGCCGGTGACGCTTTCACCGGTGGATTCTTGTCCCAGTACGTTCAGGGCAAGCCCATCGACACCTGCGTGCACGCCGGCCACTACGTCGCCCACGTCGTTATCCAGCGTACCGGACCCACTTACCCCAAGGAACCTCACCAATTCAAGGCTTGAGTGGACTTATTGCAACCCTCTTAAAAATGATGCCATTCCCATAGAATATGTACATATGAATAGGTTCGGCTCCTGTGTCCTTTATACATATCGCAACATGGAACACCTCTACTATACACCTACGGTCTCCCAGAACCATCATGTGTACCGTTCGCTCCATTCCCCGTAAATAGCTCATCCACTCGTTGTATAGCGGCATGATGGGATTGCATGTGCGGGTCCATGACCGTATTAGGCGTATACGGAAGCTGTGGCGGACCACTTAACGGTGTTTGCGCGCTCGGTGTGCCCTCGTCGATATCCATGTTGTCCTCTTCCTGTTCCATATCAGCGACGCTAGCCTCCTCATCATCTGCCATATTCGCTGTATCATCTTCATGATGTTCAGTATGTACGGTTCCTTCAGCGGGTGCATCCGTCATCTCGTCGACGGGTGACTCTTGGTTAATCTCCTGAATGGCACGTTTGGCCACTCTTTCACGTAAAGATCTTCGCGCAGCGGGAGATGCACGTGGGGATGACCGCGGTGATCGCGGTGTACTTGGAGACTCCTTTGCTCTTCTCTCACGATTTGCTTCTTTTCCAGTAGTGGCGCGATATGACTGACGATGGTGACGCTGATCTCCCTCGTCCTCAGAATCTGACAAGGCATTATCCGGGGTACGGTATTTGTCAGACATTCGTTCTACAAACATTCAGGGGACCGTTAGAGCTTTACACAGCTGTTTGAATAGCAAGCTTTGTCACGTACGTGTTATTCTTTCGTCTTTTTTCTCGTCCTCTTCTTCATCCGAAGAGAACTCGTCGCGCGGAACACCTGGAATTCAAGTTACTAACATGTTGCCACAATCCATTGTGGCTCAGCGAAGCTTACCATGCATCTGAACGCTTGGTGCATGCGCGATTTGTCGCAGATTTTCAATGACCCGTATTCTATGTGAATCAACCAGAATTAACAATCCATCGACGAGATGGTTCGTAGCAAAAGCATAACCCACCTTGATTTTTCTAGGTATTCTCGCGTATTTAAGTTTTCCATGTTACTAGCAGGCACATCCAAGCGGTATTCAGGACAGTAATATTCGTAATACTCGTGGTATGGCAGATCTTTATGAGGTGTGAGAAGATTTGGTTAGATCATGCGCAACTAGTGATGTAAGCTGTTGTCATCCCGATACCTTCTGGAACTTCTGTCCCTAACGCGACAGTAGTTTCATAACACCATGCGCGAGCCACGTTGCGGATGGTATAACCACCTCCTCCCACCATGATGAGTGGTACATGGAATGATTTCATGAATTCAACAGATTGTGCATGACCTTAAAATAAATAAAATAATGGATTCGCCGTTGTTAAAAATCATGACCGCCATTGCGAAGGGATGCGCGGCCATACCTCTCATGGATAGGTTGAACGCTCCCAAACGATCGCCGACAAGGGAGTCCGCGCCGAGTTGCAGCACGACAGCGCCTGGACGGTACCATTCCATAACATGTGAAATAACGGAACGGAACAACCGTTCATACGATTCGTCGTCAATCCCGTCGTTCAACGGCACATTCACAGAATAATGCCGTCCTCTACCAATACCGATGTCGTTGTGATTACCGGTACCCGGGAAAAACTCCCCGAATTTGTGAAACGATACGGTCATTACGCGGTCATTAGTATAAAATGCCTCTTCCACGCCGTCGCCGTGGTGAACATCAGTGTCAATGTAGAGGACCCGCGGGTGATATTTCAACAGCTCAAGAATAGCGAGAACGATGTCGTTGACGTAACAGAATCCCGACGCTTCCCCGCGCTTGGCGTGGTGAAGACCCCCACCCCAGTTGATTGCGATGTCACATTGTCCAGTGTTGAGTCTTTTGGCGGCAGCTACCCGAAGAAGACATAAGCGCCTGTCATGCGACTTGATGCACATAAATTGTGCGAGTAGAGCTAATTACCTATAGACCCTCCGGCTGATAATGAACAAAACTCGTAAACTCCCTCAAATACAGGGCAATCTGGACATTCGTCGGCAACATTGAATCGCTTCGCGTACCTCGTAATGAACTCTGCGTCATCCGGCGTAGCTGTGGGATCAAGCTACCGGTCAGCAAGCTTTACACGGACTAGGAGGCTGCGGAACTTACCTCGGCGTAAGAACTCTAGATAGTCATCAGAGTGAAATTTCGCCATTTCTCTAAATGTTGCAGGTGAAGGCGTCTATAAACGAGAACATTTCGCCTAATTAAGACTTTGACCTAGACTTTCTCATTCGGACGCTGGTGCACATGCTACGTACCGCAACCTCCATCTTTTTCTGTAAGCCATAGGCAGTAACCAAGCTGTGCGCCATCTTTACACGGGCGGGCTAAATGAGCGGCAAGGAAACGTTCAACATTCTGAGTTCTCTCTGTACTGTGCACGCGTGAGACCGCACCTTCATGTAGTGCTTTTCGCCATAGTGGTAGTGCCCAATGTCCGCTAAACAAAACAAACAAGAGAAAGTGCGCAATCAGTATACCATCAACCTGCATTCCAACCATATAAATGTGCTTACGATGGTACTGATAGGAGACTTTGACCTTTGTGTCCGCGGTGGGACGCTTGTTACCAAAGTCCATCTGGCCAGCGTTGGAAGATAGAAAGGAGGCCGGAGTAGCAGAAGAAGGAGCACACAAGCGACAGGACGACGGACCGAGGGTCTGCAGGACGGCCTAAACGACTAGGCTCCTCCTATTCGTCGTTTATGTAACAAGATGAACCAGAATGGTCCTCGTCTTAAGATTCCGTCCTTGTCGATGTTGGCCAAGTCATGTGACATGTTTATTGATATTCAAAACTATTGTCCTTATTGGTAGTCGATAAACGCAATCTAAGTAGGGTTGATGCCCCCAGCGCGTCTGGCACGATCCCGCGACGGACGCCAGGCATTTTCGCACTTTCATCAAAAGGCCACTGGGCAGATGCAGAGGCCAGGAACCAGCAGATACTCTCTCACGGCGCTGAACTTTGGCATGATTGCGCTACGGCAAACACTTTTGCCGGCTTCGGTCGGGTGGGCATCCGTGTTGTCGTCCTGCCCGCTGTCTTCAGCTTCGCGTTTCGGACGCTGCACCATCGACTACCCTGCTGTGGCCTCGCGTAACGCATCGTCTTCGTCATCCTCCAACTCTGCAGCACCTTCACCATCTTCAGCTCATTCGCATTCTTCTAGTCAATCTACCTCGTCTTCGTCATCCTCGTCAGAGAGTTCTCCGGCTTCAGCCGGGAAGAAGAACAAACATGAACAAGATCGTGTAGGTTACTTTACCTGCAAAATTAGTTTCTCGTTTCGCTCATCAAATTTGAAAACTGCAGGAACTCATTTTGGATGTCCTGCATGGCATGCCATCTCAGCGAGAGGCACGCGGTTTTCTCAAGAGGTTCAACAAAGTACCGGATCAACGACTTGGAAGTTCTGGCGAAATGCATTATCGCGATCTGGTTAAGCGCCCAGTGTCCAACACCGATAATGCGACGATGAGCGACCCTCAGACAGCAGCCGAGGAACTCATCGCAGTCGGGCGCCGACAAGATGAACGCCTGGGTTTGATCAAGGTTCAGCCTGGTCTTTCGGATGCGAATCTATCCGCCATGGCAAACACACTGGTCCGACTGCGAAAGTTAGGCTTATCTCCAATCTTAGTGATTGAATCACCACCATCGGCAGATTACAAGCATCAGGACCCTATCAATGTCGCAAGAGAGCGAACACTCAAAGAGCTGTACCGACTTGTCGATTTTATTGAGGCAGCGGGCGATCGAGCCATGCCTGTCTATACGGGCGTCTTTCAGACTGCGCCAATAAAGCATGGTGTAGATGTTTCCGTCAATCTGGATCCCGTCACGATGGCTTTGGGTCTCGGGGAAATTCCTGTCATTGCTACACTGGGAGAGGACAAATCGACGTTCAAGCATACCCAAGTGCCTATTCGTGAAGCAATGTTGTCTATCGCGAAAGCAATGACGGCAGACGCCTCGCCCATCACGTCACCTGTTAAAGCTATACTCATTAACGACAGGGGCGGCCTGACTGCGAATGGGCAACCCATCGGATTTGTCAACCTCCAGCACGAATACGACCAGGTGCGCGCGTCAATTATGGGGGAATGGGGTACGCTTGAAGTATTTACCGAACATCATTCCACGTCCCGCGCTGCTGTTCGACACCAACTGATGGATCTCGAAATTGCACGCGCGGTGCTTTCCGCGCTGCCCAGTTCATCTTCTGCGATTGTAGCATCCGCAACGTCTTCAGCGGCGCTCATCACCAACCTTATCACCGACAAACCACTCATGTCTGGATCCATCGAACAAACGCTCGTCCAACCACCGCGGGAGCACGGCGCGCCGTATCTTCCAACGGTTCTCAGACACGGCCTTCGAGTAGAAGTTCACACCACATTGCACACGCTTGATTTACCGCGGCTTCAAGACTTGCTAGAGAAATCATTTGGCCGGACACTTGATAGTGCAAAGTATTGGAAACGAGCAGATGGAATCTTGGACACGGCGATTGTGGCAGGAAATTATGATGGAGCAGCCATCGTAACACATGAGGTCGACCCTATCGGTGATGCACCTCCCATACCTTATTTGGACAAATTTGCTGTTGCCCCGACGAGCCAAGGCATTGGGGTGGCTGACATTTTGTGGAAACAGTTAAGAAAAAAGTACAAGAACCTGAGTTGGAGAAGTCGCGCCGATAATCCTGTCAACAAGTGGTAAGTTCCTCGTTCCTTTGAATTCTTCTCGCTCTTCTCATGCTCCTACTTCCCTCTGTACGCCACCATCTTATGAATGATAAGGTACTTTGAACGGTCCGATGGAAGCTATCGCTTAGGAGGTACCAACTGGGTGCTTTTCTGGTACGGCAGCCAAGGAGTAGATAGGCTAGCGTCTTATAAAGCAGCAGCCCAGGCGATTACCCCCTCGTTTGTGTAGTTGAAGTAAAGAAGCAGCTGACCTTGAGGGGAAGGTCAACCGGCGTGTACAATTTGTTTGCAAGTTTAGTGACGAAAGCTATATCTACTAGTTAATAACACTTTTGGAGCCAGTTGTATCCATGTGCATTGCATTAAATATGTGCGTATCTACGTTTCCAAGAATTAGATCTACTCCTATAGATGCTATGTACAAGAAGCTGCCTATTTCTCTCTGTGCGGACTTTTCTCTGGACCATCCCAAACTCTCACCCGCGTGCCCAGGACATCTTTCAGATCCTGTCCCTCCTTCAACCGTCGGAGGTTGCCTTGTTGATCCAAATACTCTCCCTTATCCAGCACATCATAGTCTCCGAACGTGCGAGGCGTGTTGATAGCTTTGATCCAGTCCAATTCCAAAGAGAAATCTCCGGGTTGTCGAACAATCGAGAATCCCACGGTTTTTATTTTTGTACGGTCCATGGCGAGTTGTCGTTTCTGGACGTACCCTTGAGATGTCAACACGAAATCGCGGAACGGGATCTACAAGACGGTTTATCAGCTCAACCGAGCATCTGCTTGTAACTGGCCCCAAAACGCATCTACTCACCATGATCGTCTCCCATTCTCCCGGATTTTTGAAATAAAGCCGATGTTGCCACAGATACGTCGGGTACATACTATCTGTCTGCAAATTGACAAACCACTGTCTCGTATCGCCTCTGGCTCTTATAGCCAAATACCTATACAAACTCGTATCCCATCTCGGCCGGTGAAACAGCGTCAATTGCTTTTCCTTGCTTCTGATCCCCGCATAACCTGATCGATCCAGCTTTGCACCCTGCGGGATCTCTGTACTGATCTTTCCCCAGAACAACGCGGTTCGGTCATTCGTCAGGCCCCAGAATGCTTCCGAGAGTCCCCCGATATCTGCATCTGATCCTACAACCCAGTCTTGAAGTGCTTCGACAGAGTTGAGTTTATACATGGGTAAGTCGGATTTCCAATCATAGGAGAATTTGATGGTGTTGGAGGATTGGTCCGAGATGTAGTCCCAGGAACGTCGAAAGTAGGATGAAAGGACACGCAGACCGTGCCCAAGAGACGGCTTCGCCGGAGGCGGCATGGTTTCTTCACAGCCGATGCGCAGACTAATGCAAAATGAGATATATCTTTGTATGATGGTTTTCGACGATCTGCTGGGCGGATGTCATGTTTTAGCACCAGACATCCTGACAATAATTTCACCAGCACCCGAACCCACCTCCTTGTCACCACACGCCCACACCCACCAGCTGAATCAATTGATACGTCGTCTCGCTTTCGTTCTCTCGCTGCCTTCGCTGTCGTTTGCCAAATGCTTTCGTAGTCGCAACTTTTTGAACCCGCCCTTTGTGGTCACGTGATGCGCTGTCGGGAGTTTCGCAGAACGCGTGAAAATGGAACACTTTTTGGAGCGACGAACCTGTCCGAGTATTTTTAAGGTTCTTTATGTTCTGGCCATGCTCAAAGGAACCGATGTGACGACCGCCGAAGCAGAATCAGCAGCTCGTATTGACCAGCTTGTCGTCGTCCAGACGCCTGCGGCACCGGATGATATCCCATTGCCTGCTTTGGACGACCCGGTCCCGCCGGCAGTATCGGGGCATATACAAGCATCAGACGCCGACACTCCGGGCCAGCGATCTGATCCTCCTAGTCCTGCCCCTTCAAACTCGTCGGATTTATACTCTAATACCACATCTCTGTCCCAACAACGTCCTGAGCACGAGTCCAACGCGTATCTCCAACAACAAGAACACCCTGGTTTATCTGGGGTCATCCCCACTCATGTTCCTCAAAAACGGGATCCAACTACCCCGAGAAGACCGAAGAAGATCAAGTTACCGCTTATTGTGACGGGTTATGGCGATGTCTCTACCGTGGGAAGTTCTGACGAGCTCAGCCAACGAAAACAAGACCTCAATCTATGGTGGCGACGGAATGCGTGGCAGCGGCCGTATCATGGTACGTAAATATTGCTTCTTTTTGTAATGCTCTCCATATGATCTTGGCTCATATCGGCCGTTTTCTCCGTCACACAATAGTTCAGACCGTTCTGGTCATTCTCATCTATCCGCTGGCTCTCCTGACCTATTTCCCGTTTTCCGTCCGCCTACTCGCTTTTCCCACGCGCACAGTGTTCTACACAGTCCCCGCCGGTCTCACACTCCTCCACGCTATATGTCTGTTGTGTACCATGTCAACGGATACCGAAGACCCAATCGTAGCACGTGCAGACATGGAGCGGAACGTACATTTCGAAAAAGTCAACGGCATCCCGGTCGTGGATCTCCAAACGGGGTGGTGCAATATCTGCTGCGTCAATGTGAAGCATGGCACAAAGCACTGCAAGATGTGTAATAAGTGCGTGGAAGGGTTCGATCACCACTGTGTTTGGTTGGGAAATTGCATTGGGAGAAGGAATTACCGGTGGTTCTATGCTTTTGTGGGGTTGACAGTCATTTTATGCACGTGGTTTGGTGGAACTGCTTTATATGGATTCGGTATTTATTTTAGTAAGAGACATGTCTTTGAGCAACGAGGTGAGCAAAACGCCACATTTTTCAGTGTTATTTTTTTTCGCCATTTCGCCCTTTTGGTTTTTCTCACCGGGAGTCTCCCTTCTGTTCGTTTGTTTATTTTCGCCAGTTGGAGTATTTTTTAATACTCATTCCGGGACACCGCAGGTTACGGCAGCATTGCTCCTCATTAGCGCTATTGTTACGCTAACGATAGCTGTGTATGTTGGCGTCTTGTTTTACTACCATACATTATTGAGTGAGTTCGAAGTGCACATCATCCATTTTCGCGTGGCCTTTTGCCAATCTCATTGTTATCTGTTTACAGTCTATCTTGACACCACCACATATGAGTATCTCAAAGCGCAAGATGAAGCAAAATGGAGTAGCGGTCCAGGCGCATTCAAACGACTCAAAATGGAAAAGCGAAAGCGGAAAGAAGAAGCGCGACGCGGAAGGGAGCCGAAACCGGCAAAGCTATGGCGAAGAAAACATAAAGTCGGTCTACCAAGAACGTCCATCCAACGAAGTGCACGTGCGTCCGCTGATGAAGATGCGGACCCTGCTGCGTCCGGGAGAGGGTTGGGACCACAACGCGAGGGAGTTGTACCGGGTGCCAGTGAATGGAGCTTGGATGGAGCAAGTATGATAGAGATGGGTCGTCTCTCGTCTGCAGGCGCGTCTTCATCGGTAGTTCTAGACATGGATGATGACGCAGAAGCCGGAGCGGATCGCTTCAGGATGGATGGTGAGATTGTCGCAGGTCCCGTGACTGGGAATACGACGGAGGTCTCACAGGTGAACCGGGTCGAGGAAATGCGCATGCAAGATACGGCGCAAACTCGAGCAATGTCGCAACGTCTGTAGACATGGTATCAATACATGTACATGGGATGTCGAGGGGCACACTCATGGTACCATTTTTTTTTTCATTTTAACTATTTAACTGGACATGGACATGGACGTGGAATAAGCTTCGTACTTGATAATTTTTGGATCCAGCTTATTACCAATAAGACCGCCGGTGGATCTATATAGGATAACCTTAGAGACGCTATTTACAAGCCGCTACACTATGTAGTATATACAGGCGGTTTTGCCCCTTTGAAGAAAAAGCTCCTTTATGCACTGCATTTAGGTGGGGGAGCGGGAGCAGGGGCAGGCGCCGGCGCCGTACCCTCACGAACGAACATGGCCCATTCGCCATTTAGATCGTTGGCTTTCAGAGTCCATTCTTTCTCCTCCACTTCATGCTCGAATTCACCCTGACCCTCTACAACAAACGCTTTGGTTGCTGGGTCGAGTTTACCGATGGCGGCAGCGTTCACGTCAACTGTGGCTTGCAGGGCTTGCGAGTAAAAGTAGTCGATCTTGGTCAATGTGGCATTGGTGGGCGTTGAGGAGAGTTTGACTGTGTAGGACGCTGGGTCAGCAAACTTGAAGCCAGCCGGGGCGGCTCCTCCTGGAGTAGGATTTGTGGTGACGGTAAGCAAGTTGGGAGTTGCTGCGGTGTACTCGATTTCGAAAGCTCCAGCGGCCTAATGAGGGAGAGAGCAAAATGTAAATGACAAGCACTTGGTGAACAGAAAGGAAGAGTGAGCAGCATACCGAAGCAGGGAATAGGACATCGTTTTTAAAGTTTCCACCCGACAGTGGCGCTGGTTTGATAAATTCGCTGGTGATGCCAATTTCAGGTTTACCCTCAGCAGACGGTTTAACAGCGGCGACGGGGAGGAAGATGCCCCATTCGCCGTTGAGGTCATTGGTCTTGAGAGTATATTCGTTCTCCTCGCGTTCAAATTCGAGTTCACCCAAGGATGCACCAATGGTAAAAGTGTTGGTCGCTGGGTCAAGTTTGCCGATTGTGCCGTTGGCTACCTCTACCTTGGTCATGAAAGAGGCTGTTGGAAGAGACACGCGATTAAGGGGCGTATTCGTAGAAGAACTTCTGCAAAGCGAGACGAACACTTACCAGCAGGGTCAAAGATCCAATCAATCTTTTGCAGCGTGGCACCAGCACTGCTCTGTGCAAGCTTCACCTTGAAGGTGACAGGATCCAGGAAGATGAATCCAGCAGGCGGAGCGGCAGGGTTCGGATTTATGTCGACGACGATAGAGTTTTCTGCAGCGTTGGCGAACTCGATTTCAAAAGCACCATTGGGACCGGGAGGATAAAGGATATCTGTCTGTACATTGCCTCCGCCAAGGGCTACGGGAGTGCCGAATGCTCCTTTGGTGTCCACTTTCGGCGGTGCTGGTGGTGCTGGGGTTCCCGTCGCCTGCGGGACAGGCACGGCAACAATGGATGATATGGCACAAGACCCGATGACAAACAGCCGAAGTAGTGATGAGTGATACATGACGGTGGTTATGTTGGAAGACAAGTTTGTTTCGGTGGAATGGAGAGAGGTGAATGGGGTTGATGGTTGATATGGATGGTCGTGAAGTAAACTCTATCACACCAAAGATGCGAGATGCGCGGCAAGCTCCCGTTTTTATATCCCGTCCGTCAATTTCAACATCAGCTTCAAACGTCAGATCCACTTTCATCTTGGTTCCAAAACACATTTCCATCGTCGAAAGACACCCAATGGGCTGGATACTCGGCTGAAGAAACCCCGCACTTGATCTCATCATGGACGGTCTCCTCAAAAAAAACACAAGGTGTCTTCTTCTCTTCCCGAGTCTCCCGTTCCAAGATCAACGTTAATGCAACGTTAAACGTTTAAATTCAGTTAACTCGGCGCTCGAAACGCGGGAAACGCGCGGAGTTTCGGGGAAATGCTTATGTAATTTATTACTTGATTGATTAAAACGGGTGTTTCATGTCCCCGCCACAAGAATCAATTAATGCGTCGTTTGTGTCGCCTGTTCTGTTTCGAATGGGGCGAAAAGCCCGATACATGGATCCATTCTCTTATTAATTATTATTATTGGATGGGATCATAGTCATTGTCTTATCGGTTGCAAGCGACAAGACATTCTCTTCTTTCTTATTGGATGGATGGATGGGATCTGCAGCATGCAAGGGACGTCACGAGGCAGACACGCATATTGGATTGAGAGCAAGACACTCGTATTGGAAAAGAAAGACCCCGAGTGTTCCCATCGCAACAACGCATCATCATATGCATGTGCACTGACTGTATCCACGGAACACCGAACTGTGACGCTTCTTGTTGGAATTTCTTTTGGAAAGTTATAAAGTTTCTATTCGAACTCACAGTCTCAGCCTGTGTTTTCCATTTCTTCTTTCCCCTCAACCATGGGACGTATTAATAAAGTCATATGTGTGTCACTCCAACTTATTAACCTTGAATTTGAATTTGTTTGTGTCATCACGGGCACACACGAGAGTGTGTTTGTTTGTTCCTTCAACAGCGTTTCACATTCTGTTCAAATTCAAATTCAAATTCAGCTTATGTCAGAAATCCCAGTCTTCTCCGCGGGTTACCGACGGTACCAGCTGGAAAAGAACGCAATAGCTGCGTGCAAGACAGGACAGAGGAGCATTTGCCAAGTAGCTTAAGAGGATATTGTTTTTTTTTGCAAGTAATATGTGGTTTTGTTTTACCGTTCTATTCACGTCCCAAATGCTGTACAAAAAATGACAAAAAAAAGCAAGGGTGCAGCCTCCCCCCTACGTGAACAAATAGCGGTCTTTGAAGTTGGGCTGGTTCAGGTCGCGGCAACCCTCCCTTTCCACTCATCCCTCATCCATCTCTCGTCCTCACCTCCATCCCAAGGGCCCGTGTATCAACAACTACGTGTTGACTTGACAAGTCGGTTACTGCTTGAGGTTGGCAATGACAGCTTCAGTGAACTGGGTGTTGGTGGCCTTACCACCCAAATCACCCGTGCGCGCCTTGCCCTCAGCAATCGTCTTCAACACCGCCCTCTGAATGTTGTCTGCGTGCTGGTCCATTTTCATGTGCCTCAACATCATCACACCACTCAGCAACAACGCAGTCGGGTTGGCCAGATCCTTGCCCGCAATGTCGGGAGCTGTACCGTGTACAGACTCAAAGATGGACGCCTTCTGGCCAATGTTACCAGAGGGTGTCAAACCGAGTCCGCCAATAAGACCTGCGCACAAGTCGGAGAGAATGTCTCCGTAAAGGTTCGGCATGACCATGACGGTGTTAGAGTACTTTGTCGGGTCCTGCACAATCTGCAAGCAGACACGGTCAAGAAGAATGTCGTCAAGAACAATGTCGGGGTAGTTCTTGGCAATGTCTTGGGTAACAGACAGGAAAAGACCATCAGCAAGCTTCTGGATGTTGGCCTTGTGGACAACAGTGACTCTCTCCCTTCCAATGGCACGGGCATACTCGAAAGCGTACGTTGCGCACCGGCGAGAAGCCTCCTCGGTGATCAACTTGATGGACTGGACAACACCGTCGACAACGACGTGTTCAATACCAGAATACTCTCCCTCCGTGTTCTCACGAATCAACACTGTGTCCACATCGTCAAACGGCGTCTTGTATCCGACAATAGACTTGCAAGGACGGACGTTGGCGAAAAGGTCAAAAGTTCTCCGCAGCGTCAAGTTCATAGAAACGTGACCCTTTCCAACAGGCGTAGCAAGAGGACCCTTCAATGCGACTTTGTTTTTGTTAATGCTCACAAGAGCGTCATCCGGGATCGTGGTTTTCCCATCCTTCAAGATCGGGTAGACATCCACGGATTCCCAAACAATTGGCACTCCCTCTGCAGCAAAAATATCAACAACAGATTTAGAAATCTCGGGACCGATACCCTACAAAGAATAAAAAAACCAACGTGTCAAAAATTGCACTGAAAATGTATAGGACATGGTGCATGACACGTACATCACCGGGTATGAGGGAACAGATCCGCTTTCCTTCGGCGGTGTAAGCACCCTCGCTAGCGGCAGAGGCAAAAGACCGGCGAGCCGCTACTGATGAAGCGACGGGCGCAATGTGACGGAAGACTGGCGCAGCGCATGACTGGCGTACAGCGCGAGAGAGGGCCGATCTGAACATGGTTGTAGTAAGCCTATTTATGTAAAAAAAAAGACACAAGGGCGAGTATGTATGGGGTAGAGATGGAAGCTCTCCCTTGTAGCGGATGTCCCTGATTGGCACTCGCGCACGACCGAAAGCAAGGGATGGAACGACAACGTCAGGAAAACGCTAGTGGCTGGAAAAAGAACGTCGTCAAGATTCAACTCTCCGAAGAGGCCTTTGTTAAAACTCTTCTATCGATCACATTGCTTACGTGGGCGCTCCCTTTCGGACGCGTCACGTGAATTACGCGTCTGCGCGATCTGCCAAGTTGTGGCAACTCTTCCGATTCTTCATAAAATATCGGGAAAAAACAAAAATAGCGACACCAGCAGGGTTCGAACCTGCGCGTCCATAGGACATAAGATTTCAAGTCTTACGCGTTAGACCACTCCGCCATGGTGTCCTGATTGTATTTTACTGCGGGGACTTACATGATAATGCACTTACGGACGACTGATTCGGGCGTTCCTTCACATTCTGGACGACGATGAGAACAATGATAAGAAAGAGTGAGATGAGGAGGATCAGGGAGCGCCTATAGAAAAAACCGCGCTTCCAGGGGCAATGGTGGAATACGACATAAATTTATCCAAGCTCTGCCATGGTGTCGATTGAATTTTATTGCCGAACACAACCTGGCAATGCCGTTCTCCAACGTTTTCAAAGTCGTGCACAGGACAGCAGTCTTCGTTGGCCCTCATCACCAGAAATTCGACGAGAATGAATCGCCTAAAAGACCGCTTGGGTAGTGTATGCAATTTGTTGGAGAATGAGAAATTGAGAATGGATTGGCTGGGACAAAAATGGTTCCGCGGAGTTTCACGGCTCAATTCTTCTATTGCGCAGCCTCTTTAAAATAAGTTATCGATATGCAATGGCACGCGCTGGTGTTAGGGCTTCATTGGTGTTGCGGGGTTTTCTTTCTTTTTAACTTGGAATTTATGGATGAAGTTCAACGACGGAAGGGTAGATATAGTTGAAAATAGGAGGAGGAGTTGACGAGTGAGAGGAAGGCCATTGCAAGCAATAGAAGAGAAGGGAGAAAGCGCGGAAAGATGGCACCGCCAGCGCAGAGGAAAAAGCTGGATTCCCGAATACCCACACTCATTCAAAATGGCGTCCAGACAAACCATCGGTCGTTCTTTGTTCTTGTTGGCGACAGAGGGAGAGATCAGGTCGTCACCTTGCACTGGCTACTTAGCAAGGCACGCGTCAGCGCAAGGCCAAGTGTCCTCTGGTGTTATAAGAAGGAACTGGGATTCAGCAGTCACAGAAAGAAGCGCATGAATCTAATTAAAAAGCAGATTGCTCGTGGACAAAGACAAGCAGACGAAGATGATCCATTTGAACTCTTCATCAGCAGTACCTCCATCAGATATACATATTACAAGGAAACCGATAAGATCCTCGGTAACACATACGGAATGTGCGTCTTGCAAGACTTTGAGGCATTGACACCCAACTTGCTCGCGAGAACGGTGGAGACGGTAGAAGGAGGAGGTATTGTTGTCATCCTACTCAAAACGATGAAAAGTTTGAAACAGCTTTACAGTATGACCATGGATGTTCACGCGAGATATCGGACCGAGTCACATCAGGATACCGTTGCACGGTTCAACGAACGCTTTTTGTTGTCGCTTGGAAATTGTTCAACATGCCTGGTAGCTGATGACGAATTGAACGTTCTGCCGTTGAGCATGGGCAAGGATGTCAAGCCTCTACCGCGCCTCGAAGAGGGGGAAAGCAAAGATACTCCAGAGCAGAAGGAATTGAAGGATCTGAAGGAGTCGCTGAAGGACACATTGCCAGTTGGTTCATTGGTCGCGTGTGCCAAAACGCTCGACCAGGCGAAGGCTGTGTTGACGTTCATAGAGGCCATAGCAGATAAGAACCTTAGGTCAACAGTCGCCTTAACTGCCGCACGTGGTCGTGGTAAATCCGCTGCTTTGGGAATTGCAATGGCGGCTGCGATAGGTTATGGCTACTCCAACATCTTCATTACATCACCTAGTCCCGAGAACTTGAACACTTTGTTTGAGTTTATCTTCAAAGGGTTGGACGCTCTGGGTTACGAGGAGCACCTCGATTACGATATCATCCAATCTACCAATCCCGCGTTTCAAAAGGCCGTCGTACGGGTGAACGTGTTCCGCGACCATCGCCAGACTATACAATGGATTCAACCATCCGATGCCCATGTCCTTGCGCAGGCAGAATTGGTCGTGATTGATGAAGCTGCTGCGATTCCGCTCCCTGTTGTGAAAAAGTTACTTGGGCCATACCTTGTCTTCATGGCGAGTACGATCAATGGTTATGAAGGAACTGGGCGATCCTTGTCTCTCAAACTCTTAAACAACTTGCGAGAGCAAAGCCGTGGTGTGGCTGGAGCCGGCGGAAATGAGGGTGTCGTTGTTGCAAGAGATGGAAAGGAGCGTAAAACTGGTGGTGCAGCTGAGGCCGTGTCCGCCACTCCGTCATCACTGGGTGGACGCACTCTCCGTGAAATCAAATTGGAGGAGCCAATTCGTTATGGAGCGAAAGATCCAGTCGAATCGTGGCTAAACAAGCTGCTCTGCCTGGACTGCTGCAATCCTGATCCCAAGGCGTCGAGGCCCTTGTCAGGCTGCCCGCATCCTTCCAAGTGCGAATTGTATTACGTCAACCGAGACACATTGTTCAGTTACCACCCTGTATCCGAAGCGTTCCTTCAGAAAATGATGTCGCTCTATGTCGCTAGTCACTACAAGAACACACCCAACGATCTTCAGCTAATGAGTGACGCTCCCGCCCACCATCTATTTGTCCTTCTGCCACCGGTAGATGAGTCGCGCGCAACCACACTCCCTGAGCCGCTGTGCGTGATTCAAGTCTGCTTGGAGGGCTCCATCGCAAAAGGTGCCGCGCTATCCTCGCTCCACAAAGGTGTTCGCGCATCTGGCGATCTTATTCCATGGGTGATAACACAGCAATTTCAAGATGACGACTTTGCTACATTGAGTGGTGCTCGCGTCGTCAGGGTTGCCACGCATCCTGATTACGTTGGAATGGGATATGGCAAGCGCGCGATCGAACTGTTGGAGGGATACTATGCTGGTGCGGTCACGAGCTTGGATGAGAACACGATGAATGTGGAAGAAGAGGTAACGCGGGTTACGGACGAAGAGTTGATGGACTCTACACTAGAGTCAGACGAGATTCGTGTGAGAGACCCCTCGACGATGCCGCCATTGCTCCTCAAACTTTCTGAGAGACCGCCGAAGGAACACCTTCACTGGTTAGGTGTTTCATACGGCATAACGCAACAGCTTCACAAGTTCTGGAAACGCGCGGGTTTTGTTCCTGTGTACCTCCGCCAGACGGCGAATGATCTTACTGGGGAACATACTTGTGTGATGATCAAACCTCTCGATCGGAGCGGCGCTGCCTTTAGTGACGTGCCAATGACAGATACTAAGTGGATTCACGCGTTTGCGTTTGATTTCCGCAGGCGTTTCATTGAACTTCTTGGTTTCGCTTTTCGGGAGTTCCATCCGATATTGGTGTTGTCCGTCCTTGAGGCTGCTGGAGCAACTCGCAATATCACGGACGCATCAGCATCACAGGACCCAACCGCCGCTCCTCTTTCTTCTGCTCGCCAAGTTTACCAACATCTAACTCCGTTTGACATGAAGCGATTGGAGTCTTATGCTCATAACCTGGTAGATTACCACGTTATCTTGGACCTTGTACCTGCGCTTGGCAAGGCCTATTTCTTGGGACGCTTCCATGCGTCGAGCTTGGCAACTGCCGGAACCAATAACTCTGCCACTTCCGTCAAACTTTCTCCTGCACAAGCAGCCATTCTAGCGGCGATCGGATTGCAACGAAAATCGGTCGATGATGTGACCAAGGAGTTGGATATTCCTTCAACGCAAATCATGGCGTTATTTGCCAAGCTTGTGCGGAAATGTCAGACGTACCTCTCCAACGTGATCGAGAAGGGTGTTACAGCCGAGGTCGAAGAGAGCATTGCCCCTAAAAGTGCGGCCATTCCTGCGGCGTCCGTAACTAACGGTGATGTCAATCCTTTGAGGCGTGCCATTGACGACCCGACTGCTTGGGACCCCACCGCTACTCAACTCGCAGACGACCTGGAGGATGGTTCTTCAGAGGCACTCAAGGCCTTGCGCGAGAAACAGAGAGAGGTAGTGGACTCTCTGAACCCAGAAAGGTACGCCATCAAAGCACCCGAAGCGCTGGAATCGCTTCAAGCTGTACCGACGGCGAGCGGTATAGTGAACATCCCATCGACAGCAGCGGATGGTGAGCATGCGGTGAACGGCAAGAAGCGCAAGCTTGAGACAACTGCAGCGGACATGGCGGCCAAGTTACGAGGTGACTCGACGGGGATTGTGGACCAGAAGAATCTGGTGGCCAAGTTGAAGAAAAAGAAGCAGATGCAACACAACAAGAGTAATAAAAAGAGATAGGGGATAACTGTTACACTAGTCAATATTTCTATTTTTTGGAGGGAGGAGCATGCCATGATTTATATAGCTTTACGAGGCTCGGAATAGAGTATTTATTGCGCATGGCCAGTTACAGTATACCCTCATCCATGCTGGATATTGTTCGTTGTTGTTCGTGATTTGTTCATGCATCTTTCTTGGGATCGGTACCCTGTGGGACATCTTCACTAGGACTTTCCACATTGGAACCTCCTGCCGCATCGGTCGGCGCGTTTTCTCCCACCTCGGAGGCAACTGGGGACTCCTCGCGTGCAAGAGACGAACTCCGCCTTATTCGGGCGTAATCGGGATGAGACGTGAACAAAAGCTCGTCCGGGACTGACGCGCGGTGATTTCGGTAAAATGCTTCCTGGGTAGGAAGCAGCTCGCTACTGGCACCTGCTGCCGAAAGTTCCTGTGCAATATTTCGGCCATCAAATGCGCGATGTTCGTAATTCTTCGGAGCATTCATGTGATCGCATTTCAAACAGCGGAAACCTTGCGTAAAGCAGTCAAAACCATATATATCATACTATCAAAGCAGTTGTAGCAACCCTTGTACTTACGAGCAGTGGTATATGCTTCTGGAGGAACCAAGCCGTTGTGCGTGAAGCATTCTTCACATATAAGCGCATACTTGTTTGCAGGGTTCTCACTGTCACCGATAACAACATCGACGAGCTTATCGAGCCAGCCTTTGGCTGGTGGTGAAGTAGCTGACACACTGGGACCTAAGAAAATAAGTCAACACCAAGCATAAGCGACGTTCGAGGCTTTCACACGGGTTACCTGACTCCTTGGATGGACTAAACTCTGGACTGGCGCTACGCTGCGGGCCATCAGGTGAGGGAGATGGTATCTTCTGCGGCGTCTTGGGCCCTGCAAGATAATGTCGCACTGATTAGATGAATCGGCGATGACAACACACCACAGGTCTAAGGCGCACCTGCACCTGCGAACGCAGTTGGCGAAGCTCCCCTAATGGAGTCGCCGGATAACGGCACACCAGGCACACCAGGGCGGGGGCCTGTGGGTGAATTTGGCGATTGCGGTATCTGGTGGCGCTTTCTCATTAGGATCCAACTCCTGATGCAGAAGGGTGACGTCGCCTCACCTGTGGCCTATCCTTCGTTGGAGAATCGTACCGATCCAAAAGCACTTTTGTGCGGTAGTATGCTGTTTTCTTCTTCAGCTCTTCAACTTTTTCCTTTTGTTGCGTTCTCAGCGCATCCAAATGGTCAACTAAACGCGACAAGGTTAAATCTGAGGAACAAGCTCAACTGCCCTGCCAAATGCTTACGCTCATGTTTTTCTCTGCTCTGATACCAAGACCGAATCATTTTGTAAATCATATATATTGCAGGCGTCCCTAGGATCACCAGTCCATTCTTGAACCAGCGTGTATCCCATGGATCCTCCGTGGGATAGAGGTAATTGTAGTATGTTGCAAGGAAGATGCCATATAATGGAACTGAGTACAGAACCCAGCCCACTCGTAGCTTTCGATCACGGATTTTGAGACCAGCAAGGCGAGTTTCAGCTTGTCGAATTTGCTCGTCTAGTCCAGCCAGTAGCTCTTCCCAATCTTCCTCGTCCTGGCACGAAGATATCGTATTATTACAAACTCATCCTCATGTCGGCACAGATCAGCGACCTTGAGAGCGTACCTTCTTTTTTCTCCAAGCAAAAAACCCGACCATGTTGATTTTTTTTAAGTTTCACCGAAAACTGAGGGACATAGAAAGTGACCGTGAATTCTGAATGGCGTCCTCGAAACGGGACGGAAGCTTTAAGATAACGCTTTGGAAGTGGCAATGCACGCAGGCTTTCTCTGGAAAAATGACAAGGTGGTGACGGGTCGACAGGCGGTGCTAATATCCACCAGGGACCGCCAACCGCTTTCCGAGCCGTGACTTAATTTGCTAGCGTCAAAGATGGAACACCAGACGTACAGCCGACCAAGGCGACAACAAGCAGCGCTGCAATCTAATATGGTTCAGGGGTTCTCCAGCGGGATGATCGTGCGTTTTCGACGGCTGTTTGGTTTTTTTGGACGTGAAATCCGTTGTCATTTCTACAAAATGACCGTCGCAGGCGCTTACGTGGCTGTGCCTGCAGTTTGATGACTGTGCCTTTACACGAAGCGAGCGGGACAATTGATAACGGCGCTGAACACGTCTGGAACTTTTTACATCAACGGGCCGGATTGCACATTATTGTCAGTATCGTCGCAGGAAAGCGAGAGAAAAGGTTGAAAGAGTGTATCGAAAATGCCTGCGATGGGTCCGGGAGCGGGTGGGGGCATTTTGGACGAAGTTGCGTCGTTTTTCCGGTCGCTTCCGCCGGTCACCCGATTCTTGTTCGCTGGTACTGGTCTCGTCTCGCTTGCTGCCGGATTGGGAATCGTTTCTCCGATGCAAATGATTTTTATTCCACAGCTGGCATTTAAGAAGCTTCAGGTTGGTTTCTTCTCTAGCTTGGGAAAACCGCTCAGTGTACTAAAAAGCATCTTTGAAAAGCTATGGCGACTGGTTACGCCTTTTCTGTTCAATAGCCTCTCCATCGATTTGTTGATGCACCTCTACTTCCTATATCGCACTTCTCATGACCTTGAAACCGGGTTTTTCGTGGGCAAACCGGCGGATTATGTGTTTTTCATGATCTGGTGCTTCGGACTCATTACTGTAAGCCCAGCCACCGCTGATCCACTGTGTCGTATTGCTTATACTCTTGAATTTCAGTTGGGTGCATGGTACTTCCGCCTCGTCGTCATGGCTCGCCCTCTGTTAATGGCAATGACGTACGTTTGGTCGCAGAACAACGGCGAGCAGTTAGTTTCGTTTTTGTTCGGCATACAGTTTAAGGTGAGCTGCCTCATAGTGGTTGCTGACGGCAAGTTTGCGTACTAATGTTTGCTATTTCAAGGCGCGCTACTTGCCGTGGGCGCTGATAGGCTTGGATATGGTTCAAGGTCAAATACCACCGACTCCCCAGCTCATTGGCCTTGCAGTGGGTTACGTATACTACTACCTTGATCGCACGTATCCTGCTCAGCATAACGGTCAGCGCCTGCTATATACTCCTCAAATATTGCAGGATTGGTACCCGCCACAAGGCGGTCAAGGAGGTACTGCTGCCGCAGGCTACCGATACGTTCCACCGGTACGACCGCAGCCTGCGGGTCCCACAACAGGCGGCCGACGTCCAGCGGAAGATGCTACTTCCGCTCGACGCCATGCCTGGGGAACAGGACGAAGACTTGGAGAGTAAAAGCAGACAGGGCTCAACTGGCGCTTTGTCACGGTTGGGCTATAACGACTGAATATAGCATTGAACATGTAGCATTTACCCCTCGGATCAATTTGTATTGTGAACACTGAGGGCTGCATAAACTGCCGGAGTTTGCCTTCCGGAGGTGTAGTCCAAACATCACCGTGTTGGGCTCAGGTTTCGATTGAATCCTCTTTTCCGATTCATGTACTGCCTGTAAGTTCGTTGCTTATTGACTGCCACGGCACTGGCGTCTGTACCAGCCACCTTCTTGCCCTGTAAATGAGATACGTTTGTTATTGTCCGCCCATGGAAGCATTTCACAATGCGCCCAAACTTAAGGCATCGCCTTTATTACCTGTGTGGTATCGAAACCAGTAAAACCCATTAGAATTTTCATTTTTTCTTCTTCATCCAGGTCATCATCAAGAATCACCGTGGGCTCTTCGCTTTTCTTCCGTTCAGCGTCTTTCGGGTCATCATCAATACGGATGCACGAAACCGATGGAGAGCGCGACCGTCCTCCTCTCGACTCATCGTGTCTTTTGCTTTGATATGACGCCCGGCTTTCCGCACCTCGTTCCCCGTCGATTGCCCTGCGCTGTTTATAATCGTCGGCGTCGCGATCCCGAGATCGCCGGCGACCTTCTGCAACAGCGACATCAATTAAGACAGGTCTCGGAAAACGATAGTGAGCACCTGGCAAATATTTACGTGATCTGGGTGACCTGGACCTGGACCGAGTCCTAGATCGTGAACGTCGACTGTCTCGTCTATCTCGACCATAACTCGTTCGCCGGTCATAGTCTCTTCCATATGCGCCTCCTCTTCCATATGCGCCTCCTCTTCCACTTCCGCTATATCCACCGTAACTCTGATCCCTTGGATTGTCTAGGTCCTTATATTGGCGTCGTCCTCCATGCCCACCTCTCTCTGTATTCAGAGGACGTCTTAAAATGAGTTAACCAGGATCACCGAAACCAAAGCACGCCGCAGCCGCTTACCTTCCCGTTCCCTAAACTCCCTTCTGGTCGTTCCGCTGTTATAGCGATCGTTCCTGCTCATCGTTCGCCTTTTGCAATGTCATTAGTTCCAGATGTGTTTCTTAACTGAATTCCTGTTATGCTTCCTACCAAGTCACGTGGCCCCTCGCTATACTTGGCACTCCCGCGATTATAGGACAGTGGGAAACCCCCGCTGGTAAACCAAGCATCCCCTTTCTCCTCTTATGGACCTCATGGTGGACAGTGGTGATGGTATGTTAAGTGCTTGTGTGCGTTGAAGGTCTTTTTGAATGTGTGTTTACTGAAACGATCTCTTCTGACAGTTTCCGATGGATACGTAGAAATCAAACTCCGCCGAAGACGGTGCTGGGAATGGTTGTGTTGCTGGTCCTGGTGCTCTGGAAGTGGGAAACCTAGAGTGGGACAGCAAGCCGATGGAGCAGTAATAACACACGGAGACATTGTGCCTAAGCGGCTTGAGGGACCCGGAGCTGGAGCGGGAGCGAATGTGGTCAGGAGCTCAGAGCTCATAGAAGATGCTCCGGCTACGAATGAGCAATCTGCTGAAGACACGGATACTGATAGTAGTAACTCCGCACATGCTACGGACGAGGCGTCATTTCTTCAGCAAACGGATGTCCCGAGTCTACCTCGGAGGCGAACGAAACCTGCTCTACCGGATGATTGGAGACTTGGGAAGCGACCAGGGAGGATAGACCCGTTGCCACCCCCAGCAGACCCAGGCGCGCTGAAAAGAGCGCCTTTGCCTCCGATTGCAAGCAACTCCGGTTCAGTAGATGCCCTGAAGGACCCGCAACCAGGAAGGTCGCGGTACTTGACCCCTCCGCGATCTGGTAGGCATCATTAAGATCGGTGGTTACGCGTAGTGCCCTTGAGACTCATATGCGCCGTATAGGACTGTCGAGCCCCATGCAGTCTTTCCGGGGCAGCTGGCGCAAGTTGACGCAAACCCTGAAAGGTTTATTACACTTGGATGACACTGAGGAGGCCCGAGAGGTGGAGACAATTCGATTATTTGTTGGAACATGGAATATGAATGGAATGGTTCGGATAAATTGTACGCTATTGATTACCCGACCGTCTTCTGACGTCTTTCTTGCAGATCCCGATTACCCCACTGGACAGGTTTCTTACGGCAGATGCTCAGTCAAGTAATCTCCTCCTTTTGGCAACTCAAGAATGCGAAGAGCGTCTGGAAACGTCCTCATTACGCCAACCGCGAACGAAGCCAAAGTGGGTACGGCTAGTATCCGAGACACTGATGAACGACTGGGAACCGGTTGCGACGCGGACGATGGTTGGGCTGCACATTGGAGTGTGGTGTCGTGGAAAGCTCCGAGGCAGAATAAAGGATGTGAGAACTGCCGAATACAAGACGGATCGGACTGGATGCAAAGGGGCTATTGGAGTAAGTTTCGTTTTGGGAGGAAAGACGTGGGCCTTTATAAATTCCCATTTGACTGGTAAGTTTGGTGGTCCTATGCTATATTTGAATGAAGTATAAAGCTCAATGTGCTCGTATAAAGCGCATGAAGGAGCGGTTGAGCGGCGGAACCACGATTGGCGAAAAATAAACGAGCATCTGCCTCTCCACGGCTACCTCTCGGAAGTTGCGAACAAAGGGACGGTTTCTACCCGCTTCAACTATACGTTTTGGGCCGGTGATTTCAATTACCGATGTGCACTCCCCCGATCCGCATTTTTGCACTACAAAACTATACTCGAATCACCCAACAGCGATCTCCAACCGTTTATCGACTCTGATGAGCTTCAAAAGGCGATGTCCGAGGGCGCTGTCTTTGAAGGCTGGAGCGAGCAACCCATCACGTTCCGACCAACATATAAATTTGACCCAATGCCAGTGGTTGAAAAGGAAGCTGGAAGCCCGCAAAGAGTGGGTCCCCTCAGTCCTACCAAGTTATTCGAATTTTGGGGGAGGACGTCAACATCTTCCTCTCCGACGTCACCGATTGCACCAGTACCGGCGTTAGTACCAATACTAGGCGAACATGGTCCGACGCCGTACGATACTTCGGCTAAACAGCGCATGCCGTCGTATACAGACCGGATATTGTATAGAGTGAACCCGCCTGCGACGAATACTGATAATAATGAAGTTGCGTTGAGAATTACCCCGGCCTTGTACTCGGCCATTCATAGCATGATTGGAAGCGATCACAAACCGGTGATTGGCGTCTTCGAAATTTTTGGATGTGACGTGAATATAATGGATGACGATGAGTCTGATGATAGGTACGCTGTGAAGGTGGTCAGCTCAAATGGCTGTTTCGGCAAAAAGGGGGCGGTTGTAAAGAAAGACATAAAGGGCAAAGGACGAGTGGTACCTACATAGATTGGGGGACTGGCATATACTGTACATATTTTTTGTAATGCATTATTAGTACTGCGAGCAACCTTCAGCGGATTTCGCGGGCGATGTTAACAAGGCGCGTAACTCGAGCTGCAATGCACGGCAGCAGCAGGGCGATCAAACCATAGGCATTAGCTGGCTCAATAGGATCTTTGACTACAGATTTGTCCATTGCTGCGAACCTCGATCTGCTTGCCCTCCGTGCTGTTGTCTAGTCCGCCTAACGGCAGTTGTAAAAAGTTGTGTTCCTACAATCATGTCACAACTGCGAAGGCGAACTTTGGGATCTATCAGTGCGCCTGGATCTGCCATTTTGGATAAGTTCAAGGATTTCGATGCCTATGCCAAACCAATTGAAGACTTTCGGGTGAAGACGTTTTCCGGCGCCGCCGGTAGGTTTTTATTTGCATTCCAGCATTTGGTCCGTTATTCAGCATGGCTAATCTCCATCACAGTAACGTTAGCCAGCGCGGTGGTCATATTCTTATTGGTGTTCTCTGAGTTTGTTGACTGGCGGAAGGTCAAAATGGAGCCAAGCATAGAAGTGGATAAAGCCAGAAAGGAGAAATTGTCCATCAACCTCAATATCACAGTTCCTCATGTACCTTGTTATTGTAAGTTGGGATCGCTAGCGTCACTGATTGGTTGCCTCAAATGTGCTGATTCGATCCTCAGTACTCAGTATCGATGTCATGGATGTTGCTGGCGAGCATCAGAATGACATTCAATCCAGCGTGTTCAAGAAGCGGTTGGATCCCAACGGCAAGCTGATAGAAGAGGCGAAAGGGGAAATTGGTGGTACGGTACCGCAAGCCGCAGATGGCACTGCGTATTGTGGAAGTTGTTATGGTGCGAAGCCGCCAGCAAGCGGGTGTTGCAATACCTGCGAGGATGTTCGCAATGCCTATGCTGCGTCTGGATGGACATTGGACAAAGTAGATTCCACTGAACAGGTACGCGATAACAATCAAACCTACCCCAAGTGCTGTTTCATGTCTAATGTCTGGGCTAGTGCATCCGAGAGGGTTATGCAGAAAAGGCTGAAACCCAGTCCACTGAAGGTTGCAACGTTTTCGGCACAATTCAAGTGAATAAAGTGGCAGGCAACTTTCATCTTGCCCCCGGCAAAAGTTATGCTCAGAGTCACATGCATGTGCATGACCTCGCCCCGTATCAGAAGAAAAACATATTCCATTTTAGCCATACTATACACTCGCTGTCGTTCGGGAAACAAATGGCCTTTGGCAACCCATTGGATGGGGCTGCGAAGGAAACCGCCGAACGTAAGAATCATCGCGCAATGGATCTATATCATTTCTCGGTTATGAGGCTGATGCTCTTTTACGCAGAATACTTTATGTACCAATATTACATCAAAGTTGTAAGCACGCGATTCCAGTTCATGAATGGCACAGTTGTAAACACCAATCAGTTCTCCGCCACGGAACATCAACGTGATACGAATCCTCGTCATGGAGGCGCAGGATTGCCTGGTGAGAATTTCTCAATGATTGTACTTTAAACTGATGTAGTGTTCTAACTTCCGGCTTGTCAGGAATCTTTTTCAACTACGACATATCTCCAATGCTCGTGACCTACACGGAATACCAAAAGCCATTTTCCCACTTTTTAACAGACGTCTGCGCCGTAGTTGGAGGAATTTTTACCGTTGCAGGCATAGTAGATTCATTTATCTACACCGCGGAGAGGACGATCAAAAAGAAGTTGGACCTTGGGAAAGCGAGTTGAAAGTAGTCGGCACTGATGACGTTTCTGTACTTTCTTCTTGCAAAGCACTTCATTCATTCTATATACATGCAAAGGGGAAGTAGAGTATTTACATATGCTTATATCAAACGGACATCTTCATGGCCACTTTCGCATGTGGATCATAACCAGTTATCTCTAGGCGCTCAAATTCTATTTCCTCCAGGTCGCGTAACATATCATCTACAGACCGGTTTCTGCGGTCGCTAAGAGTAACGCCATCTTTCTCCTTTATGGTCAAGTTCGGGAATGGGCGTGGGGTTCTCTCAATTTGTTCCATTAACGCATCAACATGGTCTTTATAGACATGGGCATCTCCCAAACAATGAATAAATTCCCCAGGCTCCAGGCCAGTTACATATGCGATCATGATGGTGAGCAAAGCATAGCTAGCAATGTTAAAAGGTACACCGAGACCCATGTCGCATGAGCGCTGATATAGCTGGCATGATAGCTTTGGCGTGGGTTCAGATTCTGTGGGTGTTGACACATAGAACTGGCAGAACATGTGACAAGGAGGTAGGGCCATGATACCCAAATCAGCAGGGTTCCAAGCACTCAAAAGAATGCGTCTGTCCGTCGGATTGGTTTTGATCAGATCCAAGACCTGGCGCAGTTGGTCTACTCCTTGGCCCGTGTAGTCGGCATCCGCGTCAATGTACGTGGCCCCAAAATGCCTCCACTGGAAACCGTAAACAGGCCCCAAGTCACCTTCGCGGCGGTGTGTTAGTCCCAGCTTGTCAAGCGCTTCACGGGAGCCATTCCCATCCCAAATCTTGACGTTCTTCTTGCTCAGAATCTTGGAATCCGTCTGACCCCTTATGAAGAACATAAGCTCCTCGAAAATAGGTCGGAGGAAAGTTCGCTTGGTCGTTAACAGAGGAAACACATTATCACGAAGCGAGAAACGCATCTGCGGAGGCGCAAACAAGGCAAGGGTGCCGGTCCCAGTTCTGTCTGCACGATGTTCTCCTGTTTGGATGATTCTTCGTACTAAATCCAGATATTGATACTCCTCATGACTCCTTGGCGTAGTCGACTCCATGACAAAATCGTCTCTAGATGCAGCAGCCAGCATGATATCGTCGATATTCGGCGGACCAGGAATAGCGTTGGTGAAATCGTCGAGTTTTGGAGCAGAGTTCGGACAACGCGGCATAATTTTTTGGTTTTGAATCAGACATTCGCAACATAAACTTTGAAGCCAAAAAGCGAAGATGGAAGGAAGCACGGAAGACCACTTCAAAGCGGCGGTGGATTATGTTTCCAGCCATGGCGAACGTCTCCAGCTTTCGAATGACATATTGCTTCAGGTTGGGAATGCGTACTGTGAACGATGCGCTTCGCGAAAGTATCACTGACATTGCTCTCTGCCAGTAGTTTTATGCTTTCTTCAAAACAGCCACCGTTGGACCATGCAACACTTCCAAGCCAGGTTTACTCGATTTTACTGGACGAGCGAAATGGAATGCGTGGAAGGATTGCGTGCTCACGGAAGAGGAGGCCATGACCAAGTACATTGACCTGGCACGACAGCACGGATACAGTTCATCTGCAGGACTTTCAGATGAAGGGGAATCACCAACACAACAGGCTACTCCACCACAAGCGAAGACGGGCACTGGCGTCAGCGTGAGCACCATGAGCCATACAGATGAAGAGATCTCGTAAGCCGTCCGAGCCGTATTCTGTTGCTGCCCCACGCATGCCTTTATTGAGTTTCCAATAGAGACGCCCAGAAAAGCATCTACGATTACGCCCAGGAGAACAATGCCTCGATGGTTCTCAGACTGCTGGAGTTGGAGGGCTCGCCAATTGATAGGCTCGATGAATCTGGCTGTTCACTGCTGCATTATGCTGCCGATAGAGGACACGCTGCATTGGTGCGAGCACTTCTTGAGAGAAATGCAAACGTTTCTATACGCGACCCAAGTGGGATGACGCCTTTGCATTATGGTAGGAGATGGGTACCCTGTTCATTTCTGTGCGAAACAGTGACTGAACTGTTTTCCAAACAAGCTGCTACGAGCGGGCATTCTGAGGTTATAATCACTTTGTTGCAGAGTGGAGCAAAGGCGGATCAAATGGATGACGACGGACAAACTCCATTGGCCTGTGCGGATGACCCAGAGATTAGACGCCTGTTGACCGGATCACCCGCTATGCCCTTGATATAAACACTAAAAGTCCATGGACATTGCGGATCTCAACCGCAGGCGATCTTCATGTTGAGAATTGGATCCACTAGTTCTGATGAGAACTTTTCAATTCTTCAATGAATTTTTCAATACATGGCACCATCGACGTTGGCGAGCCATCATTATCCGTGGTTAACCTCCACATGAGCGCGGACCGCCGAAGAGGAGTGACAATACACTAATAACATACATCTATGGCTATGTACAGTGAATTCTTTATACTACTTTCCGCCGGTTCCCAACTGCTGATTTCACACCTGCAAGAAATATGTGTCAATTGCTGTGCGTCACTGCGCGCGCTATAGTCAGTACCTTGTCGAGGCATGCGAGTGCCCATCAATGGTGCGAGCGCCGTTGACTCGACATTGCCACGCTCGTCAACATGCTTCGACGTTGGGCCCAAGTGCCGCGATCCAACTGAACTGCTGTTACCCAGAGTAACGTAATGCTACTCAAGGAGTTGATCAGGATGGGTGCTCTAAGATACGGCCCTGCGCTTGATGACATACCCGTGAATCATCAGCAATCATCGCGGTCTGAGGCCTCGCCCGACGTATTCCAGCTGATGGCTGACGGCGGGCAGAAAACGGTCTCGGCGAAGTAGCACGTGGACGTTGCTGCTGCAGCTCTTGTGGCTCACGGGTCTCAAAGACCACATGTCGTGATGTCTGTGGGCTTCCGATGTTACCATGCCGCGAAGGACCCTATAGCGGTGAACGCCATACCTTGGCCTCGGAAAAATCTGACGAATTGAACAAGGAGCTGCGTATAGGTGGTAGCCTCTTGGATGCCGCATTGTCGCGTGTCGCTGCTGTTGAAGGCCTTGAGTGATCCCTGCGAATCAAGGTTGGTGCATGCACTTTGCGCGCATGAAATGATTTCACATACCAAACATGAGAGGGTGGACCAGGTCTACTCTGTCCAGCTCCAAAACTAGATGATATCAGCTTTTCGTTCAGGATTCACCCAAGTTTGTGATCTCACCTTGTGCCGTAGATAGTATCATGCATATTTACGGTCGCCGCTTGCGTGGGCACCGGGATACCGCTAGGCAGCGGCATCAAGCGTGTGGCTGTGCTGCTGCTATTTGTATTAGGGAACATGTTGTACTACGCACAATTTGCATACAACGTACCGTTTCCATGCAGGCCCGCTCTTTGATACTGTAGAACCTTGCATCCGCGATGTATTCGTGTGGTACCCAGCGTATCCCGACACTTCAGGGTTGCGCCCAGACGTCGGCCTGCCTGACGCAGCTCGCAGTGCTGGTACCCGGGCTGATGTCGGCCGAGATGATGCAGGGCGTGAAAAGGCGTAAAATTCCGGCACAAGATTAGCGGCAGCCAAGGCCATTAAATCATGCCTATACCACAGGAGCACTGTTATAACCATGAGTTGACCAACCACCCAAACCCGGAATACTCACGAAGATCGATGTCGCGCTGATGAATCACGCTTCTGCAGGTAAACGGGCTTGATTGTCATCGCACTCAGTAAATCGTCATCCGAATCCCCGTCCGACTCGCTTCCGAACCGTAATTCATGAAGACGACTTTCTTGATATGCAGCATTACTCGCCAACGTCTCAGCTGTAACAAATTCTTAGATTGGTGGTCCCACTAAAAGAGAACATTGGTACTTTTGATACGTACTCGGCGGCAAGGCATCGACAAGAGGCCGTATCGTTGGAACAAGCTGAACAAAGCGCGAACATTCAAAACCAGCTTTGCTGAAAGAGCTTCAGGTTCAACTACCTCCAGCCACAGGTCTTCCACAAGGTGCCGCACAATGTCTTGTCGAACACTTTCCTTCGGAGAAACCGGTGGAATTGCAGCTCGACGGCGCTCTTGGCGCTCGATTGCTTCACACTCCATGCCAGGTCTACAGCTTTTGTCATTAGCAAGACAGTGGCATGACAACCCCATTCGGCCCTTACTTTTGACTCAGAGCTAAGTACTCTACAACTTCACCGTTATCTGCATATATTTCCTCGCTGTTTTGCGTTACTACGGCAGAACCGCCTCTACCGGCCAAGTGCATGCTTTCCAAAAGGGAATCACTTGATGCTGATAGCAGATGTACCCACGGCAGTTCGGGACCTTCGAAAACATCAATCTCTATATCCTGCTTCAGATGTCAGGTGTATGAAGTGGATTTTGCTTGCACGGTTGCTTACCGGCAGCGCCATCAGTATGTCGCAGGCGTTGATAATATGTTCGCGCGAGCTACTATAGACGCCATGCACGTCACACGCAAGCTCGGATTTCTCGGAGGCCCAAGATATAAAGCCAAGGCGATGTTGCGGCGATTTCCCACGCACATGGTCACACCTATCCTGGTACGTAAACAGAGCAAACCCGGGGCTCTCGGCGAATTCGCGGGTTGACTGCATGCGCTGTTGCATAGCGTCAATTCCCCCTGTTCCGTCTGCAACGACTTCAATTTTAATACACCCCACAAAAGCACGATCGAGATCCGCCGGTTGAGTAACTGGCGTGGGATTATCCGGCGTTGGAGTCGGGCAGCGGTCTTCTTCCTCAGTCGGGTCGGTTTCCTTTGGCCGAACAAACGTAGTATAGCGAAAAAGGTGCCTGCCGGAAGTTAAAATTTAGAAACCATGTAGGTGCCTCTTGATTGAGGCCCAGCACTCACCAGGTAGTCGTCGTAGCATTCTGTGACAATGCTCTCAAACTCCTCTGTGTTTTTGCGTCGGACCAGTCAAATAGGCTCTGCAGCTCTTCAAAATTGGTGTTCTTGTTGTTGTTTATGCTAGGCAACACCGTAGGAATTCTCCGCCTGGAGATGGCTCCATTACTCAACCCAATTCCAACAACCTGAAGATGGTTTACATTATGCTGAGCGTGCATGTGATGCTCATGTCTCGTCCCAGCCGTCTGCGAATGCTCCGGCATGCCAAAATACGGAGATCGGCATTCGACTTCCTTTCGAGACAGCAGCTCATATCCTGGATCAACGTTTGGGAAACATGCATGGCCAGTCGCCCTACACGACGCTGGTAAGTGACGTGAGAAAAAGGCAGCCCTTTTGAAAGCAGACCTACCGGATACACGGAAACAAGGAAGCCCACTCTTGGCACTCCTGTATCAACTCGGTAGATGTAGGATGCTTAAAGCTGGCTATGCTTGTGATGAGACTTGCATTATGTAGTAGAAATGAATGAATACGAACACACACCGTCACTGTAAAGACAGGCCTCGAGTCCGTCAAATAGGTTCTGTACCAGTGCAGTAGCCTGCAAGTCATATTCCTGCCGACCAAAAGCATGAATCTCAGTTGCCTGAAAAACACATCAGGCGCAACTCACAAGTTCTCCATCTTCCCACGAGGAGCTGACGGTACTGACAACACTTGAAGGAGCATAATCATAGATATCGGAAGACCGAAAGTCCGATTCCTCTCTGCACCGCATGAGCGAGCATTCACAGCATCAAGATATACGCTGCCCAAAGCTGGAAACGCGCGCGACCAAACGAGAGCCCAGCGAACAGATGGTCCTAAACCTGGCATTACAGGAGAGTTATCGGCGCATTTAAGGAGTTTTCATTGAGGCTCAATGGATTACTTTCTCCCGCTTTCACTTCCTCCGTCACTGCGGCCTGTTCTGCTCGCAACCGAAACCCTTCATGTCGTGCAAAAGGATGTAGGACTCTATGAAGGGTAAGCGTTGCATCACGTCAGAAACACTCCGGTTTGGCTCTCGACTAATGGGGTATGTAGAAAAAAGCGCTTGCAGGAATACGATAATGGCATTGCAATGCTTACAAGTCATAGGCTGTGTTGGATTGACGAAGTCAATAAGCGAGCCATCGCTGTGGGCCTGGAAAGTGTTGGAGATATCGAGACTTCCGTAAGCGACACAGTATGTGATCTATGGTGATCGTTCAATGGGCTCTTACGGTGTCCATTTCAAGGCTGGATTGTGGAAAGCATCTTCCCCAAAGGTGACAATAACCTTGCGTGGCCCAAAACCGAGGTCTGCTGCCAGTGGCGAAACATCTTCACCTGTCGCAGCTGCCTCCAGCCCTATTCCAGAATGGACTTGTCCCATTTGCGACAATCGGAACTTAACGTCGGACGTTAAATGCTCATTGTGTGGTGTACCAGCGCCAGCTTCGGTACAGGTTACCGCCGCTTCGCCGTCCGCCTCTGATGGACCTGCGTGGATATGTCAGATCTGCGATGCGCGCAATGCTAGCATACAGGACAAATGCGAGACCTGTGGAGTGCCAAAGTCGGCGGATGCTCAGCTGGAAGAGGAAACCGCCAATGGCCTGGCTTGTCCAGCGTGCACTTTCAAGAACGCCGATGGACTGACTCAATGTGAAATGTGTGGCACGTCACTCCCAACGCGTACACAGGAGTCTCTGGAGAATTGGGAGCATCTGGAGGGTGTCAGCGTAATGCGATTTTCCTTCAGAGCTGGAGGGCACAGCGAGTTTGCGAAGGCGCTGCACAAGGCCCTTCAAGGGAAAGTATGGGAAAAAGTTGTGGAATCACCAAAGGTGAGAGTGACCCGAGTTCGTAAATGACTAAGGCTAACGTCTTATTATTCAAGTCAACATCCCCGACGAAGCCGACGGCCATTGCTGGTTTGTCGCACATTATGCGTACAGCGGAGACGAACGCCTCTCAAGCCTCTTCTGTACTCAACGAAGCTTTTGCGGATTTGAATGCTCTCATGGCGAAGGCTTCTGAGATGGTTCAGCTGTCGCAGTCAATCAGTACGAAGCTGGCGCAATCACCAGGTCACACGGATGACGAGCAGGCGTTTCGAAACATGGTTGTGGAGCTTGGGGTGCGAGGTCCCATTACCAAGTAAGCAAAATTCGATTGAAATGGTCGCCGTTTCAGTACTCATGCCAGTTGTGCGTAGGGAGACAGCAGGCGATTCCTATACCACTGAGCTCGCTCGCCAATTATCAAACTTCTTGGATAAGCTAATGAACCGGGAAGTCAATGGATATGGACCTGATATGATGTCGGTATTGGATGTGTGGTGTCTCTTTAATCGTGCACGGAGCGTCGGTAGGTGTTCATACTGCTTTGCCAGCGCAGAGGACCCATTTCTTAACCGGTTTCACGTCTTTTAGACATGATATCTCCTGAAGATCTCCTCAGGACGCTGGACGTTTTTCCACGGTTACACTTACCATATACAGTGCGCCGTTTTGCATCTGGTCTGCTGGCAGTAACTCGATCGACCCATACGGATGCACATACTGTCCAACGCGTGCTAACTGCAATACGTGATTCTGCCCAAAAAAACTTAACCGACGTGGAGTTCGCTCAGGCGCTTGGTTGTTCAGTGGTGCTTGCTCGCGAAGAAATGTTGTTGGCGGAATCGAGAGGTGCGATATGTAGAGATGATAGCTTAGAAGGTATCCGATTTTGGGAAAATATGATCCTGCGGGCGTGATATCTTACTGCCTAACATTGGCATTAAAGCTGTACCAAACGGCTTGATTTATCAGAAATGCTCGCTTTTCGAGGTTGCGAAATACGGTTCCCCAGGATGATTGAAGTAACGGTCTATCATTCGTGAATCCTGCTGCTGTTCGCTGCCCTCGGGATCTATACGTTCCGTGATGGTTGAGACTCACTCGAAAAGCATATGGCATTTGGTGCCATAATCTCATGCGCCATGACTGCTCCTCAACAATGTACTTATCTATTCTCCCGTTTAAAAGCTTTTTACCTTCTGGCAGTCATCCTGGAACAAGTTAAAAAACGTCGGATGTCAGGGCGTGTTTCCATCGCTGTGGGGTATTGAACAGCGCACATCCCAGCATTATGCTCCAGGAGCTGCATATCATTATTGTTAGTGGTAGTAATAGATAGCTCTGGCAGAGGACAGTTTTGGGTAGAGATGGATGATAGACCGGTGTGGCAGGGTGCTACGACTGTTACTAGAAGAAGAGACTTACCGTCAGGACTCTTTCCGTTACCCCACTGGAAATGGATGCCCAGGCACATGATACCATTGAGAACCATATCCTGCGAGGGTGATCCACTAGTAGATAGGGCATCCCTTGCATCAGCGCCATCATCATCAACGTCGTCATCGCAGCCAATACCACACTACTTTTCTCCCGACGACGAACCACTCTCTACAAAAACCGTCCGACATCAGAATCTTTTCCGCCAACTAGACCGACGAAGACGGGGCTGGGTTGACGAAGAAGATCTTACAATAGCATTGTGCAATGTTGCACAGAACGAGAAGGAGGATCTGGCAGTCGATACTGCCCGAGTACCCGCTATGGCCAGAGCACTTTTGCGTGAAGTCGGCCAGTCAAAGCACGTCAATGAGGAGGCCTTCGTCAAGTGGGTTGAGAAAAGGGAGAAGGAGCTATGGAGAGTTTTTAAAAGTATCGATACCTCGGGGGATAATACCTTACAAGTTAATGAGTTACGGAGTTTCGTCAAGAAGGCGGGACTGAAAGTCGGCGAGGACGATTTTCAAAAGTTTGTAAACGGCGTAGTAGGAGGAGAGGGAGGAGCAGTTGGCTTCGAAGAATGGAGGGATTTCCTGTTACTGATGCCGCACAAACCAACGCCACACAACATTCTGACCTTCTACTCTACACTGTACAACATTGATCCCACTAGTGACTTTACGCCTCTTCCCGAAACTCTTTCCGAACGTGATGACGACGATGCCTCTAGCTCGTCGCCACAACCGTCCACCCTACCGCCACGATTAAAGTATTTTATCTGCGGCGGGATGGCCGGTGCTGTTTCCCGCACCGCAACAGCACCATTAGATCGCGTCAAAGTCCTGCTCGTCACCAACGCTTCCCAGCAGTCTCCACCACCGCTTCTTGATACGCTCAAACTCATCTACTCTCAAGGAGGCTTACGATCATTTTATCGTGGGAATATGTTGAATGTCATCAAAATCGTACCGGAGAGCGGGGTGAAATTTCTGACTTTTGAGCTTGCTAAAACATGGATAGCAGACTTTGAACGCCAGTGGGAAAGTGGTGAGGCAAATACCAACAATGGGGAGGAGCAATGGGACGGAGAACGACGGCAGGAACTGAGCGTAGCAGGCCGGTTCTGTGCAGGCGGTATGGCAGGACTCGTCAGTCAGGCCGTCATTTACCCTCTCGAGACCGTCAAAGTACGATGGATGGCTGAAATCAATCAGTCTGCAAAGAGTGCTGATCCCACTGTGCCCTCCACCGCTACTATATCATCATCCACCGGAATTTCCCAACCAGTCAATGGCTCCAAACCGCCGTCATTCCTCACATTCATACGCACACCTATCCCTCTCCCCCACCTCTACCGCGGCTGTGCTGCGGCATTAGTTGGAATTGTGCCTTACGCTGGTATTGATCTCGGCATCTACGAAACTCTACGACGGAAGTATGAAATTTATCTACAAAATAAGTATCAGAGAGAAGATGTGGATATGCACAGCGGCGTACTCCTTGGTATCGGCGCTGTGAGTGCGATCAGTGGGGCCGGGGTCATGTATCCTTTGAGTGTAGTTCGTACGAGGTGAGTAAAGGTGTCTCGTAGTCATGTCGTCATTTCGACATGGATGAAGCTGGTTCTGACTTTATGATGTTTGATATTTTAGAATGCAGGCGCAACATACGCCCTCTCATCCTTACACGTACACATCAACATTCGATGCCGCTTATAAGACGTACAAAATCGAAGGCGTTCGGGGCTTTTACAAGGGAATAGCGCCAACGCTGTGCAAAGTTTTGCCAGCAGTGAGTATTAGTTATGTGGTGTATGAATGGTGCAAGACTGTGCTGTGACGAATGAATGTTGGCGCACCTTCCACCTAATCAAAGTTACTGGATGTATATAACTGCATATGAAATAGGATTATGACCTGTTGCGATGAACAACTTTGCCGCGCAAGCTAGCTTTCATGTCTCGTGTAGACAATTTGATACTCATCAGGTTCTAAAGCCACGGTGTGAGGTTTGCACAAATTGGAGGTTTCTTCTCGTATTATAATACGCCAGCAGCTCACACTATATATACATTAGGCTAAAACTTTCCCAGCAGAGATTCAAACTCTGTCCAGTTGTACATGACAACCTTTGCCCCAGCATCTGTCAAGGTCTGTGCCAATTCCTTTTGCTTCTCGGGTTCGCAGCTGCCCACATACGCCATGACAGGGATTCCTGCCCGCACAGCACTCAAAGTTCCGGACTTGGAGTCTTCTACAGCTACACATTCTTCAGGTTTCACACCGATGACTTGGGCAGCATGAATGTAAATGGCAGGATTCGGTTTTGACGTGGGCACAGGCAACGACGTAGCAGCACTGAAGACGTGGTCGTGGGGAAAGTACTTTTCCTGGTTGACCTTTTCAAGGGACGCACGAACTCGTCGAAGAGCAGATGATGACACAACCGCAAGACCATACTTCTTGTCATTGTACAGCTTGGCAAGGACATCATCCACGCCTATACATGGCTGCAGCTTTTCCTTGAGTAATGCAATGACACGTTCTTCTTCTTCCTTGACAAAAGCTTCCAGCTCGGCGTCCGGAAGAGCAAAGCCATGCTTGTCTCGAAGTGCAACGACCATCCCACGGAAGTTCATGCCGACAAACTCGGTCATCAGCTGGTTCGGCGTGAACTGCGCATTCACTTTATGATGGGCAAGAATTTCATTGACGAGTCCAGCGCATGCTTCAAACGCAAGATGTTCGGAGAGAACAAGGGTGTTGTCGCAGTCGAAGAGAATGTGCTTGACAGTCTGTCGTGGAAATTCGTAATGAGTTAAACTGCCTTAAAAAGATCTTATAGATGTAGGACTTACCATTTTGTGAGAATCGATGGCAGTGAGACGGAAACTGAGAGGAGGTAGCAATGCTCTGTGTATATGGGATTATTTGTATCTGAGGATCCTGGAAGTGCTGGTGGGCCACGGACGAGTGGAGGGGTTCTGGGTGCCGTTGGCATCCTTTTATATTGCTGGCTGCCTGGCTGGGTGGCGGGCTGTGATTCCCGGCCCTGGTTCGAGTTGATCTTCCAGAAGCTTTTTTGTATTGATTGTGGACCCGACTCGGCGGAAGGATACGTCACCCGAAGGCAGGACCATTCTATCTAGAGGCATCTTAACTTTACATGACGGTGATGATGCAGGACTCGGAGCAGCATGAGCTTGACCAGGACGGCATGGCAGGGCACATCAAAACAAGGACTGCCTGAATCCCAGTGATGGCAATGTTACCTGGAATGGCTTGATGCCGACAACCGACAGGTTTTACCAATGATTGTTTATATAGGCAATTCGTTGCTGTTGAGGACAGCCCTTTAAAGAACTGGTGGCCGAGAGCATTGATAGATGGCGACTAACTATCATCCATCATGAACCACATTGGACATCGTCCTGTAGAACTGGTGCAATCGCCTGGGACATGACCCATCATGCAGTGGTAAACTCAACCCAAGCTTGGCAGTATAGGAGGTAGACCAGACAGGACGTACCAAAGAGGCACTGGCTAGCAGGAAGTTGGTCGTGCTATGTTTCGGTGCAGGTTTGTGGCAAAAGGCTGATTGGAGATGCAAGAATGCTAAGACCACTTTGCTCAACATTCGTGGTGCCATGAGGGATCATTACGAAACCGGAAGTGGACTGGACGAATCCAGTGTTTCCCGGTCAGAGTATCGGAAATGCAAGGGAAGTGCCAGATCACTCAATTGATGCAATGCTAACAACACTATAGTTTGGTATTGGTTTTATCTTCACTACCTGACAGGGCACTTAATGCAGAGTTCAGCACACTTTTGCCAGCCGATGCAACGGTCTCTTTTCGTCGCTCCATAGCAAAATGGATGAGTTGGGTTTGCACCGCCTGGCACAAGGCCCTGACTGAGTGCATTTCCTCCCGCAACCGAGATGTCTCGCACAGCAGAGCCATGTCTTGACGCATCTCCATTGCGGAGAACCCAGACGTCAAGTTCATCATATCCGATCTCAGCTGCGTAGTGTCAGCAATCAGCTGACTCACCCGGTCTGCTGTCTCTCCCACCAACGGCGATACCGGCGCTTCATCGGGTGATAGTACGGGAGGCTGTTCACGCAACAGCTTGAGTTCTTCCCTTAGCACCATGATTTGCTGCCTCAGCAATCGATTCTCATCCACAAGCGACTGATGTCGCTCATCATGAAGCCGCAGAAAGCCTCTGATTGCCTCGTAAGCGCACGTAGCGGTATGTTCTGTTAGATGTTCCCGAATCCCTTCCCATCCACATCCGTGGCCTGCATGTACGCATTTTACGGGAGCTTTCTCACATTCATTCGTGTGTGCCTCTAGGCTCAGTCTCGGAACATCATTTTTACAGTGCTCGCAGGTTATCGTTTGCCCAGGACATTGGCTCAAGTGCGCTTCTGCCTCCAGTGTTCGGACTGGGGTGTTGCATATTGAGCACGTTTCAAGTCTGTATCCGCATGTCCGCATATGCAAGTCCAAGTCCACACGGCGAACCTCTTTACCACAGTCAGTATGACCACAACAAACACCTGCAAACAGACAGTGGTGTCGTGAATGTGACTCTAGAATTTGCCTTTGGCCTGTCCAAGCGCATCCCTCTTTGCGGTTAGTGCAATACACCTATGTGCATCGGTAAGCGCAATCAGTTCCTGGCGTCCATTCCCAAAAGATAACTTTTTCACATACCGTTAATTCGTCCACCATGCTATTAATGAGTTTGGCGGCCGGTGTTACTTGCTCCAGAGATAACGGCGTGCGGTCAACAGGACAGGTGGCAGATTGCGAAAGCGCAAATGTTATGCATGATTCACAGAAGGTGTGCCCGCATGGCGATGACACTGGTCGGTGAATGCGAAAGTCAGCTCACAGGGCAACAAAACAAGGGCAGACCATAACTCAATGAGGGTACCTGGATGTATGAAAGGACAGTAACATATGCAACACAGTAAGTTGGAGTTGACGTCTCCGACATAGTCGTAGTCCTTCGAATCGTGTGAGACGCTAGCCGTCATCTTGCAGACCGTTATTGCTTTTTGGGTATATAAGAACAAGGCTCACGTTTCGGTTGCTGCAAGCTTACAAACAACGCGCCAATGGTCGAATGTCTATGCACGGAACACATGGAATTATTAACCGCAAGCTTCCAGCGTCATATACGAGAAGCAAGCTATACAATGCTCAATGCTAATGCTACAAAATTATGCGCTTTCTACCGTCAGAGATACCTTCATCCACCTGATTCTTCATTTGCGTTTGTATGAGATCCATTCTGAACAATGCCGGGTGCGTTTGTGTTCCCTGAAGTAGCCGTATTCGCAAGGGCAGTGCCATTGGCATCAACCTTGACGTTCTCACCACTGGCAGGCAATCCTCTTACTCCAAAATCCCATACTCTCACTACACCATCCTCTCCACCCGTGACAACGCACCGATCACTCACACTCACGCAGTTCACAGCTCCATTGTGCCCAGTCAATGTCACACACCCCTCACCACTAACCTCCCAGATTTTCACACTTCGGTCTTGTGAACCACTCACAATCCGCAAGGTATCAATCGCACAGCTCCAAACACCAGCCAAGTGTCCAAAGAGAGTCTTGATGCACTCGCCAGTTTGCAGAGAGAAAAGCTTCAGTGTGTTATCCAAGGAGGCAGTGAGGAGGACCCCATGCGGGTACGGTACGTTGTCAATAATGGGCGGAGAATGAGGCACGAGGACTTGAATGCATTGGACCTGGGCAACGTGGCCAGCAAATGTCTTGATGGGAGCTCGGGTGGTGAGGTCGAACATTTTTACAGTGGTGTCATCGGAGCAAGTTAGAAGACGATTTGCATCAAGGAGTAGAACCTTGTTCACCCAAGTTGAGTGGGCGGCGATAGAGTAACAGCATCCGGTAGTGATATTCCAAATGCGGACAGTGCCATCAACGCTGCCAGATGCCAAGAGATGTGATAGGAAGTGTAAACACACGATGCCAGCGTCATGGCCTTGCAGTGTTCTTATGCACTCAAATGTTTTCATTGACCAGATTTTCAAGGTTTTGTCCATTGATGCGGATACGAGTTTCATATCATCAAACTGGACAGCACGCACGCAACGCGTGTGGCCTGTTAACACCTTGATGCAACTCCACGTATCAGTGTTCCATAAGCGGATGGAGTAATCGTATGAAGATGTGCAGAGGAGGGAAAGGGCTTCATCGTAATGAAGGGACATGATGCTGTCTGTGTGTCCAGGGAGTTCGCGGAGGATATAGTGGCACCGACGCCAGTTACGGGAAATTAAAAGGCGTTCAGCGTAGATTTCTTTCCATCGCTTCAGTCGTTTGGGAGGTCGGTGTGGAGTGGGTAACGATGATGTTGGAGTGGACAGTGACGGTGCTGGAGCGGAAGTGGGAGGAGAGGGGCTGGTCTGGACACGTTTCCGCTTTCTGCTGCTGAGGAGCGGAAGTCCCCAGCCACACTTTGTACACTTCTTGTCAATATGCTGTTCACACATACGGTGCCAAATGATGTCGTCGTCGGCGAGACGCTTCCATTTCTTGCATACCTAGCATCTAGGCGTCAGTTATTGCACGTGGGGAATGCCTCGCTAATGATCAAGCGCTGCTTGGTCACAACTTCTAGCTGCGATGTCTAACCGCTCTAGCATGAATAATGCATTCCTCGGTCGAATGAGCCTGTGACCCACATTCTCCGCTTTCATAATCTCTCTGACTAGGATACCTACCTGAGCAGCATGACATAGACTTTTTGCGTCCAAATACATCAACACTCTCAAGGCCACCTCGGTTGGCAAGTTTCCAACCACATCAATTCGTAAAACGTCTCCTAATCGAGTTGCCAGATACGATAGCTGCGGTAAACAACAGTGATCCAGGATACCGTCGAGGACGCCGTTTCGCAAGTGATTATTCGGGAGGTGTGAGAAAAGCGTCAGAATTTGGGACATGGTATCGTAGTGAGGACTCGTGGGCGATATGCTTTGTAGGGCAGTGGATGCCTTCAGCGCCGATGTCACCGAATCGTCGCCGTCGGCGGTAGGACGATGCCGCAGACAGAAATGCTTATCCATGATGCTATGATGAGATGCTGTATGAAGATAGTAGCCAAAGAGGCATATTTAACGCTTGATATCCCGCCGTCGTTGTTGCCAGCGAGAATTCACAGTCCAAGAGCAGAGTCGGTTGTGTCTTGTCAAAGTATTCCAACGACTGTTAGTTTTGAGGGAAACGCCCGACCGAGGCGTGTAAACTCAAACGGATTGCACCATCACAGCTAATGGAATTTGAAAGCAGGATCACATACTGTGGCAGAACCTTGTTGACAGCTATTTCGAAGCAAAGGAGACCTGTGATCGTTTGTGGTTGGGTGTGGAATCTCCCGCAGAGTTATGAACACACAAAGTTTACATTCAACTGACCCAAGTAATAGGGACTTTGATCCTCCGAAATCCCTTGATGAAATTCTGAAACAGAAGCAATGTGCCAACCAAAGCGCTGCTGGAGGCCAACCTGCTCACGGAAGGCGAGGTGATAGCCAGTCCCCATTTACAGCTTCGAAAGCGACCGGTGCAGGCACCCCGCAACAAACTGGACCCAGCGCAAGGGGAAAGTCCAAATGGGAAGACTCAGATGATGAGGAGCATTCAAAAAGGATTGATGGCGATAGCCGCAAGAGAAGAAAGACTTTGCGTTCAGATGAGGAGGATGGGCAGAATCATATGGGAGTGATCCCCGACTCTGAGTTAAGTAGCCAGCCTCAGTCAGTAGAAGAATCAGACAGCCAGCGTTGGAAACGTCAGCCGATGAGCAGCGACTCTGCCGTATCAACTCGAGTTGCGTCCCCAGTTACCCCGCATATCGGTTCATCCCACGATACCGACGCAGTTCCGGATCAACATGTAGCCTCTGAGAAGGACTATACTTCATCGCCGAAGCCTAAGCACATGTCTAGTGTTTTGAAACCGCGGCCGCGAACTGGTTTGATTGGACCGCCGCTTGTTAGCTGCCGGAGTGTTGACAACTACGAGAAACTCAACAGAATTGAGGAAGGGTCTTACGGCGTTGTCTATCGCGCGCGGGATAGAAATACAGGGGAGATTGTTGCTTTGAAGAAGTTGAAACTGGAGAATGAGAAGAACGGATTTCCCGTGACTACCTTGAGAGAAATTCAAACGCTTCTCTTGGCAAGGCATCCCAACATTGTGAACGTGAAGGAGATTGTGGTTACCCCGAGCATGAGCGGGTGCGTATCGACGCGCTGATACATTGCAAGTACCCACCCGTACATTAACATTGATTGCTATTAGTGTGTTCATCGTGATGGAGTTTGTGGAGCATGACCTCAAGTCACTAATGGAGAGCATGCCTTCACCGTTTCTACAATCTGAAATCAAGACCTTGATGTCGCAATTGCTCTCGGCAATTGCGTGCTTGCATGCTAATTGGATCGTACATCGGGACTTGAAGACGTCTAATCTATTGATGAATAATCGCGGCCAGATGAAGGTTGCTGATTTTGGGTTAGCTCGGCGATTTGGCAGTCCACTTGGCCCTATGACGCAGCTTGTCGTCACGTTATGGTATAGGTAGGTTGGGGGTGGGTTCGTTGTAGATGCACGACTGCCTCATCACTTTACTCTAGATCACCAGAGTTGTTGTTAGGCGCTCAAGAGTACACCACCGCCGTGGACATGTGGTCTGTCGGCTGCATATTTGGTGAATTAGTAAATAAAGAACCATTGCTGCCAGGGCGTGGAGAGATTGATCAACTGAAAAAGGTAGGAGCGTTGCTTTGGCGGCCAAGCTTCTACTTCGCTCATATTATACCTGTAGATATTTCAACTACTGGGCACACCCAACGAGAGGATTTGGCCGGATATGGAGGAACTACCTGGTGCAAAATCTTTCAAATTCACGGGCTCACCGTAAGTATGTGTACGAGGAGACGCCGCGTCGATGCATTCTCACTCGTGGCCTTTGGGACAGGAAAAGTCTTCTGCGAAAGCGATTTCCGTATTTGACTGAGCACGGACTGGATCTGCTTTCACGACTATTAACATATGACCCGAAGCAGCGGATTACGGCAGAGGAAGCACTGCGGCATCCGTATTTCTCGTGAGTACCATGACCAAGCTGAGCGAGCCGTTTAGCTCTATTGACACCTATGCCACAGAGAATCGCCCAAACCCAAAGATCCCTCGCTCTTTCCAACCTTTCCCAGTAAAGGCGCGGGTGAGAAACGCAAAGTGTACTCTCCAGCGGCGCCAGTTGTGAACCATGGTGGCGAGGGTGGTAGCGATGAGGAGTATATCCCTGGAAACGGGCTTTTTGACGCTGTTAACGTGGAGCCGGTTCCCGGCTTTCGACTCAAAATATAATCATGACAGCCATCAACAACCCTTACAACTACATGCAAAAGGCTCCATTCATTTTAAAAACAGAATCATTCATATTACAGAAATTCACATCACCGAGGCCACTGGCCTTCGAGACTTCAGCAAAATCGACAAGCTCCGTCCAACGTTTGTTTCTCAAGTTAGTCCTATATGAGGAGAATTCATTTGAAATTGTTGCTGATAAGGACTTCCGCCATCAGGAGTATGCCCAGGTGGAATGCCGTGGGAGAGCGATGGATCCACGCCGGGAGGAACCGGGCTTGCAGGCATTATGGCCATTTGAGCATGATGAGGGTGATTTCCTGTTGCGATGACATAGGCAGGGTATCCGTATTGATTGTAGACGGTGGTATAACCAGAGGGGGGCGCCATAGGTTGAGCCTAACCGATAGAAGCTTAAGTCAGTGATTGAGTTATCGTCAACAACACCATCATGTGTTTAATACCAGGTATGCGACGCCGCTGGGCGGTGGGTGTCTGCTATCAACAACAGGCATAACTGCCCCTTGTCCTCCAACAGTCACGTAATTGCCTTGGCTCTGTACAGGGGCTTCCGCCCTCTTCGGTACGCTCTTGGATTTCTTCGCGGGCATGGACTGACTCTGCTGGGCAGCCTGCCTGGCGGATCGTGGACGTTTGCCGTTGGCATTTGTGCTTGGTCGCGGGCTCTCGTCAACATCCGCCGATGGGGATGGAGAATCTCCGAGATCCTGATCGTCACCTGGTCCTTGAGGATTCTCTTCACTAAGCTGCGACGCGGCATCATCGGCCTGAATCGTTTCGTCGGCGGAATCATGCTTCGCGATCATCTGGAAGAACAAACCTAGGTTGGTACGCGTCCATCAGATACGACAAAGCGACACTGCACACACGCACCCGCACAATATCATCATTGTTTCTAGTTTCATGTGGTTCCGTCTCGGTATACCTCAACAAAATCTTGTCCATATCCGTTGATGCGAATTGAAATAGCTTGCCATTGTGAGCAAACATAATCAAACCAATCTCGCAACCACAGAGCACCGAAAGCTCGTAGGCCTTCTTCATCAGCCCAAACTTGCGCTTGGAGAAGGTCACCTGTGGGTCATCGTGGAAAATGTTAGGCACGGTGATTGATTTCCCAGACACAAGCGGGTCTGGGCGTCGCTGCACCCACAGGGTGTCACCCCTCTACTCCCGCTCAGTTACACCACGCAAGCACAAACGCTAGCTCCGACCACCTTGTTGTTCGAAATAACCACCTCACAGAAATAGTAGCAGGTGATTTGTGGAAAACCTTCGTCTATATATAACCGCTCTGCTCTTTTTCCCGAAACCGCCAGCACTCCATAAAAAGCTCAGTCCGCTAATTTCTTACCTGTCTGTTCCTCTCATCGGTTATCCTTTTGATAGCAATCTTCTTGCGACCCATTTCTGCGACGATAGGCTTGAGGGGTAATACACAAATACGGGTTTCCTTTCAGGCGGTTGACACGCTCTTTCTCTAGGACTTTTCTCTAAGTTTTACGTGGCGACAGGATTTTGTCGTGAAACGTCAACTATAGTTAGCAGTCGCTTGCTGGTCAGCCTCGTTGTCTAAGTCTATGGTGCTGGTGTTGCTCTATGAAGTAGCAGTCCCTCTTCTGGATTAGGAAGCGGGGGGTCTAAAAATAAGCTAAACAGGGCATCTGAGTATTAACTCTAGAAGGAAGAAGGTCAGGTTCTACGTTGGTGGATGACCATCTCCCGAACGTCGATGAATGGGGGAGGGGAGGGGCAGTACGCGCCGGGCCATTGTTTGTATGTTGCGGGTCTTGCTCGTCGTCCAATTTCCCGTTCGCATTGACTGAGCGCGTCGTGTCGGAGGTGCTTATGTCATACGCGTTAATGGAGTCACGTGGATTGCTTAGGGCAGATTTGTTGGCATAGCAACGTTGAGCGACGAGATGAGGGCAAACTGGCACCGCATAACCTTCTCAACGACGGACAACGGTGGAACGGAGAAAAGTAGAAAGTCCAGTAGGAACAGGAGGACGCACTGACCAGCGGACGGGATTGATCAGCCTATGATGGCGGCCGTCGATTTGAAGGAGGCGCTAGAGTTCGACAAGGAGCTGCATTCCTTGTACGAAGCCAAGTTGCCGGTGTCGGCTTCGAAAATCAGCTCTCTCACCAAGCTCGCTGTAAAACATGCCAAGGTAAGTTCTATATCACTACTTAATCAACGAGTCGCCGTTGTTTGTTGACAGATTTGCTTTGATTGTAGCAATACAAGGGTGTTGTATATAGTATCGAACGATTTATAACGAAATGCCCTCCCGAACTCAAGCTTGCCGGATTATATGTTGTTGATTCTATTGCTCGTGCAGTGTCCAAACACCCGGAAGAAGGAGAGAGCTACATTGCTCGATTTGAAGAACGAATGGACGCCATGTTTCCTCACTTGATGCAGGCACCGGGAAAGGATAAAGACCGCGTAAAGCGCACAGTAGGACTGTGGAGGAAATCTAAACTTTTTTCACCGTCGGTAGTTGAACAAGTAGAGAAAACCTACTTACAGGAAGAGTCAACACCTCAACCATCAACCGATGCGCTTGGTGTACTGGCAGGTTTATCTGCCGCATCAGTCCCTGCGGCCAACACTAATGCAGATCCAAGGCTCAGTGGGAATTCGAGCGGAGGTGCGTCAACACCCGTTACCGCCGCCGCTCCGACGAATGCGCTGGCTGGTTTGGATGCTAGCTCTCTTTTGAACGCGTTGAACACGATGAACAATCAAGCTTCTACTTTGCCTGCTCTTGGGGGCTTGGATTTGAACTCGCTTTTGCCTTTGCTGCAGGGTGCTCAGCAGCAACAACACTCGACAATTTCGCAATTGTCGTCTCTGTTAGGGCTGCAAGGAGCATCTATTCCAGGTTTACAACCAGGTTTACAACCAGGTCAGCTTGGGCAAGCAGGACAAATCGGCCAACTTGGCAATTTAAGTGATTTGCTCAAATCTGGAAATAGCCCTTTTAGTCAGAATGGGCTGCAGCAAGCAACAACGCAACCCGCGGGAGAAGGTCAAGGAGGTTTTGGAGCTTCGAACGGTAATGCCATGTAAGTACTCTTTGTTATTTTGCATTTTTGGTTGTTTCGGAATCGGGTGAGTAAATATCGAAGAGGTTTGACACCACAACGCGGTGGACTTGATGATTATGGCGTACGAGCGGAAGTGGACCTATAGAGATACTCGAGTAAATCCGGACGGGATCTTACAGCGTAAATGTATACCTTACGTTGATTGTCACTGTCTACCGGTAATCTGTTACGGCGGATTCTCTGCTCAATAGATAACTTCATAAGAACCTAGTACATCTTGCGCCTTGGTGTCCGGCTTTAAGCGGAGCGTCGTCAGTGGTCAAAGGTTCAAAGGGTCTGCATTCGCTTGGCACATGCTAACCACAAGGCTTCCATTTCCTTCTTCCCGCCCACGCTCCAATCAACATCAGACCGAAACAGGACGCTACTCCAGGATCGACGAGCGCCCAGCAGGCGCCTGGCATGACCGGTCAAACAATCGCGGCTGCTGGTATGGGTCTCGACTGGGCTCAACAGTCGTACTCAACCCCAGCCATCCAGCACATGTCAGCAGCACCACCGTCCAGCGGATCGTATGGTTTGCATACCGCTACGGTCGCGAGCTCGTTACCATCGGGGTTCCAATCGAACAATCAATCAAGTGCAACGAATACGAACGCGGCATCTGCGGGATTTCCTCAAGCTCACCATGCACCGCAGCAACCTACCGGAATGCCGAACATACGTCCTGCTTGGTCGACTGCAAATAACCAAGAAAGCCAGTCCAATACCCCCATAGGTCGTCCGATTCCGGTTGTTGGTAGTGAGCGTGAAGGTGTTGCTCCTCTGACACCTTGGAAGCAAGCTGCTGCACAAGGAGCCACGCCTGCTCAACCGGGCGATTGCGTTCCAGGTTACATTGATCCGCAATTGCCAAAGGATTACATGAAAAGTACGTCTCACTGTGGGCCTTACATTCACATTACCTTACTGATGTTCTCACCGTATAGTCTTGACCCGTACGGTGTATGTCGGTGGCATTACGCCGGATATTACCAAAGAGCAGATTCGTGACCTTTTTGAAACAATCGGGCGTATTGATACTGTCACTGTAAGTGCTGCTACAGTTCGCATGAGAAAGGCTGTCACTCATATTGATGCTTAATTGTAACACAGGTGAACTACGCCAAATTCAATGCATTTGTTAAGTTTTTGACTCGTGCAGAGGCAGATCTTGTCAAGGAACGGTTCCATAAATATATGTTTAACAAGAGCATTTTAAAGGTACATTGGACAGTAATAATTGGTGTGGAGACCTTCCACTCTGGCCAGCTCTTGAATCCTGACATGTTACATTTTTGATCAGATGGGTTGGGGATGTGGTTACGGCCCAAAAGAATTCTTCGATTATACAACGGGAGAAACCCTTTTCCCGCTATCACGAATGACCGAAACAGAAAAGCGCACGATTGCCACGTCCCCTCGAGGTGGAGGACCAATTGAGGGTGGCATGGTCGTGGAAGAACCCGATTTTGGATGGCCACAGAAGGGTGAAGTGTGCAAGGGCAAGTATTCCCATGGCCAAATACCGTACGCGCCGGGGTATATGGAAGCCAAACAACAGAAAGAAAGTGGTGGGTTTCCCCAAAGTGCAGCAGCCCCGCCACAGTTTGGAGGATACGCAACCCGACCGAGGCCTCCGATGCCTGGTGCATTTGGAGCAGTCCAACGGCCACCGTTTCAACCACCTTTTCATCCTATGCACGCTGCTGGTGGACTAGGCGGCCGCGGGGCCGATATTTTGGTGGTTGCAGATCGACAATACGATGATCGTGACGACCGTGACAGGTGGCGGAATAAGCAAGTACAAGATCGCGGCGAGGAGCATGTTGTTGTGCTCGGTGGCGGTGACGATGAGGAGACAACTGCGGAGCACGATGGTGCGAACGACGGTGCGGGGGAGGATGGTATGAGGCGACGAGATAAATTTAGTAATGAAAGTCAGCATGGGGGACCACACGACTGGTATCCGCGCCCAGGTACAGAGTTCGGGCCTGACGGATATGGTCCAGGTCCCGACATGCATATGCGGCCACCACCGGGCTTTCCCCATGGAATGCCGCCACCTGGGTGGCGCCCAGGCCCGTTCCCACCAGACTACTGGGGTCCACCGATGCCTGGGCATGGTTGGGCAGGGCCTCCCCCTGGAGCTGGAGGGCCGATGGGCAGGAAACGACAGTACTCACCTGATCCTGATGCACGAGATGTTCGCGGGGAGGATGACGGGGAGAGGCGAAGGCGATCGCGGTGGGAATAGTTATGTAAATGTCATGATATGTGAATGTGTCTTGGAATATCGCCAATGCTCGTGGACCAGCTTTTAATATATACTGCCTTAAAAGCACGTTACAATGTTGCTAATCAAACCCAACGGTCTCATTTAACAATCTTTTCAGGATTCGCGAGTCAGCCTCTTCAAACTCTTTGAGCTTCTTCCACCGACCGGCAGCTAACTGTTCTGCGAGTTCGTGAACATTCGCCTTAACTACGTGATTTTGCTGATCCAATACATCCGCCAGCTCCACCTGATGGTTATCCATCAAAGTCTCATTGACTACAACAATCAGTTTCTTCCTAGCATATAATGCTTCCAGGATGGAACCCGTGCCTGCGTGCGAGATGATGAGGTCTGCCGACTCAACATCTTGCGCCAGGCTAGGCTTAAACGCGTACGCGTGCATCGTTAGGGGCAGACTATCCTTCAGAACAGGGAGCACTATGGGAGATCTTCCGTGCTGAATGGTGACATGCTTGAATCCCTCGCCCGAAAGTGCTTGAAGGAAAGGTATGGATGTCACCAAGTCAACCAGGGCCGTGAAAGATGTTGTGCCAACTGTGACAAAGACACGAGGACCAGCAGTAACTGCCGGTGAAGCGAAGGGCGGTGCCGATGACTGCATGGCATCCGTCTGCAATGTGGACGTGACAGATTTACCTGCAACACGCCTCTTCGCCGACTTCTTGCTCTGATCTTCCCCCGAATGATAAGAGCAGAACCACATAGCAATAAAGTTACTCCAGCCCACCACTGGGACGTGATCATTCCCATGTCGTCAAAAAAAAGGTATCCAAAAAGCGCCTTTATGTGCAACGCATCAGGCCCGTATCTGAGAAAGCAAAAGTTGCCCTATGTACGTACCGAGAAGCACATGTTGGCTGCATTATTTATCACGGTTACCTGTGCAGTCGACGGTGCCTTGTTGAGGGCGCGAGTAAACAGAAACCACATGGCTGAAGAGAAAGACGGATGATTGGGTTTCTTCTCAATCTCTGCGTAATTGGAATGTGTTTGCTTTCATCTTTCCCACTGACCGACATTTGCGCCCACCACTCCACCAACAAATAAACCACGAATGATGATGCTGTACGGGATCTGCGTTCATTGATCATCGTTAGCCGAAATATGTAGCTATCGGTCATCAGAGACTGCCTCTGTACCTTACCTTATCACGAAGTCCAATCATGGACAGGTATTGATCTACAAATGACTGCAGCGGTGAAGCGGCAACGGCATCTTCGCTTTGTGCTGCACATTTAGAAAACACGGATGCCAATGCAGCTGCAGTTCCTGACAGCACAGCGAGACCCAGATGGGTCGGCATTCTTCTGGAACTCGCAATCGTGGTAGTCAACTATATCTAGATGATATTCCGGGTCCTTGCATCCGCATATACAGAGTAGCGGATCATTTACACTGACAGTACCAAGATGCAGTTTCACTCTAAGCGCTTGGAAAATGCAGCTAATTCCGTATCTCCTTAGTAGGTTGTGTGGTGTATTGGATGATTGCGGAGACTGCTCATGAGCATCCCAGGCTTCACATGCCGCGCTAACTCGTACGTGTACATGTTTTGCTCATGTTCGAGATCCAGCAACATGCTACTAACGGTACGCTGCAGCAGTCTCCGTCAGCACCTTCGTCTCCTTTAGTCTCTCTTCTATTTCCATAGAGTCACTCACACTTCTTTAACTCCTTACATGTGCTGTATGCAACCGTTACGCTTTTAGGTAGACCATCATGCTTTTGCTTAGAAAGTGCTTCATGGAACGTGTATATGCCTACACAAGCGAGACTAGAACGACAGCGTTGGCCACATTGCCCGAATGAATAGGTCAGGGGTGTACCATGCGCCAATGGAGACCCTCTTTGGACCATATCTAGACCAATGTGTCCCAGATGGCCTGCACTCCTCATGTGTTATACCCGACCTTATATAGCGGATCCCACCTTGAATTTGAACAGGTGCTCGTTCTTGAACAATCCACATCATACAGGCTCTATCTGGGACTTACTCTTAATTGTCCTCTAACTAAAGAGCTCATGGACGTTTTCTTAAGCTCAAGGTACACCCCCAACCCTGCGGGATGTCCGACGGGAGTGCTTAGGTAATGGAGTACGTCAGTACATGCGAAGTTTTGTTCCCCAGCACATTTTGGCCGCACATTCAGAGAGCATACGCGGATGCTCCTACGAAGGTACACAGGATGTCCTGAAGGAGTCACGTCAATGTAGTCCCGCTACACATCCTTGGGGACATCCGTCGGAGCTGCTGGGTTAGTATGTGCGAGGGGACATTCACAAGGATCTGCGCTGCATGTCGACTCTGCGGAGATCCCCCGGACATCCGTCCGTTTGCCACGTCCGTTAGCAACGTCCGTTTCCATGGCATTTGCCTCCCTCCAACAGTTCAACTCGCGATTTTCTTCCAAGTTCATTTCCCACCCAGAACACATCACGATTCCTTGTCGAGATCGCTGCTTTCCTCTTCCTCCAAACCCATTGGCTCCGCGATACCTTCTTCGATATCACCGAAACTCAGTATCCTCGGACATGGTTTCGGTGATATCGAAGACGGTATCGCGGAGCCAATGGGTTTGGAGGAAGAGGAAAGCAGCGATCCCGGCAAGGAACTGTGATCAAGGCAGTCATATCTTCGACGCATATGAACACTGATGCTGTATTATAATGCAATATTATTGTCGGTGTAAGCAGCATCCAGCGGTAAACCCAGTATGCAGGGAACCCCCGATGAATGCCCTGGTAAAAGGTATCCGGGCGCACATCCACAGGATCTCCGCAGGAGCTCTGACGCTACAAAGCTGGATGTCCCACGGAGATCATGGCCTTGGAGTGCTGACGGAGATCGAACTGAAAATGTACGTCGGACGTCTGACGGTATGCCTTTTACATGCGCTCGGACATGTCCCACGGGAGGGAAAAATGTAGGTCCGCTGGGTGTGCGGCAGGGTTAGGGGTGTATTGCTTACAGTCATGTGCTTCAGCATGTGACGTCCACGTGCCACCCGTGACGCTGTTAGAATGTGTTATTGATACGAACCGGAGAACAAAAAGTCGCCGAAAGGTGCTCGCACGATCATCGTTAAGAATCGTATCAGTTTGCGAGTGGACAGATCCGAGACCGCCGACAAGAGAGGAGAGGAAGGCTGGTTCCTTGCAGTTGTCGGAGAGCCCAGAGCCGAAAAATCAGTCGTCTTCGAAAAGAATGGCATCCCATGTGCGAGCATCCTTCATGGCCGCTCGCAGCTTTGTGCCTTCGGTAGGCTCTCGCTCCACGATTGCCACAACTTCCAAACGTTTGTGGATTTCAGCAACATGCAGACCACTCTCAAGCAGTATATCTCATCACATGCGTCAACCTGCGTTCCGTAATGCCGTGAACCGACCGATGCCCGATGTTACCGGTACTCGCAATATGGCCACACTGAACCAAGTTATTCGCGGCATTCGTAAACCACGACCAGCAAAGCAGCCGTCTCCTGCTCTCGATAGCTGCCCCCAGCGCAGAGGAGTTTGCCTGAAAGTGTTTACAGTAAAGCCAAAGAAGCCCAACTCTGCCCAGCGTAAAGTCTGTCGTGTACGACTGACCACGGGGAAAACGGTGATTGCCTACATTCCGGGAGAGGGCCACAACCTTCAGGAGCATTCGGTTGTGTTGGTCAGAGGTGGACGTGTTTCTGATTGTCCAGGTGTAAGATACAAGGTTGTGCGTGGAACTCTGGATTGTCAGGGTGTGGTTAACAGATCAAAGGGGAGGTCAAAGTATGGAAGCAAGGTATGTCACTCGCAAGCTGAGTCTTTGTATCATGTCCGTGATGGTTAAACTTTGTGGTGATTACAGAAATCCAAAGGTGATGCGCCGGGAGGTAAAAAGAGATAGCCGTATTCTTAAAGGGCCAGTTGTAATGTTCTTTCTGAATTCGACCAATATGTACATATGCGATCCTGCACCCAACATTACATCCACCTGATACCGTCTCTCTCTCGAATATAATACCATCGCATATCGTCTTGCCACTTTGTCTTCATGAACATGTCCAGTGCTCCTGTGTGTATCATTTCCATCTCCAATGAGTTCATCAAAGTTGACATCTCATTTCAGAAGCAAGTACGCAGCATCGTCCTTTAGCGGGGGACTCCCACCTGCAATGAACCAACCATCCCGCACTGCTCCCGCAATGCCTGATATGCATTCTGTGGTGTCCTGATGTCGCGAATGCAACTCCATCTCGCATCAGTTAATTAATGCGCGCTCATTGCGTCGGAACGTTCTCGTCTTTCCACCGTCGGCAGAGACCAGACCTCGTATTCTCCCCACAATCTTAATCTTCGCCAGTCAGTCGTTGTGTGCATTCAGATACTTAATTTGTGTAGAGAGATAGAGAGAGAGAGAGCAGAGTAGTCGTTTGAAGAATAACAGTATCGGTGATTACCCTTGTTAATAATGTCTAGCCAAACTGTAGAAAAGAAACCCGCCTTCGACTTGAACAAAGCTCTGCATCGGGCCCTCGGAGGAGGTGTCTCCGGTGCAGCGGCCATGGTGATTCAAGTTTGCACATTGATGGTGAGTTGATGCCGCCACAAGCCTCAGATGGACGACGTCTGAGATCTGATTGTGTGTCATGATAAGGTGCTGGGCACAGCACAGTCTGGGTTACGAACACCCCAGGGTGCTTCAGTGATATCGACAAGGACCCACAACGGAACTCACCGATACGACTTCTGCTTGCTGCCGTAGCCCTTGTCGGTTACAGGCCGGTTCTCGATGTTGCCTCACTACGATTGAATCTCAGGCTAACCTATCCGTTATCATGATAGCCTTTACGCACCACGATGAACTACCAGTATCGCTTTGGCGCCACCACCACAGAAGCTCTCCGCGTCCTCTACAAGGATGGAGGCATTGTCCGATTCTATCGTGGTATTGGTCCCGCACTCATTCAAGGGCCGCTGTCTCGGTTCGGTGATACTGCAACGAACTCGTTCGCACTCGCGTTCTTGGAAAGCAACCCGCACACCAAAGAGCTTCCTATGGCGGTGAAAACTATTGGTGCATCTGCTGCTGCTGCCTCGTTCCGCATGTTCCTCACCCCGGTGGATACTCTGAAAACCACGCTTCAGACGCAGGGTAATCAAGGATGGACAATCTTGCGTGCTAGAGTTGCACAACACGGCGTCACCACCCTTTGGTATGGCGCTGTTGCTTCTGCTGCCGCTACCTTTGTTGGACATTACCCGTGGTTTGCCACATACAATTACCTCAATGAAAAACTGCCCAAACAAAACGAAACACTCAAAAAGCTCGGCCGTCAAGCATTCATTGGATTCGCCGCATCTGTGGTGTCAGACACAATCTCCAACTCACTGCGAGTCATCAAGACTTACAGACAAGTCAACGAAACCAGGGTATCGTATGTCGGTGCCGCAAGGGCGGTCATTGAGAAAGATGGTGTTGCCGGCTTGTTCGGACGTGGTCTGAAAACGCGCATCTTGACCAACGGGTTGCAAGGCATTATGTTCTCTGTTTTATGGAAGATGTTCCAAGACATGTATGTGTGACTTGGTGTACTCACTGTGTGTCGTGTGTTGACGTTTGCTAATTGTGCTCCTCTTTACTTAGGTACTTTGCTGAGCCGAAAACGGAACGCAAATGAGAAAGGACAAGCTACTAGATAAGTTTCTCAATTTCTCTGAATATATATGTAATTTCAAGTGTGAGATGGGCTGGTTTATTCGGCTACATTGTCTTGGCTATGCAAGGTGTTAACTGGAGCGCCAGGAGTCGTCTTTGTGTGAAACTCGGCCTCCTCTTCTTTCTGATCAGGCGAATGGTTAACCGGCTGATGAAGGACATGCACATGATGTTGACATACCAGAAGACGTACACCTTCTTGGAACCACTCGGGCACATCTCGAGGTATCGTCACCAAATCCATGTCAAAGAGCTCAATGAATTGCTCGCTAATGTAGCGCGCTTTGCTGCCTGCATAGCTGCGGTATTCGACTATGATGGAATTGAAGTTCCAGTGGAGCAGCTTTCGCAGACATCCAATAAATGTGCCCGTTTCATAAACGCCTGATCTGTTGCGAAAGAATGAATGCGACGCTCTTGCCCGACCAAAAGAGCAAGCATACATACGTGCATAGCACCATTATGGGATGATTTTGCACGTTCAATACCAGTTCCAAACCTTCCTTGATGAGCTCTTCGCTTACCGGTCTCCACCCTAGGTTAGGTCGCCATGTTTGCTGTCCCAACATGATCTTGAAACAGACAACATAGATGAGTAAAGCACCCACAATGCATTAAGAGCCCCCAGTACCTCTGCCCACCACTCTTATCCCACATTCATCAAGGAAAGATAGCACGTCCTTGGACAGCGGTTCGGTGTCAAGGACCATGACTGTGCGCAAGCCAAGGGTTCGTAGATAGGAAAAGTGGGACGGATGGAGTGAGCTTGAACGGTAGATTCCCTTTTCCACGATCCCAAACGCATCTGGTGGATTCAGCATCATTGCTTCGTAAACTCGACTTTGGACAGTGAACGCCGCACAAGGAGCAGTTCTTGGGCAAAACCGGATCTAAACACGAGATGATTGTTAACCCAATGGCTGCATCAATAGGGCACTGCTTTCTTTCTGAATATACATGCCTCTCTTTCTCGTAAATGACAAAACGACGCTGGTTTAACTGCCGTTTATGCGACTGTCCTTCCAAGACGCACGGTCTCCGAATTCTTTTTGGCCTGCGCGTTGAGGTCGCATTGCCTTAAACTCAAACCAACACTACAGCTGGCAGCTGCAGATGCGACCAGGAAGCAGATGATGATCAGATCTGTAGCACCATAAACGTTTCTTTTAAGATGCGTCAACATTTGGGAGCTATTCAACCGGCATTCGACCACCCGCCCGCCAGGTTGCATATGTGCAACACCCCACTCAACAATGTCGGATCCGTTATTGGCACACACCTGTTTAACAGTAATGTACGTTGGCCTTCATTCATCGCCCTCACGCCCTTCCGGATTTGAATTGAACCTAGCTTGTTTCAGGTCACGCTTTACATGCCAGGTGCATCGGGAACCACCGACTCCGAAAAGGCGTGGCAGGTGTTAACAGGAAAGGTACAGAATGTGGTCGGCGGATGGAAGGTCTCCCGCGGCAAGGTACCACTAAAGTGGTTTTTGGGAGACATTCGTGAAAATATCATTCGTGAAGGTAGGCAAGGGCTAGATGACCGACCACTGTTGCGCACTGTTAAACTTTGATCCTCGCTTGTATTTATTAGGCAAGCTGGCAGCAGTATCGTGCGAGCCTCTGATGACGCACTCGGCATTTGCCCTCCTTGCAACTGGTACGTTGGTGCTCAACCTCACGAAAGACGATTATGAAACTTGTGGACTCAATGGTTCCAAGTCCAAGGTCTCCCAAAACCGTTATGGTAAGTGCAGTCACATATATGCCTGCCTTGCCAGAAATTCCAAGAGCGCGGCTAATAATGGAAGCTATCTAGTTGTCCAATTAGACCTCGCAGACCCATCTTTCAAACCGTCTTCAAAAGCCTATCAACGTGCCCTATGGTGCTTTGAGAACACTTTTTCTCACGCAGTCGAATTCGTGTTCAGTCACCCTTCCACTGTGTCACTGGAACTACCACCCGAGGCTGCCCTCGCCTCAACCCCCGTCTCCCTCAACATCACCACTTTTTCGAATATCCATGTACCAACTCTCGCAGACCTTCCCACACTCAGCAGCAAAGATCTAATCGGCGAAGAGACTGTCTTGTCATATATGGAGTACTTTGGGCTCCTCCACATTGCACAAGAAGACGACGACAGCAATCGCCTGAATGTGGCAGATAATCCGGACCCGTATGTATGCATCTACTCACCACCTGATGAATGCCTCTCAGGAAGTGTAATGAGGATTCGCATCAACGCCGACCTCCTTGCGGCAGAGCTGATGATAGAGTTGATGAAAGTCATCGAGTACGTATGATATTCGGCCCTCTTTTGGTGTCATTGTTCGTACTTACTCATGTTTGGGTGTCGATCTATTTGCAAAGCAGGGAAGTACTCGAAGAATTCAAACTTTCTTGGCTTGCGCTGCAATCGCAAACTTATACATCATCACCCGTCGCATGGCGGGACCAGGAGCGATCTACTGGGCTCACGTATAGTCATTGTGGAGAAGCTGGGTATCTAGCATTGTACCACCCGAACACGAGTGGGACAGCGGACAGTGCCGAAGGCCCGCGGTGCTTGATATACCAGATCGGGGATGGACTTTAGCTTATGCCACGTCAGACGTGCGGTGTGTGGGTCGCTGATAGATGGAGGATTTGATTCGCGAAAGCAAGTCTGTCGTATTCTGACGCAGCATATGAGCTCGGCATCTAGTTGAACCACCGAGGTACACCTCGCGAAAGCACAATGCCTCTATGCTGGCGGCGGCCAATTCGACCGTTGACATCGACTCGCCAACAGCGCTAGACGACCCAGCGCGTTAGCAAACGGACAGGCTCTTAACGCCTGAATGTCGCAAGTATGCATCGCATACTTGTCAATTGCTGAATCATTAGAATTGCAGAACGAAGCGTTGGGCAGCGGACAAAGAAAACTTCCTTAAAACATATTAATCGGTGGCACGCATATACAAAACTACATCAACATGACTAATCCCAAAGAAAAAAAAAAGGAAAAAGGGCCAAGTAAAAAATCAATTGTCGTACAATCTACCCTGATTCAAATAGACCAGCAAATTCATTTCATTATTTACACTGGAATCTTTTCGACACCTCCAACCCTTCCCCACAAACTCGCCAAAAACTTTTCCAGCACAGTGCGATCACTATCAGACACTTCGTCCTCCATGTCTAATAATGACTCCACGAGAAGGATCGATTGGCGATAGAGCGCTGACGACTGAGTACGTAGCTCATAAGGTGTCGGGGTGAGGTGCTGGCTGGCGACGGAAGAAGCCGAGGAAGGAGAGCGCAAGAGTAGTTCAACATGTGCCGCTTGTTTGCTCTGTAATGCAGAAAAGGAAAAGAATCAATAAACCATCCATATACACATCTACACAGAGCAGTAGTTGCCCCAAAAAATCTCTAATGGGTCCAGTATACTCACAATTTCCAACGCCATCTCATATACAACTCTCACAGTCCTCTTTCCTTCTTCTCCATCGTCCTCATACAGCTCAGTATCTCGTTGGCTGGCCACCACAACGCCCGTCTCATCAGAAACACCAACATCTTCAATCATCACCCTACATCGATCAGCGCCTTCCAAACACTCGTTAAACCTCTCGCGCAGCCAGCTTACAGCTTTGCTCAACTTCATCACATCCATTCCCGCGGCATCCTGCTGTTCGTCTTCCTTTTTTCCATCACGAGCAATTGAAAGTCGTCTCACAACCATGCCGACAACTTTGGAAGCACTCAGGCCAGTTAAGCCAGTATTTCCGATAGTCGACTCGGATGGGGACGGGCCATATGCCTCAAAGATGCCTCGTGCGACTTCGACGCCACGCTGCAATCCACGGAGAGCCATCATGTACGTTCCCATAGCTTCTTCATAGCGCCCTTCGCTCTCAAGCGACGCCGCGAGACTTTGGATGGCTTGAGCTCGAAGCGCCAATGTGTTCAGCGGCAAGAGCAGGGAATCACCACTATCAGACTCGTGATTGGACGGCGTCGGTGTGGACGGTCCCGCAATAGCGGCAAGGTTGGTATGTGACGTGTTGAGGAATTGATGGGTGCTCTCACGCAATGATCCAGTGCCGAGTATACGTTGCCGTGATGAAGGGCGTCGAAGTGGACTGGTGCTAGTGGCCGGGTAGAGCGGGGGTGGTGCCGCCACGGACGAAATCTGCTGCTGCTGCGGCTGCTGACTGGGACTGAGCGATGCCTCGCGCGAAAGAGACTGTTCTCTGACGGTAACGGTAGGCGCATAAATAACTCCGCCGCCCCCGACACCAACAACATTATGTGCGGGTTCGCCGTAGCGCGTTCCTGTAAGATTCTCCCTGCTCGCTTTGCTCCTCAGGCTATCCAACGAACCTCGAGAGTCTCTTCGCGCGACGCCTTCCACAACATCCGCCAACCAATTCACTTCGACAACCCGCTTCTCAACCATAACATATTCATCGCTGCCAGATCCTCTCATTCCAGAATCACTGCCTTTCATCTTTGACCCACTGCGACCAGCGCTTGAAGCGGAGCCCGGAGAATCAATTTCCCGGCGATTGCTATCCACGGACTCAATCGACGACAACGAACTTGTTTTCTCAACTCTTGGCGGAACCGCAGGGACAACGTCCTCTTTGCCTGTCGGAAGCCCTTTATCCACAGAAACGCCCGCAGAGCCCGCATGAGGGAACGGTGCGTCCTCCATATTCAGCTCAACGTCCTCTGCCATATCCTGCTTCTTCAGCCGCTGCATATTCTCAACACTAGAAAACGGTGGTGGATCCTCCAACGCAAAACTTCGTCTCGAGGATACAGACACTCTGCGAATATGCGACGAATCACCGCTTCCAAGCACGCGCCCGCTTTGGCTCGGTGGACGCTCAGTCGTCATTCCAGAGTACTGCGTGCTGGCATGATATCCCTGAGGTGACGGATGCATGCCCGCGTCGTCGGGAGAGTTCCGATGAGTCGAAGAGGTGGACCCGGACAATACACCCTGTCGTTCCTGTGCGATCCATCCAGGCGCGGTCATCATTCTCGGCACGGTTGTCGGGAGTGCCTTGGGATCACGCACCCCACCGACATTATGCCCGGGAAACGGTGGCGTTTGATGGAATGGTGGCGTAGGTTCCTTCACAGAAGAAGGACTATGAGACGCAGCGGACGAATGCGATTGATATGAAGGAGTGCGATGGTGCCGCCCGTGCTCAGGCCGCGCTGCAGAGCTGTACGGAATAGCAAATGCACCAGCGGGCAGTGACGAAGGAATCACGTGCACATGGGTCGGTGGTGTGAGATTGAAAGTGTCATCTCTGCCACGGATTGGCACGCCGACGCCGTGAGGGTATGATTCACCGCGGGATCCAGAGCCAGACGACGCCGACTGCGCGGCCGTAATTCCGACAACCGGTAACGCAAAGAACTCTTCAAATCCTAGTCTCTCCTTCGGGTCGCGCTTGAGCAGCCGCTTGATCAAATCTTTCAAGTCTTCAGGAATGGGTGGTAAGCCGCCGGGGAATCGAGGACTCGTTCCCAAGCTGCCTCCTCCACTGCCGCCTGCCCCAACGCTATAGCCTCGTTCTCGCCCAGTTGTGTCCTCGCCGGGAAACTTGACGCCTGTCCTTTCAATCTTCCTCAAAAGTTCGACATGGTTCATAGCCTTGTACGGTGGTCGTCCGCATAACATTTCATAAACTATAGCACCAAATGACCAAAGATCGGCCTTGGCATCATATTTATCACCACGCAAGATCTCGGGGGCCATGTACAGCGGCGAGCCGCAGAGGGTGGATGCCAAAGACGTGGACGGAAGTAGGCGCGCGAACCCAAAGTCAGCGAGAAGCAACGTCGGAAGCGCGTTTGAATTCGTGGCAGACTCAGGAGACGGGTGCAGAAGCACGTTCTAAATGATCAAGAAAAGTCAACATATTGGTCAAGGCAAATATATATGAAAGCGTCACATCAATGAGATTTACCTGAGGCTTTAAATCCCGATGTACTAACTCATGTTGCCTCAAAAACTCCAAAGCACTCGCCAACTGCTTGATGAAATTGCGCACGACATTCTCCGCTAGACCACCCCAAGGCCCGGCCAGAGAATTTCCAACACTGCTAGCACTTGGTCTCGCTTCCAGTGTGGTTGGCGTAGAGACAGATGGTGTCACTAGGCCGCGCTTCTTGATAAAATTCGAAAGATCTCCAAGAGAGCAATATTGCATGACAAGATGAATGTGTCGATCCGTTTTCTAAATAAAAGATAGGTCAATAACAAGTTGATGATCGAGTACGTTAACATTTTTCGAAAAAGAGACATACCACAATATCCACTAAGCTGACAACATTCGGATGCCGTAGTCCTCTGAGGATTCTGATTTCACTTTCCAAATTCTCTGCCAGCTTTCTGTTCAGTTTGTCCCTACTGACGGACTTGACTGCAACCGGTTGCTGGGTGGTAAGGTGTTTGCCCATGTACACGGTCGCAAACGACCCTCTGCCGATCTCATGAGAGATGATGTACGAACCGATTGTTGTGGTCGGATGTGGCGGAAAAGAAGACATCTAGAAGGAATGAGTTTAGCAATGGAGTTTTCCGCGACGTGTGAAGGATACCTTGGAGTAAGAAGAATATCACCGCCTTACCTTGAATAAACTAACTACCCTGAGGCCGTATACACAAAAGCGTCAACGCAACTTGCTGACGTACGGCGGACATAAACACTAACTTGTCTGTAACTGGACAGCACCTCCTCCTCCAAAGAAGCAGATGCTACGACCACCCCATCCGCTAATTAGCCAGGTGCGACTCCAAAGGAGTGCCCCCAGCGTTTCCAAACTCTTGGACGCTCGACACTCGACCGTTTACAGTGATTCACCAATGCAATACTTGAGGCGCTCGTGAGTGAGTGAGAGGAGTGATGGTGGAAACGTTTGCTATGAAGTCTAGGGCGATGGCTAGTTTAGGGACGACTCTTGCTGATATCCAAACGGCGCTTTGAATGGGAAACGCTGCAATAGCTTGACTGTATGAGACGCCGACTTTGGGCTAGGCTGAGAATGTGACAGTGGCACGGGTGATGTTTCTCTTGTAAGAGAGCAAACAAAGAAGACTGTTCGTAGTTGGGCGGCGGGTGGGTGATGCTCCTCCTCTCCTCGCCGTGAATGGTTGCTGGCTCACTGTAATACCTCACCTCTTCCTGTTGTGAGAGCCGTGTGTTAGCGACGCGAAAGCCTCTGACAGAACCCTTTTTCCAGCGACGAGCAAACACAACAGCTAACTTTGAGTGGGCTAAGAATAAGAACTCACCTATTTGTGAGGGATGTGAAGTCTGCTGAATTTGAAACTTGGATGCTGCTGCTGCTGTACTTTGTGTGTGTACAGGATGCGTAGAAATGTGTAGCCCAAGTTATGCTATGTATGTAACAACATGTGTGGGGGGGCGGCGGGTGTGTGAGTTGGATCCTGCCCTTGCTTCTGTTATATAAATGTGTGTGTATTGTGTGTGTGTTGCGTAGTAAGTGTCGGTCGACGGCAGCAGCGTGGAGTAACTCTGTTGGTTTCTCGACTGACAGGTTTCGCAGAGGGTGTCAATCGGACAAAACGGATGTGTGACTAATGGTTCGCTTTTTCACGGCCGGGTTATATTAAGAAATGGCGTCAACGACCATAAATATGAGCATACTACTGCGTACGAGTCGTCAACGGAAACAGGATTAGCTGCAGAAGTGCTCTTGTCGCTGTTATGTGTGGGCCTGGATGCTGTATGGATGGAGAAGATTTGGATTGGAGCCGCTGTGTGGGTAAGCTTTTAAAGGGGTTTGAGTCTTGGATTGGAGGCAGAGTCGCCGACAATTGTCCTTATGGCGCGTATTACCGTCCGTCTTGCGAGACTTTGCGAGAACACCACCTTTGCATGTCTGTGAATTGCATTCCTGTTAACGGTTGGCGTATTAGTATTCCTTCCCGCTGACAGATCGACATTTGGGCATTTCTTTGAAATTGAACTCGGTTTTGAGTAGGCTCTCGTCGATTACTTATGCACCACGTATGCGTATGTAATGCATGGGCGGAGGGAGTAAGTCACCTTTGAACACCACGCAGCTCAGATGACGGTCAGCAGGACGAGTTCGAGGACCACAACACACATGCCATCAATATCATGCAACCCTCAATTACACAATTACTAGATATCAATAATCAAGAAACCAGCCCATATTCCTCAATTATCCCCATTCCTAGGCCTAGGTTCTCTCCCGCTTTCCTTGCAGGCAATTCACCCTCACCAAATAACCAAACAACAAGTATCTCGTGATGAGCGCTAATAAGTAACGCCCAATGGGGTGATCTGAACTGTGAATCCGATGATCAAAGTAAACTTGTCTCACTTTGAAATCCCGTCCAGCTGACACTGACATGCGGAGTTGGATTACGTAACATAGGCGCATACTCGCGTTTACGACTATCAATTGGAACTCGTCCGCTTTTATATTAATTTACGCTTGAGGATCTACATCAATGCGGCGATACTCTGCCCTGCATACTGGGCAAACATGATGGAAAAGGGTATTGTCAAAGCGCTCCAGAGTATTTAAACACTATGATGCAAAAGCACCCCCGGCCCGGTGAGTGATGAGAATGTAACCCCCGTGCATCGTCAGTCTTCCAAAACACAACTTACATGTGAATGAATCAAATGCGAGCAACTGAGCAGCGTCACCTTCTTTGGCTTGCGCTCCGTCCTTTTGCGTCCACTGGGTCGTCTTTTCAATGGCATGATGCATATCGGGCAGTCATCCCAGATACGCGCATCCACTTTGGCAAGAAGCGTCTTCCAGTCCACCTCCGCATCGGTGTCTTCTTCCTGTCGACCTTGCGAATTCGGCTTGGCAGCCGCTGGCACCCTATTATTGACACTATTAGTGTCGGCAGAGCCAAAACTACACAAAAAGAGACAAAGGCGCGCACTCGGTATGAAAGACACTCCTCGCAGCACCAATCGTTCCTTCTGCGTCTCTCAAAAATGTCTCCACTGCAGTAGTGTCATCTTGAATCCGCGATGACACTCTTGCAGTATATTGCACCAGCTTGTCAAGATGCCATTTCGTGAGTAGGATAGGATGAGATGGAGGCCGGGAAATGTACTGTTGAAGATACCGCTTTCGCAGGCGGTACATGCGGTATGTTTTTTGGATTCTGAATGGAGTCCATTGACATCATTGATCAGAGAAGTTCCAAAGCCATCTGTGAACGTACCTGGTGGCTGCTGCATCCATCCACTACGTAAAGTCCAGAATATCAGTTCATCTTTGAGCGCTTGCAATGTTTCCCAAGATTGTGCCATGAACATACTCTTTTCTTCCCAACAAAGACTGTCCTCATTTCATACTTATCCTCTCTGCACAACGGACACAACCGTTTTCCCACGTGTCTCTCATAGCTGTGGAGACATTTACGGTGAAAAGAATGGGTACAGGACAAGAGAACCTGATTCTGATACAGCGGTTCAGCACAAATAGGACATTCAAAAACATCGGCTTCGGAGGTGCAACGGTCCATATATCTCTGCTTCACAGTCTCCCATTCGCAAGTGCTCAAGTTCGGTTTGGGACACGGAACGAGCTTCAGTTTTTGTGCCAGTGTCAATGGCTTGGATGGCGCAGTAAGAACCACCTCCCGCTCCGTGTCGTTTGTCCTCGCAGTGGCGATGCGATGAAACTTGCGCCGTGTGGTTCGTCCATGTCCAAAGGTTACAGAGGATAGAGAAGGCGGGCCTAGGTTCAGAGCACGCGCAAAGTGATCTTGTAAAGCGGCACTGTATAAGCCTGTCAAGGATGGTCCTACACGGTTCTGAGCGGTATTCTTGTTCTTCCTGGGCTTGGTCAGTGGTGGCAGTACGGACATGGTTCTGCTTCGGCCGGTGAGACCGTCGCCTAACGCGTCAAATCGAAGCGGGATCTTTTGGAAAACTGACAGCAGAAAACGTTGAGCAGTACAAGGCCCTATCAGTTATTTACCAGGCAGTGATACTACATAGTTCTCCGCCGGAACTTTATGATGAGAAAGCAAACATGGACTCTTGGCTGGAGCATGCAGTGCGCTCTGCATGGCCACGCAACCTTGAAAGAAGCAGGGCGTTTTCTCACCGCCGTGATCCAGGCAAAACAGCAACCTAATAGGTTCCTCCAAGGCATCTCAAATGCCCGCAACTTCATCAGTCTAGACGGAAAAGGAGAAGCCAAACGTCTAACTAGACAAATCGCGCATATTGTGGTTCTTAATGCGCGTTCAGGAAGTCAGCCTTTAGGTACAGTCATATACTATTGTGATGATGAGATAAATCATGTCCCGTGCAGCAGTTTTGCTAGTCAATCTACCGATACTATACATGCGAAATGAGTGGCGCTAACATCTACTCTACTGAGACTTTCCGGCCGACCCAGCGTGGAACGACGGAATACCAGTAATGGCTCTGCCCAAGATCAAGGCATGCACATCGTGAGTACCCTCATACGTGTTAACGGCCTCAAGGTTCATGACATGTCTGATGATGTGATATTCATCCGAAATACCGTTTCCTGTACGAGAAAAAAGCAATGAACAAAGATAACTCGCAGGACGCCGCGTCATATTGTGTCGAAAGAACGGAACGTACCTCCGAGCATATCACGGCAGTTCCTTGCAATCTCAAGGGCTTTGCCACAGCTGTTCCTCTTGATAACGCTGACCATCTCCGGGGCGAGTCTGCCTTCATCCTTCAGGCGACCAACACGGAGACATGCTTGCAAACCAATGTTGATTTCGGTCAAAGCATCAGCCATCTTTTTCTGGATCAATTGGAAGGCGGACAAGGGTGTTCCGAATTGCTTGCTGAAGAAATGCAAATGCTGTTAGAGTCCCAAGCATACCGTACTCAGAAGGCTGGACTGGAATACGCACCGGTTGGAAGTGTAATCAACAGCCTGTTGTAAACAAGCTTCGGCTGCACCAAGGGCTCCCCACGCAATGCCGTAACGGGCATTGTTCAGGCATCCAAACGGACCCTGTTATTATACAAACGTTCATTCATTAGCCGTGCGCACAACTAAAACAAAGTAGCTTCCAGTCTTAACAAACCTTCAAACCTGCCACATTGGGCAGCAAGTTCTCCTCGGGAACTTCAACATCATCCATCATGATCATACCGGTCGTCGATGCCCGCAATGAGAACTTGCCCTTGATGACCGGAGCAGTCAAACCTTGCATTCCCTGATTCATATCATCTGTAAATACACTGCGTATTGTCGGATAACATGATGACAATTCAAACCTTGTCAAGAATGAACCCGCGAATTTTGCCATCATCGGAGCACTTTGCCCACACCACAAAGACATCGGCAATAGGCGAGTTGGTGATCCAGGTCTTGGATCCGTTGAGCACCCAGCCCCCGTTGACCTTCTTAGCGGTGGTCTCCATGCTTCCTGGGTCCGATCCGTGGTTGGGCTCTGTGAGACCGAAGCATCCAACGAGCTCACCCTTGGCTAAAAAAGCACGAATGTATGAGGTTCGCTGCCACATGGGAGATATATGGCAATTATAGGACTCTCACCAAGCTTGGGCAAGTACTTTTGCTTCTGAGCCTCAGTTCCGTAAGCGTAAATAGGGTGCATGACGAGAGACGACTGTACGCTCATGGCCGATCGGTAGCCGGAGTCCACTCTATAACCCAGCATCGCAATAAGTGGCAATCCACGATGACTATGGTACCATAAATGGGTCTAGCTCACCTCTCAACTTCACGAGCAATAAGCCCATATGCGACAGACGAAACTCCGGAGCAATCGTATCCTTGAATGGTAGCGCCCAACAAACCAAGCTCACCCATCTCGCTCATGATTTCCCTGTCAAACTCTGCACAACAGGTAAGGTGAGCTCAGTTGCCAACATTGAGGCAATACTTCAAGGTAGCATACTTTCATTCCGTGTGGCATTGATCACCCTTGGAAGAAGCTTGGCCTGACAGTAATCCCGGGCAGAATCACTTTTTTGAGCAAACAAAAGTACAACCAATGAGGATCTGGTGTGACGATGCGAACGCTTTGCTCAAAGAAACACACCGCACGAGACGCTCTTCCTCGGTCAACTGAGAGTTCAAGTCGAAAGGGTCCGTCCAGTCGAACTCTTTTCAAAATGCGAATGACTGTTAGGTGTAACCCCTTCTCTACGACGCAGTTGAGCCGCCACACTTACTTGCTCGACTGCTAGCAGTCGCCATCCGGCGAACGGCAGCTGTTGAGAAAGGAGGTCGTCAGATCATCTTCTTTCGTGCTTCCTTACAGTGTGCGCCACAAATATCAGAAGAGGATCGTACCAGGCACGGCCGGGCTCTGGACAAGCCGAGCATAGTGGAGGCAGCTACGAAAAGAGCGAGCGGCGATCATCTTGGAATATACTACGGAGAACCAGTATGCCGTTAAAGCCCTGTGCTCGACCAACAAAATCCAAATGCTAGTTGTCCGTTACCCTTTCCCGTTCGTTCGGACTGTCGCTATATATATTCCTGCGATCCCTTATCAAAAATACGGGTTTCGGCGGTGGGTTATCCGAACGCGATTTTCTTTTGCTGAAACCTTGTTTCTGCCAATAGGAAGGGAATGGCATTTAGCGAGGAATCATGCCTGCCCGTTGGTGGGCAGTACAGGATGGGTAGTAAGGCGGCCTGGGGTTGGTTAGTATGCGCCCGTTACCCAGTAGGAGTTTGTTTACAAAGGAACGGGTTCCGCCATGGTGAAGCGTATAGTAAGTCGACGACCGCGCTATAGGTCAGGCCAGAGGTGGTTATTTGATGACTGAAGAACTGTGATTGCGGACGGCGCTACAGGCCTGCTCCTGCGGAAACTGAGATATATGCAAAAGCGGAACATGAAGAGTATCACTCAAAACGAACATTGTTTTATCCTTTTATGAGGAGACTCATAGGCGGGCGAGCTAGCGGTCTTCGATCGTCCCCTTTTCCTGAGCGCCAGTATCTTGCATACTTGTCACTGGTTGTTTAGAAACACACTTAAGTTTGACGATGGCATGCTCGAGCCAGCGCTGTCCGGGTTCTTTTTGCACAAATCAAGTTCTTGTCATCCTAGCTTCCTTGAACAATTTCAGATCAACATCATGAGCAGACTCATCTCTTGCCACACTCGGCATACTCGGCTTATAGTATGAGTACTCCACAAACCAACCATTGCTGGCCGTCAGGTTTTGACGTTCTGTGGACGTGTTAAGTCCGCGGACTTGGTCGCGTCCATTTACACTTTCATCAAACAAACGAACCAACAAACATTAACAGAAGAGAACATCCTCGAATATGATGACGGACATAGATGAAAAGATTATTCAGGCCATCCGTGGCCAGGCAGAGTCAAATCATCTAGAGCACGGTGACCGCCTGTATGCAGATTCCGACCCGGACTCTGATGTCGATAGCGATGACGGTTCCGCAGCTCCTCAGATACCAGAACTAAATGGCCCGTTGACAAAGGACCAAGAGCGTATGCTTTCCGACTCGGCGCTCCGTCGTCATTACAATCTTGGTGGAGCCAAAACGGGTCCGAAGGGTGTCATGGCCGACTACAAGTTTCACCAAAAGCAGGAGAAAGCGAGGCGAGAGTTAGAGAATGAAGCGGTGGCACATCGCGCCGGGATGGGTGCTCTGTCAAGTGGGTGGTTGCAGAGGCAGATTGCGGCAGAGAAGGCTGGTGTTTCTGAGGAAGCAGACGAGGAGGGAGACGAGGAGCTTCTCAAAGTTTTGGAACAGAGTGGTCAGGACGAAGACAATGCCTTTCTCGCCAACTACAGGCAGAAGAGATTACAAGAATACGCCATACTATCCGCCCTACCAAAATTCGGCAATGTCATAGACCTGACGTCGTCGGATGAGTTTCTCTCGGCTGTCGACGATGAGCACCCATTAGTGAATGTTGTCATTTCCCTGTACCAACCATCAAGCCCATCTTCTCGGTCATTGCTCAGTATGTTACCTTTACTAGCCACGAAATACCCGCATGTCAAGTTTTGTCGAATCGTTTCCCATCTGGCCGATGAAACATTTGATCACGTCGCTCTCCCAGCGGTACTAGGTTACAGAGCAGGGGACACTGTCGGGGTGTGTCTACGAGTCATTGAGGATGCAAGAGGAGCATCAACAACTTTGGAAGAAGTGGAGACTAAACTAGCCGAGGACGGCGTACTTGATGTAGAGTTGCTGCACACGCAGCTGGCAAATTTATCCATTTAACACATGATATATGTTGGCCGTTCATGCATCTCGATCGTTCACATGCACTAAAGTTAGCGACCGCGTCAGTGGCGCTTTCTATGCTAATCTCCCAAGAGCAACCGCGACAGCTGCCTCCGGTTGTAGCATTCCAAAAAAATTGCCGAGTAGATGCAAGTCTGCACCTGCGCGGCTGTCGGCGTAGGTTTGCTTCCCTTCCTCTCTTCTTCTTCACCATTGTACGAGCTTCACGCTTCTATCACAGAGACGATGCCTGTTTATTCTCATCCAGTGATGCCGGCGCGTTTGTTTTCTCCGGTTCTTCTTGATCCACGGAAGAACCAAACTTTACTCGTAATAACTCATATCTTCTTCGGTCCTATCAGCGTTACGTTAGCACATGCGCGTTCTTACTCGTAAACAGTCACTCATACCTTTTTGTTAACAGATGGAGAAATCTTAGAGAATGCAATGCTGAAATGACTCAACGCGACGGATACTCGAGGAGGAATAGCAGCAGCTGTGCGTTCAACAAGCGCCAGCTGTTCCCGGAGGGCAGCAACAGCCGCCTCGCGCACCAGGGAAGCCAAGTCAGCGCCGCTAAACCCATCACACCTGCTATCATCTGCAATGGTCTGCAAATCCAATGTCGGACACAGTGGCGTCTTACGCGCAACTGCACGAAGGATGTCTCGTCTTTCCACGTTGTTAGGAAGATCCACATACAGCGCCTTGTCCAATCTCCCGGGACGTAGCATGGCTGGATCAATCATATCCGGCCTGTTTGTGGCAGCGATGACATAAACGTTCTTCCTACCCTGCATGCCGTCCATCTCAGTGAGCAACGTGTTGACGAGTCGCGATGCGGATTGGTTTTCAGCTTCGTTGGACCGGGCGGGACATAGGGCGTCCAACTCATCAAAGAATATCACACAAGGCGAGGACGCTTGTGCCCGTGCGAATACCATCCGAACTGCACGTTCACTTTCTCCAACATACTTGTTCAACAATTCCGGGCCTTTCACTGAAATGAAATTACAATGACTTTCGTTCGCCACGGCCTTGGCGAGCAAGGTTTTTCCGCATCCTGGAGGTCCATATAATAAGACACCCATTGACGCTGTGATACCCATGGAAGCAAAATATTCTGGGTGCTTTATGGGCTCAACAATAGCCATGCGCATCTCTTCTCGCACCCGGCTTAGCGCGCCAATATCGTCCCAGGAAACGTCGGGAACAGTTGCAAAGCCTTCACGCTTCGCCGAAGGCTGGACCTTCTTCAGCGCTTTGGTAAAATCATCCGAAACGATACATAAGGGATCAAGCTCCTCCTCGGTTAGCGGATCAGGCTGCGTGCTCAAGAATTTCATAACCGGCAAGCGATTAGAGAGCAATTCCTCGATGCCATCTTTCAACGCACCACTGCTATGGCTACTTTCCTCCGTATCAACATCCATAGCTTCATCGTTATTGCCCGCATCCGGAGTAGTACTGTCTTTAGCGGATCGCTCTCGCAAATAGTCAAAAATCCGCTTGACGGCGATCATGCCAGCTTCTGCCGTTAAGGCATTCAAATCGGCCCCGACATACCCAGGTGTCATTTTGGCAAGGCTAGTGTAATCAAAGTCACCCGAGAGGCGGAGGTTTGAGCACAGTTTCTGTAGAATACGCGCTCTAGCATCTGCGTCAGGCACACCTATACTGATTTCACGATCAAAGCGACCAGCACGACGAAGAGCTGCGTCCAGTGAGTCTGGCCTGTTCGTGGCACCGATAACGATAACGGGTTTCCCGTCAGTATTCTCCAATGATATGTCATCCATGCAAGTCAAGAGCTGCGCAACGATCCGGCGCTCCATCTCCCGTTGAGCTGTTTCTCTTTTTGGTGTGATAGCGTCAATTTCGTCAATGAAAAGCAAGCAAGGGGCAGTCTGCTTGGCTTCTTCAAAAATCTCACGCAACTTTTTCTCTGATTCCCCTGACATTCCCGAAACAATGGACGGTGCAGACACATTGAAAAACGGAACACCCACTTCTCCTGCTATAGCGTGGGCGAGCATCGTTTTGCCGCATCCCGGCGGCCCGTGTAGCAATACTCCACGCGGTGGGTGAATTCCTAAGTGGCTAAAGACCTCCGGATGCTTTAGCGGCATTCCAATCAGGTGGAGGATATCTTCTATAATATGGTCCATTCCACCAAGATCCGTTAGCCGAGCTGTTGGCATTATCCATTTCGCTTCCTTGCTTGATCCCGAGCGCTTCACCTTCTTTGACTCCGAGCCGGCCAGGGATTCTTTTAGTCTACGTTTACTGCCCCTGCTAGAGTGTGCGACGGGTTTGGCAGAATCTTCATCCGCACCGTTTGATATAGCAGTAGTTGCAGGGATTTCTGCTTCTTGTACTTGCGTGGTAGCTGTAGGCCCATTCGAGAGGGCACTTAGCGGTGATTCCGTCGCTGTCGTCACAGCCTTCCGGTTGCTATACATTCCCATCAGTGACCGGTTCATGGAATTTGTGTCTTTAACTTCCATTAAAGGAACGTCGTCATCAAACTCGAACTCGGAATCGGATTCCGTTCTGTTCTCATCTCTGTGCTCATTGCTTGCTCGAAAGGATTGCAGAGCTTGGTCGATCGTCTTTCGCAGATTCGCATCAGTAATTCTACGTAGAGTTAAGTCCTTTAGCTTGACATAAGCTAATATGCCCTCTTGGTCCCTCAATATCTGATCACCAGTCAGCGATGGGTTTCTTCGTCTTTCCTGGTCGACAAAGACTTTGAGATGCTCGATGATCTTTCGTTCCTGGTGTTGGGCCAGCGTCATCTTTCCCGCTCTCCCATTGCCGGCTGACCGGCCTCCTCGCGGCCCCGACATTGTGTTCTACCAGTTCGCTTCAATAACAGAGTTGGAGGAACGTCCACCAAAAAGTTTGAGGAAACCCAAATTCTTGTTGCTTATGTAATATTTTAGACATGTGTTATCGATATTTCTATTTAAACCCGCGCTGGGAACGCCCGACAAGAATGGCCGACCTGCATCTGATGAGGCTATCTTCACTACGCTCCAATCAAATGATCGCGACCTGCATGCTGTAGGAATGGTTCTGGTGCCCTTTGGAAACGCCTCTTTAGGCTTTTGCCCCTGCCTGACCCTCCTCTGATCCACCGCCCATCATCAATATGATCATGACAGGCAGTATTATGTACCTAAGAGGGGATGAGTGACCGGAAAAAAGTATCACGAAGCGGTTGATGTTAACAAACTCACCAATACTTCTTAATCCAACTCTGTTCAGCTGGCGGTTTGCCATCTGGCGTGTCAGGAATCAGCTCCAGCTTTGGTCTACGAAAGAGAGGCGGCACCTGTAAGTATGCGGTATATGAGGCGGTCTACAAGTGACGGATCATACCTGACTCCTTCAACAGCTTTGTTAAGCTTAACTTTCATCTTTGGGCTTTTGGTTGTAGGCTAGCCAATTGCGTAGTGTCATGTATTAGCCGTTGCTCGTCTGTGCACAGATACTATTCAGTTGGCATACCTTTGTTTGTTCACAACTATTCGCCTTAACGTGATAGTCAGCGTGCCATGGCTTTCCATCCTGGTCTAAATGCAACGTCAACGTCTCTTGATATTGGGAAGCATGCAACAAGCACTGTCACGGAATGTTAGTGCTTGTTAAGTATTGCACACATGCAAAGAGTCGCACCAATGGCACGGCAACTTTTAGGTCAAGCGTGGCGTCCTCGGCGCTCTTCAGCTGGAGGTGATACAGGTCTGCAGGAGGGTGATTCGCCTTTGAAAAGAACTCGGCAACATTGACATCGGCCTCGAAAGAATTGGCTGAGTTCTTTAAAGAGGTCGGATCATACGTTATGTGGCCGCGAGGGGTATACGACTGGCCGTCCACACGATGGAGCACTTGTAACTATAGGAATGCATAATCAGTTTCCGGCCGTCTGAATCGTAGCAGTAATGGATGCTACGTACCGTGATCGGCTCAGCATTTGCCACGCCGGCAAAGGCAATCCCAAGCACAGCCAGTAACGCCGCCAATGGCGCTAGTATACGAGTCCGTTGCATCTTTTGTTAACAACCGTCTTGCATTCCTGGATCCAAAAGTTGCTGCTTCAAGTCGTTGACCAACACGGCTGGGTCACGTGCTCCATACTCGCGAAGATCGCGACGCTTTGGGATTCGAGACTGAACAGGACTCATCAACGCAGGCACTACACAGGATGATGGCTCAGGCGAGCCCCGTGCATGTGGATGGGGAGAGAGTCGGCGAGAGTGGGATGAAGAAGTCGAGCTCGAACCTAAGTCGCGATGGAGACCTTGCAGCATCGTTGGAGGACTTCGTCTCGTACTTCCGCGAGGCCGACTCAGTGTACAAAATCTTGGAGGAATTGTTACAGACCTTGAACCCACCAGGCAATGATAAAAGCAATGAGATCATTGCAGAAACTACCACACGAAAAATAGGACCCATATTAGACAAGTACCAGGAACAACCGCACTTGTTGGACGCACATTTAGAGACGCTAGTCGTTCCGATTGTCACGCGACTCCGGGACGAGATATTGCGTGTGGAGTGGGAATCCGTACCAAATGTTGACGAATATCTAAGAAGATTCCAGCCGTTCTTCCATTATTTATATCATCTCACAAAAGTTCGCGGATACAAAACGATTATCAAACTTTTCACCCACGAGGCCGCCGATCTGGAACCAGTTCTAGAGTTCCTGGAGAAAATAGCCGAAAGCTCGCGGAATCCTTTGTTCTGGGAATCGCGCTATGTGTTATTGCTTTGGTTGTCATTACTCTGCATGGTGCCGTTCGACTTGCAAACCATCGATAGTGGTGTGGCGTTTGGCCGACCACCGCTAGTGGAGCGAATCGTGAATCTTTGCAAGGTCTATCTGTATGCTATAGGCAAAGAACACGAAGGAGCTGCTGTCGTGTTGATGCGTCTCCTTACAAGACGCGATACAGTGACAGTACATTTGACACAATTCATGGCTTGGGCATCACAGGAAATACAACGGACAGACGATGTCTTTGAAGCTAGAGGTGTCTTGCTTTCATTGTCGGCCGTTTATAAGACTGGGCCACGTGATTTATTGCTTCCAACGCTTGATGGGTTGTTGCCGTGCTGCCTTCTTGTGGATGATCCTAGGTACAAGAATAACGCTCTGCTGCGGAAGCTCTTGATGAAACTGACCCAGCGAGTAGGACTTACCTATCTACCACCGCGAATTGCATCGTGGAGGTATCAACGAGGGTTCCGCTCCTTGCATCATAACTTAAGCGGAACAGCGCCATTGCAAGATTTTGACCCTATGTCCCAGCGGGATCTACAGGATGATACCGACGTTCCTGAGCAGTTTGACACAATAGTAGGTATTCTTCTGAATGGTCTCCGGGACAAGGACACGATTGTACGCTGGTCTTCGGCCAAGGGGGTTGGAAGGATCACCAATAGACTACCGCAGGACCTCGCCCAAGACGTTGTGTTATCCGTAATATCGCTATTGGAAGAAGATGTCCTCGAAGCGTCGGATAACCAAGGTACAGATCTATCGCAAGTGTCGGAACATAGCTGGCATGGAGCATGTTTAGCTCTAGCAGAACTGGCGCGAAGGGGATTATTGCTACCGGATAAGTTGTCCCTAGTCGTGCCGTGGATATTAAAGGTCCGTGCTGTTTGATTGTCAGTAGCAGCTCTGGATATGATTCGCTTACACCCTTCCACAGGCATTGAGATTTGACGAACGGCGGGGCATGCATTCCATTGGAGTGAACGTTCGTGATTCAGCATGTTACGTTTGTTGGTCGTTTGCTCGAGCGTATGCACCAGAGGTCATGAAGCCGTATGTTGTCGATATAGCGAAGGCACTGGTTGTAGTTAGTGTATGCGATCGCGAAGTCAATATAAGACGAGCTGCCTCTGCAGCTTTCCAAGAAAACGTTGGGCGCCAGGTTGGAACTGCTACGATCGTTGCTGTTAACGTAACTCTCTCTGATGAGTCCTCCGTCCAGGGCATTTTCCCTCATGGCATTGATATCGTGACTACCGCGGATTACTTTGCAGTAGGAAGCAGAAAGTCATGCTTCTTGGAATTGGCTGTACATATTGCCAGGTACATGTGGTCTTCCCTGCATTCTGTTTACCATCGCATTTTGACCTTCGTTTCCCACAAGATTTGATGAATACCGGCAACCTATTTTTGATCATACATCCAGTGTCGATGTCGCACATTGGGACAAAAGCATACGCGAACTTGCCGCACTCGCTTTGGGGCGCCTAACAGCATTGGACCTGGCATACGCGCTTGAAACGATCGTACCGAGGCTGGTACGCGGGATGTGCATGAATAACAACCATGGGACTGGGCTGATTAAGCTCCATCTATAGCTTCCATTGGTAACAAGCGAGGACCTCAACGCTAGGCACGGCGCTCTATTGGCGGTCGCGGAGATTTGCCTGCAATGGTCTACGCTTGTGCCTGGCGGAATTATGCAAGAGATCTCGGCATCCGGCAATGAAGGCCTTGGGCGGCTCGTGTCGGTATGTTGATCATCGTGCGCATGGTAGTTGCTCAAACGCCGTGCTGACCTTTTCCCACGCAGGCGATTTCGTCTGTCATCCCGGCCTATCCTCGTAAATACCTTAACGGGTTTGGAAGCGACCTTACGCAGTCAGCTTGTTGTTACCTGATTTCAAGGCTAGCAGAAGCAAAATGGCCCGCAGAAGACGTTATTCCATCCACTTGGTGGGATCATGGCGAAGCCGCTGACATGGCACAGTCGTGGTGGACTTTGGCAAATAACGCTTTGCGGCATCGCGACGAGACGGTGCAGGGCATCGCGGCGGAGGCAGTTGAGAAGCTCAGCTTGTGGGCACCCGTACCCAAGGAGACTATTCTAGAGTATATAAGTGGAGCGGCACCTTCTTCAGACCCTTACAGCCGACGTGGATGTGCTCTTGCTTTAGGTGCTTTATCTGCCGATTCTATTTCTGCAAACTTCGCAGAAGTTGTTGATGCGCTTATCAGAGCAAGCGAGGTGCAGGTAGGTTTGCGAGTGGCCCCTGTCGTGAACGATCGAGCATATCTGGAGTTTTAACACTTTCTCATCAAAGAATCAAAAAGAGCTAAACGATGCCGAGTCGCGGCGGAATGCCGTCTTCTCAGTACGCAAAATTTGCACAAATCTGGGACGTCGTTTATTAGCAGGTATGGGGATTCAGCACAATTAGGTCTCGCAAGTTATTGACCATCACGGCACAGTCGCTTCCGTGGACACCTTCTCACGAATACTGGAATGCTTTTTCACCGCGCTACAGGACTATAGCACCGACTCTCGAGGAGATGTTGGGTCATGGGTACGAGAAGCTGCCATTCTTGGCTTCAAGGATGTGATTACGCTGCTCCTTTCGGCGGGAACAGACGGTCATCAACGAGACGCTTTTCTGGACAGAACCACCATGACTCGCGTCACCGCTGCTCTTTGTCAACAGAGTGTTGAGAAAATAGATCGCATGAGGGACGTTGCAGGGCACGCTTTGCATGCATTAATTTGGACGAATGGGTTCGAGTGCGAAGAGCAAGGACGTCTACAAGAGATTCTGCCACGGTATGGCTGTCGCGCAGATGTTTCAGCGATGCCATTACTGACAGCAGTTTGGCAGGGAAAGCCATCTCAACTGGCACAATGCTGGCGAAGTGTATTGTGCTATGATAAAAGTCTTGGATATAGCCGCATACCGCGAAAGTTTGATGCTAGGGCTCGTTGTGAGTGTAGGAGGTCTCTCTGAAAGTCTGGTAAGTGTTTCCTATCGGTGGTATTTCGGATCTATCCTGCTCTTACATGAAGCAGGTACGGTTTTCTAGTGCCAGTTTGGTGGAGTACGTTTCTGCCCTGCGGGCAAGCTCTTCCAGTGAGGAAGCAAACGAGGAGTTGGACATTGACGGCTTCTTCGCGACAGCGTTGAACCTCTTTCGCGCTCATCAACGTCATGATCGAGTTTCCGTACCGTTGTTGGAATTTCTGAACCTTCTATTTGATTGTGGCGCTGTGGAGCGTTGCAATAGCAGTGAGGTGTGGGAGACACTTTTTGAGTTGGTGAGAAAGGAGCTGTTCAAAAGCAAGGACGTCAAAAAGCTCGTGAACGGAATCAGAACGTGAGTGTGCGATGCCCGTTCCTGTCAGTATTTTGCATAGTTTTGAAGCGAAGTTGTCACAGGTTCCGAGGCTTTGCTACACTACCAAGCAAGGCGCTCTGCGTACGTGCCCTAACGCAGCTGGTTTCATATCTCGTGCACCCTTACCCAAAGGTATAACATGCTCCTTAATACCCATCCACCGGTCACGCGCTGATCGCCTTGCACAGGTTCGACGCACCTCTTCCGAAGAGCTATACCTTGCTCTAACAACAGGAGACAATTACGAGTCCGCCGAGGAACTTGCAGAGGCGGAAGAGCTGCTTCTAACTGTGGACTGGTATGTCTTGATACAGTAACGTTCCCTTCACTGGTGACAGTTTCCCTGAACCGTGAATTTCTTTAGGGACATGCCTGTAGCTCATTTGAAAGCTTCCAAAGAGCGACTGAAAACAATCATTTGTTCATGAACTCCTCTCGAGCATTGAATATAGAAGAATATTCGCCTACGCTATACGCAATGGTCTAACAATTATCTAAAAGGGGAGTCGTCCAGTCTCAAATTCATACTCTTGCTTGTAGGCTTGCCGAAACAAACGTGTGCAACACTGATGAGACCTCGCCCGCGCGGCGGTAACTGTTGAAACCTGTAATAAAGGGTAGCACTAGTAGAGGAGTTCAAAGTATGCTTGGAGTGCGCCAGGGAAAATGGAAGTTCACGTTAGCGACCACTTTCTGCGCCCAAGGCTACCGACCAGCAAATATATACTTTTTGGATCCATCGAATTTGATGGTGGCCAGTATTACATAGAGAATGGTTACAATGTATACCGCAAACTAAACCTGCCGCGTGTGTGCACAAGTTGGTTCTTGACCGGTGACACAGGCGAACCTGACAGCCACCGTGTGCATGAAATCTGGATCAAACAAAATATCATCCACGCAAGCATCACAAGGGTGCTCGTAGCGTACATTTACCGAGGCGCCAACATGCGCGAATGAGAATGCCAGCTACGAACTACAGAAAGCCATGCCAGCGGATTTTTTATCAAAAATTCAAATGTGTGATTTCACACTTCTTTCAATTGGCCAATATTAGAGGGCATTCCAGATAAGTACCTTTCGTGGTGCAGACGGTAGTGCTGTCACTTCTCTCAATATATTATGTTTATTTGCATTTCGATAGGTCACTTTCCCACCGAATGCACATCATATGTAACCAGGTAGCAGCCTCTGCTCCTCGCCGCAGAATTTTTACACCCCTCTGTTCGGAAGACGAACGCGACTTGGCCGGTTTTGAATATAGCTGGCCCAGAAGATCCAAGCACAGCAAGCGGCACCACCAACAGTAAGGGCGAGCGCAGCCATCCCACGGAACATGTCCGCCATGGAAGTTCTAGCGTCCGCAACTTCGGCTTTGATCCCAGCAATGTCATATCTCAGAGTGTCCAAGTCCCTCCCAAGAATGATTGGTTGCGAAGCCAACCAGAGCACGTACGCAAAGATCAGCGCGAGCGTGGTATATTCCACCCAGGAGAGAAATCTGTCCAATATCCGCGCGATAAGCTCTTGCAATCCTTCCCAAACTGCTTGCAAGAAAATGGCCAGCTGTGCCGCAAGAAATACGCGGCATCGCACCACTATTGCCACCGCAATGCCGGCCCCAGCTGTGAGGAACGCGCCCCTATGTTTTGCAACCGTATCCCACGAAATGTCAACGAGGCGCTCTACAACGCTCGGACAGGATGCATAAGTGAGGAGAATTTGCTGTTCCAACGTAGCCACTTCCCCTCGTTGATTGTAGGAGTCCAAAGTACCAAAGTCGACTAGGTGCTCCAGCTTCGCCTCAGAATAATTTGCTGGGAGATAAGCCCGAACCGTCTGGAGTGCTCCCTCTCGTTCACGCCTAATTTTCTTCTCTAAGTATTGTTCCAAGCTATTCTTTGACCACCACTTGTTGCATAAGCCGCGGTCATTGTGAACGACAACAAGCCATTTTTGTAATTCGTCATTGACCATGTCGGCAGAAATCCGTATTTCTTTCTCAGCCCACGAGATAAATTTATCTGTCCACACTTCCAACCGTTTGTCAAGCTCTCTTTCCAAAAATGTCAGCTCCAGAACGGCTTCGGGATCTTCGCCTAGGTTCTCCACGACAGCTTTCATTCTGCTCCGTTGCTCATCATATATCTTGGAAAGGGACCGTGCGTATGCAGAATATGTTATGTTCGAGTTGATGGGAAGGGCTGATGCTGCGGAATCAAACGCCCTCAGCAACCTTCTCGCTTCATGTTCCATCTTCAATGCAACTGCTTTGTGCCAGCTCGTATGTTCAGGAATCTGTATGGTTGCTTCTTGATCCCAGCGCTTAATCAGTTGCACGAGTTCTCGGCCATTCAGAGCACGGCCTTTGAGACGCTTCGGACGGATGTGGGATGCCATACTCCGGTATAACGAATGAACATCCGCGCGGTAATCAGTCTTAAAGTCGGACCATTGTAACTCATCAGTTACGCCAGCCATCTTTTCATCATCATCGCTCGGCCTGGACATTGGAATAAGGTTCATTGCGCCAAACTATCCATGAAAGAAGCGTATTAGGTCTGGTCGGTTGCGACTGAGAGAGGGACTGATATGCGTACCTGGTGCTTGAGGAATCTCACATCCACATTCGCATCCTCCAAAAATGAATCTTTCTTGATGAGTTGATCCAGAAATTCATCAGCAGTCCAACCAGCCTTTTCCAACGAGTACTTGTTGAAATTCTGAACTGTCCAGTGCAGGTTCGGCGGATCGAGGTCTTCGGGTGTAGAGTCAGGGCGTCCAAAAGCTGCAACGTCCATCATAAAGAGTCTCGAAAATGCTGCTAGCCCTTTCAACGTGCGTACATCCTCAGCGTCAAGTGGAGTCCACGTGTTGTATACGATCGAGCTGGCAAGCATTGCGGAGTGAACAAATAGTGCGACCTCATAGGCTTCCGATTGAACCGACTGAACTCCATGTAACCCTTCACTATCCACCAGATATGTTTGAACTCCGCTAAGCATGACCGGTCTCGGCCATATCCACAAGCCATGGGTATACGAAGTAACTCCAGGCCCAACTCTGAACGGCATAGCTGGGTTGCTGATAAGATTACGATTTTCTTGTACAGAGCTTTCTTCCGCATTCAAATGCATTTCGCGCAACAGTTGATTCAGCAGCTATTAAAGGGCAGTCACCGCATCAGGAAAACGAATGATCGTGAGATTGGAATTAGATCGCCTACTTACGAAGGACTTGCCGCTCCTAGTGGGTCCCACTGCAGCCACAATAGCAAAGGGAGCATTCAAACCATTCAAGAAATGCTCTCCCGTTTCAGTTAGTTGAAGATGAGAACCGGCCGAGCGAGCAACATCTGCTTCGACTCTCTCGAAGAGCAAGATGGGTTCGATTGACACGTCCGCGGCCACCAGATGGTGCAAGAGACTCCAAAGTAGTAATCCACCGCGAAGCAACCATTGCGTTCCCATTGCAAACCGCCGTCCGCCTCGTCTCCCGCTCGTCCGCATCGCTGCTGGCTGTCCAAAAGGCCCGGGCTTTGCGAAAAAGCAACAGGGTGTCAAACGCGTTTGTCGGTCGTCGTTACGTTGTGATATCGATATCAAAACGGGACAACCGACGATGAGGCCTTGAAATCGCAACAGCAGCGAGCAGCTGTTCGAAACGCTGACGGGAACGGCCCTATGGATGGCGGCGGTTCAAGGAGGGTAATCGGGAATGCTCCCTTATCTGTGGGGACTGCTGCTGCTGCTGCCGCTGCTCGAAGAAGGCCGGAACGTAGAATTGTTTTAGATCCTCTTGAAGCCAAGGTGGATGTTCCCTCGTAAGTGTTACTACCACCACAGACCATCGAGCCAGGTACTGATGAGGCAAATTGGACAGATTCAAAGAGTGGGTACACGAGTCCCTTAGAAAATATGAAGATGTGGAGCTATTAGGGTTCGACCCTGGTTTAGCGGATTGTATCGCTATTTTGCTGACTATGAAGAACGAAGGAATCGTGCGTCATCGCGGTAAACAACGAGAGAGAACTTTGTCTTTACGGTTGATTGTCTTACATGTTGTACAGATATTCGGACGACTACGATTGTGCAGAATAAGTCGCCCCGAAGTTGCATCAGCGCGCACTTGGTGCGTGGGCCTTCGCTAGAGCGCGAGTTGGAGTTGAAGAAGAAGGCGACGGCGGCGAAGGAACCTGGCACTGATACGAAAGGCAAAAAAGATTCCCGTCCTTCAAAGTCGACATGACTGGAGAGGCGCTCGCAGGTGTTCGAGGCTTTGCGCTGACAAACGTCGCGGTTCCGCTGACCGGTGCAAGATCCGAGCGATTGCGCCAGCGATCAAACCAGTACAAACTGAGCTATTCAGAGAGATGAGAGGTCATATGGCACGCAAACTGGCGCCTAGCGGGTTGGCCTTTCAGGGGAAGGGACAACATCGTAGTATGTAGATGAAGTATACACATATAATAAAGCCATAGTTGTCCGTCCGTGTGTCCAAGTGATCGCACCCTGCCTTGACAGGCAAGGTCATAGAATGATGGTAATGGTGTTCTTACTACTGGAAGTGTAGTATGCGAAAGGATTTTCTCTGCACCCTGGCTACTGGGCTGAACTGTGGAAACGATGCATTAGCGTTGGTTAATATCTGATGATGGCGCCTAACGCTCCGCGGTCAGTTTTTCTCACAGGTCCACGCATGAGCACACAGAAGCTTCCTGCCACAACAAGTGCAGCATGCCAAAGGACTTAAGCTTAGAAATACGCTAACGACAAAGGCGAATCGCGATACACACTTAAATATTACATGTGCCAACGGCAGCTTTGGTGCTTCACCCGGCATGTTACAATAAAGCATTACCCGCCTACAACTCAAGTTCCAGATGGCCAAGATCGCCAACCTTTATCTTCTTCACCTTCTCCCACAAGTCCCTCTCGCTCACAATGTCCAAAGCATCCGCCAACGAGGGCTTACGCATCCGAAACTCGCGCTCGTCCGCTTCTTACAGTATCAGTAATCCAGGAGGGCGGAAAAGCGTGCACGCGGGTTCGAGTCAAAAGCGGTACCAGTAACACGGCGATCCGTGTGGCCAAGAGCACCAGCCATCTGGAATGCGTATGGCCAAGAACACCAGCCATCTGATATCCGTATGGCCAAGAACACCAGCCATCTGAAATCCGTATGGCCAAGAACACCAGCCATCTGATATCCGTATGGCCAAGAACACCAGCCATCTGATATCCGTATGGCCAAGAGCACCAGCCATCTGATATCCGTATGACCAAAAGTCACCGACAATAACCGAGGAACTGATGCCAGAGAACCACCGACAATAACCGAGGAACTGGTGCCAGAGAACCACCGACAATAACCGAGGAACTGGTGCCAGAGAACCACAGACAATAACCGAGTAACTGACGCCAGAGAACCACCCACAATAACCGAGCCGCGATGCACTTGGGTAACCTGTCAGTCTGTTGGCTTCAGCACGACCGAAACGAAAGCGCCATCTTTCTCCAAACTTATCTTCCATCGACACAGAGTGGATGGTACCAGTATTACATTCCGGTACAGGGAGTCTCGAGTTGGCAGTCGCTTGATGGGGGCCTGTGAGGAGAAAAGAAGTCCAATACCCGAAGCCTGGTCGGGTAAGCGCAATGCAGTTGGCGGAGAAATGGGGAGCAGATGAGAATCAAAGAGCTGTCCGGGCCAAGAGCACGTGATATTTGTGACTTATGTAATCCCTTGCTTACGTACGTATTAATTATGTAACCCATTTCTGAGCTGTGGTCGGCATATCATAATAGTGAACATGAGAATTGTCAATGTTCCAATAGCCAACTTAACAGCCTAACGTTAACTTAGGCAGTGAGTCGATGGAGTTCAAAAGTGGAAAAATTGCTTGAGGTCATCTCATGGTGCCTTTAACCCTCTGTATACCTTCTATTATGCGCGGAATGCAAATTAGGGCCGACGCGTATTGCAGGGGGACGCTACAGATGCTATGGAAAGGATTCTTGGTCCAAGATGCAGTTAGAACTGCAGATCTGGACACATTAAGGTCCGGCCCTTGAAAGAGGAAGATCTGGAAGCGTTTCGAATAGCTCTTTGGGGTGTCTGCCGATGATTTGAATCTCTCCAGTGATGACAGATGCACGCTCCGATAGAATCCTCAAGGACCTTTTTCCTGATGTTATGATTGGTTGATGAAAATGTACTTACATAGGTGGAACAGAGTAAAATAGAACGTACGCAACATATACAAACAGTAACAGGCTTCTGAATCCTAAACTTTCTATTCTAGATCAGATGGTGTAGCGTTCTCTAAACCTCTAACCCATTGACACTGTGATATCTGAGCCACTGTCCACCTCTCTTCTGGCCGCTTCTCTAAACATCCGCGAAGGACCTCGGCCACCTGGTCCCCCAATCCTTCAACTTTCAACCGACCGTGACATATTCCATACGCGTCCGCAAACGGTGGCTTACCAGTGAGCATGGTATATAGTAACACTCCCAGTGCCCAGATATCCGCAGGTTTACCTTTGAAGGCACGTCCTACAACAACCTCGGGAGGCGCGGAAGCTTCTGTCCCACGGAACTGCGAAAACAATTTCTCTACCGGGTTCGCGGGCTCAAAGTCTGGGCATGTCGGAGACGGGGAAGTTGAATATGCGGCGGATCCGAAATCAATTAGCTTGACTGTATTCGTTGGTGAGATGATGATGTTTTCATCCTTGAGGTCAAGATGAACAATGTGCCGTTCGTGAAGGTACGTCACGGCGTCGAGGAGTTGAGAGAAGATATGTTTTGACGACGCTTCTGGAAGGCGACGGTGTACGGAAAGATGGTCGAACAAGTCGTGGGAAGCGGAGCGTTGGATCGTCGGGCGAGAAACAGTTGGAGGGGAAAGTACCTGACCATCGTGGGTTTGGGTCTTTGGCGCAGGGCTTGGGATTGACGCGCACAGCTCCATGACGAGATAGCCCCATCGCTCGTCGCTGCTCCAACATTCAAACCCAACAATGCCCTCATGTTTACACCGCCGGAGAAAATACACCTCCCTGGGTACGTCCATCTTCAGGTCAGGGTCATACATGAACGATGACTTGTGAAGTCGCTTTCGAGGTATCAATTTAACAGCCACTTGTCTCTTGTCAGATATCCGCTCGCAAGCGACCACAATTCCAAACGCACCGGAATTCAAATATGCGGATACGGAGTATGATGACAGGAAAGACCTTGATAGCGGTTGTTCGGCGAAAAGTTTCTTAGGTAGACGTGACGACGCCTTCACAGACGAGGCGCTAGTCTGCAGAGGGCTTGCCTGCGAAGCGCCCGTTGTTGGCAGAACGGAGGGTACAATGTCCTCAGCTTCATTAGTGATGCGATTATCCGTCACTGGAGGAGCGCCGACTACCGTCTCCTTTCGTGCGCCTATCGTTTCGTCGGCATCAATGTGGACATGCTTGCTCCCATTGGTACCGACAGAAGTGTCCTTGCTGCCCTTGGCACTCTGCATCCTCTCATAAACAGCAGCATTTAAAGCATTGTCTCTCGCTTGCCTTGCATTCATAAAATTGCGAATCAAACTCTTCTTGTTTATTGAGGTCACCTGCGCAGGCGATGGTGGTGGTGGTGGTGGTGGGGTGTGGTACATCATCTCAATTGCAGCAGGTGTTGGAAAGGCAGTGTAGAATCGGTATAAGCATGCAACTGGTGTTTCAAGCACAGTCGGCCAAATGTGTGAATCCTGGAACACTTGTCACCGGTTGAAATGACACTTCACCTACATCCATCCCTTTTGTCTGATATCCACCTTGTGGTCGTTCCGACCCTTTATTTCCCTTTGTTTTCTGGAAGGCCTGTCGATGTCTTCGTTGAGGCGACAGAGACGCTCGGGCGAGGCGGTGTCTAAACCTGCGCCTGTTGCGCTGCCATTGACAAGAGGCCAGGGCCAACATTGACTTTAAACGACGACGACGACGACGATCATTAACATTGACGCTCTGCATGCAGCGTATCGCATCGCATCGCATCGATGCTGCGTCAAAGTCGCGAATCAGGCCTTGCTCCTTCGCCTTGCCAACGCATGGCATGACAGCATGCCTTCCAGCGCTTCATAAAGTTAAAGGAAACAATCAAGAAGAAAGGCCAACAACATATCAGTGCCAATTCGGCTTCCTTATCTTTGGCCATGCTGCACATCCATTCATCATCAGCGGGTTAGCTTCAGGGGCCTTAGATGTGGACGCCACAGCATCGTACGATTTACCGCCGCATGTTGGCTGAGAACAACCTTCCTATATAACATCTGCATTTCGTCCGCCGAGCGTCTATTATGATGTTACCAATGTATATAGGCTGCAAGTTCTTTCCGTCCAACCCTGTTGCAACTTCGCGGGTCTCTGATCTTGTCTGGCAGAAGCTGGGAAGATGGTCAATAGCTTCCTAGGACCCGCTAATCCACTAAGGACGACTGATCGAAGTGAGGAGTTTTCTAAGTAGTTCTAAGTTGACAGGCCAGTATTGGGATCCACGGAGAATAACGACGCAGTTCTTGAAGGGTACCTCCTTCTCAACAAAGATCAAGACGACACTCAAGATGCGAAACTTCATCTACTTCTATTCAGGTAAAGGATTGGCGTCTTACATCGTGGAAATGCTGTAGACCAATTTTGCGTCTACGCTCCTTCTAGCGGGGAACGATGTATGACACTTTCTACGTGGAATGGCCCGGCATTCTATCTGACAAAGCGAAGGTAACCTACAGAAAGAGGAAGTGAGGCCTGTTAGATCTTCTTCCTGCGCGCTCGGGTATGGTGTGCCCCATCACCATTATCTTTTGTTAAAGGTAAGCAACATACTGAAGAATAGTGCTCCTGCCGCACAGAATAAGGCTACAGAACGGGTGCAGAGTAGGTTAGTCATTTAGACACCGCAATGTCGTGTCCTCTTTAACTTACGAAATAACGTCTTGAATAACTCCCACTGTATCGTTTCCATCTGAGTTCTTAACGTGGATACTTCAGTGTCAATCTTGGAATCCGCTTCTTTGATCTTCAATTCTTGCGCTGACTGTTCGTCTCGTATTCTCCCTTTTTCAAGACTCAGCTCCAGACGCACATTTGACTGCACTCGCCGGACATCCTCGACCATTCTGGTCCGGAATTTTTCAACCTCTGCATTCAATCTCCCTATATCGGAGCGTAACAGGGCAAACTCGTTGTTCTCAAGCATTTGGATTTCATTTCGGACGTGCGCGAAGTCGACTTTATTCATGTACATGGCCTTCAGAGGACGCTCATGAGTCACCATTTTCGGTTCCTTCCACTGCTGGAAACTCACTCCGTACCTTCTCAAACTCCGATTTGGCAACCGATGTGCGGGAGATGTTGTTCAAGCTAATTCACCATAGAGGTGATGTTAATTGCCCATGTTGCAAAACATAACGCAATGCCACCAAACGCACTTTTCCGACACCACCTCTGAAAGACTCGCCATGATTGCCTCAGCCCGTTCACGACTGAAGCCTTCAGCTTCAAGTCTCTGTACTAATCGGTATGTGTCAAACTGGTGTATTCCGGAGAACGACCGTTGTGGGCATAGTCGCCAAGGTCCAGGTTGTGGTTCGCCCCTTCTACGTGATAAGCTCTGTGAAGACAGAGAACAAGTGCTAAGATGATTGCCTACATCCAATGTAATGCATTAGCCACAGCATCTCTCGTCCATCAAAAGCGGTTGACCACTTACGCTGGAGTCGTATGCGAGAGTGGCAACTGCCTTCCACCATCATTTGGCGCATACACCGAAAGGTTTGACGAGTAATCATAATCGAATGCATAGCTTTCAAAAGGAAACCGAGAACTTGACAGGAGACAACAGCGAAATGGGCCGAAAGTTGAGATCAGGTAAACAAAGTGCGTGCGATCGCCTACAGGGGTGCTCGTTTGTGGGCAAAAATTCCAATGGTTCAGGCGGAGAGTAATCGCTTTGCCCGTCGGAACTAAAGATGGATTCCCGGCACCTTCGTGCTCAGATGGAGATTCTGTGATCTTATGCTCTTTGTTTGGTTGCTCGGAGCCTGTTCAAAAGTTAACTTCGCAGATCGCCGCGTCACAACCGACGGGATTTCTTTCGCAGGACGCTTCTAGTATCTGCAACTGTATATGGACCGCAAGCGGATGCTTCTGTCGTTCCGGTTGCTAAAAGCCATTCGAGGCACGGAGGAAGTGGGCAAGGGCCTTTACCTTTCCCTGTGAAACGCACCACTTCTAGACCGCCAGGAGTTAATCATGAAGATGGCACTATTGTGGAAGTCGGCACCGATCCTAAATTTGATCATAGGCAGCATTGTGCTTGCTGTGCTGGTCTACCTCAGGACGAAGCAATTGGATGGAAAGAAGAGGCGTGTCGTTGTCTTAGTCTTGGGCGATATAGGCCGGTCTCCGCGGATGCAGTACCATGCCGTTTCACTCGCGAAAGCAGGGAAAGAAGTTTATTTGGTTGGGTATAACGGAACGGAACCCATACAAAGTGTGAAAAATGAATCGCGAATAAAGCTGCGATACCTGCCGACGCCGCAGAAGCTCCTCAGCAGTGGTAGTAGAGCCCAGTACCTCACCAAGGCAGTCCTTCGAAGCGCCAAACAGATTCTACAAATACTGAAATTGTTGCTGCTTGATGTTCCATCCCCACATGCTTTACTCGTTCAGGTACCGTGCGCATTTCTCGAACCACTAGCTTCTTTCTTTCCACTTACGTTACTGCAGAACCCCCCCGCGGTACCGACTCTCCTAATTGGACATTTAGTTTCCCTCCTCGTGAATGCACGTTTGATCGTCGACTGGCATAACTTTGGATTTTCCATTATGGCACTGAATCTCGGAAGTACCAGTAAAATCGTCCAGCTCGTGCGTTGGTATGTCGTACAACTGAATCCATGGGTTAAACTCTTTATTTACTTTTTCCGGGCTAAGGTATGAGATTGCAATGGGACGATGGGCATCCACTCATATTTGTGTCAGCAACGCTATGTGTGAAGAGTTGCGTGACGAATGGCGTGTGAGGTTAGCTGCAAGAGATACGTTACCTACCGGAGTTAATGTCCTCAACGGTCACCATTTACAGCGGTACAGTTGTAACGATGTATGATCGATCACCCGAACATTTTCGGAGAAGAACCACAGCTGAGATCCATGAAGTAAGGCCGACCACATAGTGTTTGTTTGATGCGCGCTGCCGTCACCAATATGTACTTGTTCATAGTTCCTCGCTCGACTGCAGTTCACCGGGTCTGAAGTGGAGTACATTCGAAATACGTCGATGCAGGTAGAGAAGACACTACTTACCCAGGCTACGTCGGATGGGGTTCAATTTATGCCAAATCGACCAGCGTTGCTTGTGAGCAGTACGAGTTGGACAGAGGACGAAGACTTTGGCATATTGCTTGACGCTCTGCGACTGTATGAGCTGAGAGCTTCAGGATCGCACTCCGGGCTTCCACCACTGGTAATGGTGATAACGGGCAAAGGTCCTCTGCAAGCCATGTACAAGCAGCGAATTCAGGAGCTTGGGCTGAAGAAAACCCAGATTAAAACCACATGGCTTCAATCTGAAGATTATCCTCTTCTTTTGGGTAGGACAGTAGTGATGAGATGTGGCTCAGCAAAAGTGATGGCTCATGTTTCAAATGACAGGTTCGGCTGATCTCGGTATATCGCTACACACTTCCTCATCTGGCTTCGATCTGCCTATGAAGATTGTGGATATGTTCGGATGCGGTCTACCAGTGTGTGCATATGATTATCCTTGGTACGTGCTTTCACGCTTTTCGTTTTTCGTTGACATCCAATAGTGACACAATTACCTTTGCAGCCTGACGGAGCTAGTAAAACAGGATGTAAATGGTTGCCTTTTCCGGACTTCCGATGAACTATGCGAACAAATCATGGTGCGTTACAAAGGATCCCTGGCGAGGTGTGTGTGGTGGAATTAATAACCCGTCGCATATTTATTTAGCGACTGCTTGCGAACTTCCAAACCTCCTTGTCACCTCTTGAAAATCTGAGAGCTGGCACACGTGTCTTCCAAGCGCGAAGATGGGAGGAAGAGTGGCAGGAGCATGTCCAACCGTTATTTGTAACTCAATGATCATATTTTTTTAACTTACAGTACAGATGCAGCCTAACGATGAGTGAACCAACCCGCGGCGACGACCACCATAACCAGTCATCAGTGTTTCGGTCGAGAACTGTGTGAGCCGAGCCAATGAGGCAAATGGGGTAGACGAGTCTTCAAGCTGTGTTTTGTGTTAGGATGCAACTCGGCATCGCTGCTGGCACTACTGCTTTGAGATTGCCGCGTGCCAGATTGTCCAGATGAGATGCCGACCTGGCGGCTTTGCCTATCGTTGTGCCCGCTTCGCTTGAAAGAGATGGGAACGCTACGGTCACCCCCGCTCTCCAAAGCTCGACGTTGAGGCTCAGTGCCATCCTGAAGAAGCTGCTGGGTGACACCGTTCACTTTTACTTGCTTACGCACGTTTCCACTCGCATCACTAACTTCCGTGGTTTCCGTGACACACCCGTTGGCATCGGTCTCGGTTGTGACTGTTGTTCGCTGACCATTGACGATGGTGGTGCGGGTGGATCGAGAACTGAAACCTCCTCCGCCAAACGATGAGTTGGAAAAGAAGGAGGATGCACCTCCCCCAAAACCAAAATCACCACCGAAGGCGCCCATGCCAAAGTCATCAAACATGGGCGACATGGGTCCGCGACTGCGACCAAAGCCACCGAAACCGGATCGCGCGTGGAAGGGGTCAGACGCAAAGAAGTCCGCGAACGGGTCACGGCCGCCAAAGAACTGAGCAAAAATGTCCTCAGGACGATGGAAGCGGAAACCACCTGCATGCCCAGCTCCGGTATCCATGCCACGTTTGAGTCCATCCATACCATACCGATCATATACAGAACGCTTTTGCGCTAGTTGATGCACGTTGAAAAGAGGCGAAATTACACCCATGAGCTATGGCCGCCATGACACCATTTCCTCGTGATATTTAATCTGCGAATGAGGTACTTACGATCAGACAAAACCTCGTAAGCCTGACACACCAGCTTGAAATTTTGTTCGGCTTCTTCACGTTTGTCGGGGTTTTTGTCAGGATGCCACTTCAGAGCCAAGCGGCGGTATGCCTTTTTAATTTCCTCATCGGTAGCATCCTTTGAAATTCTGATTAATGAGACATTAAAAAATGCTCGCAGTCAGTCCAAGCAACCTACTTTCCACTCACCCTAGCGTAGCGTAATATTCCCCTTGAAATTCAGCTGTAGGCATCCTGTCTTGCTCCTTTATGTTGCTTTCTTTCGAACTTGGTTACTTGTGCTTTACGCCCAACGGAGAAACAGCGGATTTACGTATGCACCTCGCTTTTCATAGCAAAAGCCCAAGGAAACTCGTCGAAAACGTCCTGCGCCGACGCGTTCACTTTTCAAGTCATTATGTCACTTACAAGTCACTCGCCCACTTGGTTGAATTTTTCTTTGCGTTGAACTTTTTTCCCAAATTCGTTTTCAGACTCGGCTTGCAGGACACCGCTCTACGGCAAAGGGCATCAGGCGGGTTGGAAGAAAGCGTCGTACGTCAACCGTGCGGAAGAGGAGAGCGAGCAAGAGAACGTGGCCGCTGCAGGGGAGATTGTGTTTTGTGGTAATTGACTACCACCCAGTACGGGAGCCACCTACCACCTACAGACCGAGCTAAAGAATCCCATCACTCGCTTGCTACATTATCCGCCATCATGTCGCTTTACAACTTTAAGAAGGTCCAGGTCGTTCCGACGGCTGCCGACTTTATCGACATCGTCCTGTCCAAAATCCAACGCAAAACCCCAACAGTCGTTCACGCTCACTACCAGATTGGTCGTATCCGTCAGTTCTATACAAGAAAGGTCAAATTTGCTCAGGACTGCTTTGATGAGAAGCTGGAGCAGATCCTTGGCGATTTTCCCAAGTTGGATGAGATTCACCCCTTCTACGCCGATTTGATGAACGTGCTTTACGACCGTGACCACTACAAACTCGCGCTGGGTCAAATCTCAACCGCAAAGCACTTGGTTGACAATGTAGCAAAGGACTATGCGAGGTTGTTGAAGTTCGGCGACTCGTTGTACAGATGCAAGCAGCTCAAGAAGGCTGCACTGGGTAGAATGGCCACCGTAATGAAGAGGCAGAAGGATAGCATGGCATATCTCGAACAAGTTAGACAGCACTTGGCTCGTTTACCCTCAATTGACCCGAATACGCGGACTCTATTGGTCTGCGGTTACCCGAACGTCGGCAAATCTAGCTTCATGAACAAACTCACCCGGGCTGATGTCGAAGTCCAACCTTATGCTTTCACCACAAAGTCGCTCTTCGTGGGTCATATGGACGTCAACTACACACGATGGCAAGTAATTGATACCCCCGGAATTCTCGACCACCCGCTAGAGGAGAGAAACACCATTGAGATGCAGTCCATTACGGCGCTCGCTCACTTGCGTGCCGCTATCTTGTACTTCATCGATTTATCAGAGCAGTGTGGTTACAGCATTCTTGATCAGTGCAAACTGTTCCATTCGATAAAGCCCCTTTTTGCCAATAAGCCAGTCTTACTGGTCGTCAACAAGATCGACGCCATGCGTCCCGAACAACTTGCCCCGACAGAGCAAGCGCTTATCAAAGAAATCACAGATCAAGAAGATGTAACGATGGTCCAAATGTCAACGTACACAGACGAAGGTGTCATGGACGTCCGCAACACAGCCTGCAAGCTATTGTTACAGCAGCGTGTGGAACAAAAGCTTAAATCAAACAAGGTTGAGAAGATCATCAACCGACTCCATCTCGCACAACCTGTTGCCCGTGATGATCGTGAGCGTCCAGCACACGTCCCAGAAGCTGTGAAACACAAGGTCAGATACGAGCCAAGTGATCCCGCACGTCCGAAGACAGAAAAAGACCTGGAGGCAGAGAACGGTGGTGCTGGTGTGTACAATGTGGACCTCAAGAAGTGGTACGATCTTCGTGATGCCGAATGGAAGTACGATGTCATTCCCGAAATCATGGATGGCAAAAACGTTGCTGATTTCATTGACCCCGAAATTGAGGCCAAGCTGGATGCACTGGAACGTGAGGAGGAGAAGCTCATTGCTGACGGATTTTACGATGAGGAGCCCGAGTTTTTGGATGAAGACGAGTTGGCCATCAGAGCTGCTGCGGGCGAAATCAAGCACAAGAGGGATCTTATTGTTCAAGAACACAGAGCGAAGAAAGGAAAGAACCGACCGGTCATTCCTAAGAACTCCAAGTCGATTAGGAGAGATGTTGACGAGCTGAGAGGTCATTTGAGTCAAATGGGGGTTGATGGGGAATCTGCAGCTGAGCGAGCAAGAAGTAAAACCAGAAAGAGAGCCAGAAGTGAAACAAGAGCAGACAGCATTGTTCGGGAACAGTCATTGGCACCGAGCGCCAAGAAGAGCCGAGGTGTCAGCGTTGTTAGAGATAGGAGTGTTATGGGATTGGCGGACACGAAGGTGAGATCATGGTATCCAGTGGTTGACTGGTTAAATAGCAGCGTAGCTGACACTTGTCGTTTTCCAGCAAAAAACTGTGGCGGACAGTATGAAAAAGAAGGCCCAGACGAAGGGGAACCTCCATGCCAAGGCAGGAGAATCCGACAGAAAAATTCAAACCAAGATGCCGAAGCACCTTTTCGCAGGCAAAAGAGGGGCCGGGACTGCATCTCACCGTTAAAGCGCGCGATCCGGGCGCTACTGCGAGCGTACTTGCTACATATTTATTAACATGGTTACGCCTTCAAGTCGTCATACTTCGCCGGCTTTCTTAGTCTTGGTCTTTTGCGCTGTACTTCATCGTCTCGTAACTCAAATAGACAGTTTTTTTCAAAGGAACGTTAAATGGTGCACATGAGTTTTTTAGGCATTGAATTGCCAGTGAACTCAATGATAGAAACTCTGGTGCGATTTTAAGATTCGGCTGCCAATGTCCAGTAACTGGTAGCCCACCCTGAGCGATGGAACCAGCAAGGATATGTCTGGACAATGCATGCTTCCGTGAACCACACGACATAATATCGGATTGGGTTATCAAGCCATACAATCGCGACACCAACTCCATTTTACACTTCAGTCCACTCTTTGGTTATGATCTCGTTACGTGAAACCTCCACCAAACTCATTGGATATATCGTACCGGATGGTCTTGAAAGAATGATGACCAGAGCACTTCCGACAAGAAGTCAAATGCCATATGCGGTATTGCTCCTCACACCTGTTCGCAAACTGCAGCCCCACAGGTGCAGTCCAGTAAGGTTATAATTCATGGTTGCGGTTCTTGCGGCTCGGCGCGAGAGATGACACAAATGCTCAACATGTAACAGCTCTATTAGGCACCATATCCAACCACACATCATACGGGCAGTTTCGACCCAACAATCTTGTCGATGGTCTGCGTTCACCCATGGTAGTTAATAATTCATCCAAGCCAGTTCAAAAGGATATCAGCCACTTACATGCGAAATGACGGGGGTATTCAGTATTGTCCCTATTACTGGCATCTTTCGCAGGAACCCAACAATGACAGGGAAAAAATCTCTGCAAGAAACATGGTAGAGATCCTTTTAGTAACCCGTCTTTCGCATGCCACGCCGTTCACAGCTGAGGGCTTACCCGAAGAGGTTCACGAATCCAAAAGCCTCGACCATCATCCCAATTACGGGCCATCGCAAGAAAACGAGGAGAACACCACCAACAAAACATATCGTGCCTCGCATCTTTTCCTTCCTTGCAAAGAAAAAGAACGTCTTTTGGATGCCGATGACAAGGAATAATCCGCCAATGAACAAAATCTGGTCAAGTTCAGTTAGCTGCGCAGGTCTCAAAGCGAGTGGACGTCGTGAAGTGCGATACGTACGTTTCCTATTGCTAGCAAGCCACCATCAAAGAAAAGCATGACGCCAATGAGCATGAAGAGGACGCCGAAGGCAGTCAATCCCACGCCAATTTCTAAAAGGTTTTCGGCTTAGCGCCCGCTCTCACGCTATCTTCACCAAAGCATCCCTGGGACTCACTTTGCGTATCTGTTAGCCACATCTTCCTGCTTTATCTAATGTGATTGTGAGAATGACGGTGTAGGACTACTGAGGATGCTGCTGTATTGTGTGTTGCTGGGGTTCCGGGCTACTTGTAAAGATCTGAGGGTGTATTCTTCTGAGGGAGCTCTCCACAATCCTTTTTGCCGTTCCGTAATAACAGATCTCCACCAGCAATCCTTCACACCGTCGCCTCATAAGCTCGGCCTCTGCCTGCGCTACTGTCTTCACCGTTGTTGACCAACCGTCGTCGTGGCGCAAAGTTTGGAAGATCAACCGCCAGCGACACGTAAAAGACATTTGGAACTCTCCACGTTGAAGCAAGTCGCTGTGCGCCAAATGCCCACGACTGCTCAAGCTTCCACTGCACCACATCCAAAAACACTTGGCCTCGCCCCGCTGTTCTTTAGCCATGCCCAGTTGTTCATCGCCGACATCCTTAACCTGTCCTCCCACCCCGATATTCCCGGTAAGCTACTTTCATGCGCAAGAGTCTTGTTGCCTTCCTTTGACTTTGACCATCATCAGATGTGTACCTTTATGATACCCATCCAATTAGAAAGGTTAACGTGATGGGAGTTGTCACAGGCATCGAAGAAACAAGCAGATGTTTGCGGTACATAGTGGACGATGGGACCGGTAGCGTTCCTTGCGTCAAGTGGAAGGATGCCAACCACACCCAGAGCGCTGGAGCGGGAAGAGATGCGGTCAAGTTGGGGATGTTGGTCAATGTACGAGGAAGAGTCACCGAATGGAGAGAGAGGGAAATTATGGTGAACTCTTTGGGTTAGTATAATGGAGAGTTCGTTTAAGCTATGACCTTTCCTTGATTAACACTTCGTTCGCCTTTGTCAGTGATAGAACGAGATCCGAACAGAGAGCCATTACATTGGCTTACAGTACTTGACCTCAAAGCGACGACATACAGCAAACCGTTTACAGTACCTTCATCGCTCTATGCATCCGCTGTATCACTTTCGTTGCCTTCTACTTCCCATACGGACTCAACAACAGCAGCCGATCGAAAAATGACTTATGCGTCGTTACTCGAGACGTTCCAATCCCGAACTGAATTGGGTCACGAAGATCTTGCACGAGCGATGGAACTGTATGTTCAAACACTGCCTGCTTCGTTCGCGTATTCGTTGATACGTACTTGTACGGGGTTGAGGAAACTTGCCACACGCATATTGCAATGCCATTCACCTGGAGAACAAATCTTGATTGTGAGCGAAACCCAAGTAGACACTCTCATTTCAAGATCACTGCATAAGCTAGTTACGGGAGGTGTGATTTATCTTTCAGATCCGGATCTGGATCTCTACACCCTTGTACGTCCAGCATTGAAAGCATTTGTGCTGGAAATACTTAGGACAGGGAAGAGCAGAGAGGAGGAAACTTGGAGATGCGTTAGAGATGACGAACGGTTCAAGCATGTGAAAAAGGAGAAGCTACGAACAGTGTTGGCGGACCTAGTGGAAGAAAGTGAGGTGTGGGAGGCGTCGAGAGGGGAGTGGAAGGCTTTTAGCGAGTAACTGAAGCTGCCTCTATTACCACGCTGGCGTTAGGTAGATCTAGGGTAGTACGGTGTCCTATTACCTAGCGCGTAAGGCGCCAAGAAAGGTTTACGTGTTTGATTCAACAACATAAGAACGTCCACTAGTTGCAAAATATCAAAAAACGTTCGTAGAAAAAACTGCCTACTCTACGGTAACACTTTTCGCGAGGTTCCGTGGGAAATCAACATCTACCCCGTTGAGCACAGCCAAGTGGTAGCTCAGAAGTTGCAGAGGAACAACGGTGATGATGCCTTGGAGAGCATCCACGGTTGACGGAACACGGATGGTTCGGTATTGGTTGCTGAGGCCAGTATCCTCGGTATTGCAAATGATAATGGGAGCACCCTTGCGGGCAGTTACCTGCTGCAACGCAGATTGAACTTTCGGGTACAAGGAGTCACGGGTCATGATCAAAATCACAGGCTACAAAAGTGCACCGTCATCGCGTGAGCAAGTGTACAAGAATGTATCCGTTTCACCACATTTGCTTCACGTACCATGTTCTCGTCAATCAAGGCAAGAGGGCCGTGTTTGAGCTCACCAGCTAAAATTCCTTCACTGTGCATGTATGAAACTTCCTTAATTTTCAATGCTCCTTCGAGGCACGTCGCGTTCTGATATCCACGACCCATGATCAACAAACTCTTTTCTTTGTGCAATACGCCGCTAGCCAGTTGTTGCAGTTCCTTGTCCAACGCCAGAGTCTCCTTAATGTATCGGGGAAGCTCGTGTAACTCATCAATGATGTGTCGGCGGCGATCAGCCATGGAAATGCGGTCTTCACTGAGTTGCAATGCCATCAAAAGAAGCGCAATGAACTGGGAGGTGTATGCCTTGGTAGATGCGACACCAATTTCTGGGCCAGCATTGATATGAACACCGCAGTGAGTCTCCCTAGAAATACTACTTCCGACGGTGTTTGTAATACCGACGCAAAGAGCTCCCCTCTCCAAACAGTATCGCAGGGCAAGGATAGTATCGGCAGTCTCACCCGACTGAGAGACGAATACACAGACATCGTCACGGAAAATAGGCGTCCGGCGATCTAAGAAGTCGCTGGCAAGTTCCACACTAACGGGAATCTCGGTCAATTCCTCAAAGATAGCGCGTGTCTGTAACATCTAGATTAGCGCGCTGCGACATCATATAGAACGGTAAGAACCTCGTACCGCAAGGCAACTGTGGAAACTAGTACCACACGCAACGAAAACGATTCTCCTGCAGCGTCTGATGGTAGAAAGATATGCCTTCAGACCACCCAGAGTGACAGTGTGGTTGTCAAAGTTGACACGGCCACGCATGGTGTTTACCACACTTTCCGGCTGCTCGTAAATCTCCTTCTGCATGAAGTGATCGAAAGAGCCCTTCATAATCTCGGCAATCTCCATCTCCAAAGTCTGGATAGAACGGATAGCAGAGATACCATCTTCGCGACGCAGGCGGTGAATGTGGAGTTCACCTTCGCTGATGTGTGCAATGTCGTCGTCTTCCAGGTAGAGCACACGTTTGGTGTGTTCAACAATAGCAGACGGGTCGGAGGCAAGGAAATATTCGATAGGTTGAGGCATACCATCTTCACTCAAGAAGGCACGACTTTGGCTCCTGTGGATCTTTGGGTGCGTAGGGTCGGCAGGCGTGAGGAGATTCTCACCGTCTTCTGCAATTTTATCTTGCGCATCATTCATGCCAAATTCAACGTCGACAAAGTCGACCTTGAGCTTCTTGGCGGTTTTGACACCGATGAGCAGCGGTGATCCACGACGGGTGGCGACAATCTCGTCGGGGAAATGTGTACTTTTCAGAATGAGCGCAAAAGCACCTTCAAGCTCTTTAATGACAGCTTTCGTCAGTGCGGTGAAGGTCAGAACCTTGTTTCCCTTTTGGGAGTCAAACAGATACTTTGCCAGTTTGGCAATGCACTCGGTATCAGTGTCTGACTCGAACACATAACCCTTCTTCTCCAGTACTGTCCTGAGTTCCTGTGGTAAACGGGTCCAGCATGTCAGTGGGAATGGCAAGATTCGAACAAGGTAATGGCGGTCCACGTACCTTGTAGTTAGTAATAATACCGTTGTGGACGACTAAGAACTCGTTGGTAGGGCCACTACGGTGAGGGTGCGAGTTGCGCTCACTAGGCTGGCCGTGCGTAGCCCAACGAGTGTGTGCCATGCTAGTGTGGCTGAGGAATGTTTTGCTAAAATCGAGGCCCTTGTCATCGTCAATCTTCTTGCGCAGCTCTTTCACTTTGCCGACTTGTTTGTGAATGATGACGGTACCGGGCTCATCCCCGTCGATGGCAATGCCGGCGGAATCATATCCACGGTATTCAAGTCGGGATAATCCAGCAACAAGAGTATCTACAATGTACTTGCGATCCTTTTCGACCTGTCACAGCAATTATTAGAGTCAGCTCCAGCAATACTCGACATGCCACTGCCCGGCCTTGCAAGAAAAACATACCAAGTAGTTCAGATAAGCAAAGATGCCACACATTGTGATGTGTTAGGATCACTAGACACCGGAGGGAGGATAACGTTGTTCCGTACTCAGCGGAAGGAGGGGGATGGAACTGTGATGTTCGCCACGAACGCGTGTCGTGAGAGGCAGACGATCAGCAAGCTGGAGGGAGCGACGCAGGCCTCGAATCCGTTCAAGATGGGGAACGAGGATGGCAATGCTGGCAGGAGAACGGATGCGGGAGAACGTGGTCACTGTTGCGAGCTGTGCGTTGGTCGGTCGTCGCTCGTTCACTCGCCCTTTTTATATGTCGTCCGGCGCCGAAGGGCTGAACCCCCAATAGTTGGTGGCACAGCCATGCTTTGCCCAGACAGCGCATTTTGGCAAACGTCGACGTGCGAGCGATTCATCGAATTGGACATTAAACGGAGGCCATTGCATAAAAGAGAGGCAGAGGCGGGAGAACGGTGGTGTACGAACGGCAGGAAACAGAAGAGAGACCGACTTTGGTTTCAGAAAAAGAAACCTCAGACAAGCAGCAGTACACATGACTTCGACCGTTGCCCGTAGAGAGGTTCTTGGCCTTTACAGGTCTCTTATTCGGGTGCAGAAGGCTTTTCCTCGACAGGACGCCCGACCAGTCAAGTTCAACGAGCGCCTACTCGAAAGGATACGGCACGACTTTCGGGCTCCCTGCGAAAATCCCGAAGAAAGCCTGCAAAAGGGCCATCGAGAATTGCAGGCATTGAAGAGAATATTAAATAATGAGTTCGAGAAGCAGGTATATTCCCTTCCCAGATGTAACGCATCCTGAGTCAATCGCTAACCCTCCTTTCGCAGTATGGTCCTGCCGATTCCAGCCCACTAAGAGCATATTTACCCAGCGAAAAGACGTTTGCGCTCTTGGATCAAGAGTCGCGAAATGTTCTGCAACAGCAGGGTACCGTATCGTTTCTAAAGGATTACTTGGCTAGCAAATTTGAAAGGTAGCATATAGTTTTCGTATCATGATATATTTATTTCCCCGTCATTAGGAGTGAGTGTATGTAGCCCCTCCGTCAGGTCCATCGCTCGACACAATGTAGGTAGTTCGTTGGTAGACAGCTGCGAAGCGGGTTGAGGCAGGATGTCCTAGCACCCGGCACGACCTTAATATTACGAATGAATAAATTAATATGTACAAAATGCTTCTAGTGCCTACTTCGCTTCAAGCGCTATCGCTGTCCTCCAATTCTTCCATCCGCTCAGTCTCCATTACAGACTTTCCTTGCTGCTTCATCTTCTTGGAAGCCCTCTTTTCCTGTTGCATCGCCTTCCATTCTCCACCATCGCTATCACTTGAGTCAGAATCAGAATCGCTATCTCTTGAACGCTTGCCGGCCTGCTCTGCACTCTTGGTCTTCGGTACAAATGTCCCCTCAGCCTTCGATTTAGCAACAGCGATCTTTTTCCTTCCACGCTTTTCCTTCCTCTCCAATCTTTTCTCTTTCGCTTCTTTTTTATCAGACCATGCTACAGGCTTCTTTCGCCGTTTGAGGTCTTTCTCTTTAGCTTTTTCAAGCTCCTCCGCGTCTCTCTTCATCTTTTCACGTCGCTGCTTTTCTCGCGCTTTGTCTTTATATGGAATGGTTGAGTACTCCATCTGAACTGCAGGGTAGGCGATTTTAATATTCTTCAGCTCTGGCATTTTCGGCAAATGTAATAGACCAAAGGATGTGGCAACTTGCGGGAGTGGGAGATTCTTTAGTTGAAAAATATAAGATGCCTGATGTTCGGCATAGGACCGTACAAAGGACACGAACGCCTTGAGCGACTTTTCGTAGATATCGCGGTCCTTTGCGTTTAGTGTGCGCATTTTCGCAAAGTAGTCCACATCAGCGGCCGACTCCAGCTTTGGAATTTCCGACATGGGAACCTTCCGAACGCGCAAGAAGTCGACGTAAACCTCTTCTCCCTCGCCTAATAGGACAATAGCACGTCCCAGGCGGCCTAATCGAGCGGTGCGTCCACAGCGATGCGCAAATGCTTTTGGGTCCTGTGGCGGGTCATACTGTATGACTACATCAATATCAGGAATGTCAAGACCTCTCGCCGCAATATCTGTGCAGAGAAGAATGGAAGAAGGTGTTGATGAAAATTTCTGGTAGACAATGGTTCGACGTTTTGGGTCCATGCGGCCGTGAAGGGAGTGAAGAGTGAAGGGTTTCAGTTCTGGTAGTGACGACAAGATCTGAGAGCAAAACAAAAGTGTGAATTCGCAGTAAGCAAGGCGGACAATGGAAGATATTGCCTACTGACCTTGAAGAAGTAATCCACGCAAGCACATGTCGCAAAGTACACAAGGTACTTTTGCTCGGTATTTTTTGTGAGAAACCCAATCAACTGCTTCATCTTTTCCTGATAGCCGCAAAGCACATAACCAATTTCCAAACTCTTCGGTGTGACCTGATCTTCCAATTTCATGCCTCCTGTCTTGTCTTTCGTCTTGTTCTGCACCTTTACCTGCACTTTAACAGGGTTCCGCAGTCCAACTCGAACCAGTTGTCCAACAGCATCACTCATTGTGGCACTGAAAAGTCCTGTACGTCGCTGCTTGGGTAGTTTCTTCATGATAGCCGTCAACGTTTGCTCAAAACCCATGTCAAGGAGTCGATCGGCTTCATCCAGAACCAAAACTTCCAGCTCGCGAGTATTAAAGATGGTGGACCGATCCAACAAGTCAGACAATCGACCCGGTGTCCCAATGATAATATGCGCTCCCGTTTGCATGAATGTTTTGATGTCAGACTGCAGCGGGGAACCACCAATGTACAAGGCGGTGGTGAGACAAGGGTATCTACTTATCGGTGCATCTGCATCCAACTCGACTCCATTCGTCTCCACTGCGTCTGTCTCAGCACGAGCAGCATCGTTTACACATTTTACAAATTCGTTCACAACTTCTGATATCTGCTTCGCAAGTTCTCGTGTTGGGCTCACAATGACAGCTCCAATATGATTTTTTAGCAGTCCTCTGTTGTCTTGGTGTCGGCGAATCAACATCTCAATAATGGGGATGACAAACGCAATGGTCTTTCCTGAACCCGTGGCAGCCTCTACGACGACATCCTTATTTCTCGTAAAAAGAGGGACAGTGGCTGCCTGCACCGGCGTCATCTGCTGGAACGAAAGCGACTCTAGCGTCCCCAAGATAGGCGGCGACAGGGCGGGACTCAGAGAAGTCCATACTCCGGCGCTCGCAATATCCTCCATTATATTAACCGCCGTTCGTGGCGACCACAATGAATCTTAGCGCCCGTTTTGCTGCTCAAAAACCCCTCCTTCAAGAACCTCTCAACATCAACAAATGCCCCCCGTTTCAACGATAATTCAGTTGCTGAATTTCTTGTTACTCGCCGTTGCCGAATTCTTTTTGGGCGCCTCTTCGGCGTGTGTGGCACAGTCATGCAGCGTGTTGCGAGGAGCACCCGTCGGGCACTTGGCCGATTGTTTTTACGACAAACGGCCACTAGGAAACAATCGCACCAACCGATCTCGTATCCGTATTCCATTTACTCTGCAAAGATGTCTTTCTACTGGAGGGAAGCTGGCATGACGTACGTTGGATGGGTGTTTTCCCTTGCAGCCATGATGTGATGGCATTCATTGATCATTCATCTCGGATGCCGCTACAGGTACTTGCAGTACGCCAACATTGCGTCCAAGGCTCTTCGCAGCGTTCTCAAGGAGCAGGTCAAGGTTCAGGCATTGCGTCGTGAAGAGCAATACGTAAAGGCTGCCGTCTGGGCAAGCGGAAAGCAGGGCGAAAGCGTGAGTATTCGAACATCTCTTTTCATCATGATTTCTGTACTGAGACTGATGTGATTTTGGATTTTGTTGCATGAAGAAAATTGTGGACCCTTCCGGTAACAAGACCATCGCTCACTAAACCTGTGTCAATAATGCACCAAATCGTATTGTAAAATCCCACCATCCGCCCTGATATCCCGTCAATATATCTGTAAAGTGGACTCACGCTCACCTCATTTGTGTTTCGATTGGCCTCCAGTTGCGATCTATGGATACGTAGTTGACGAAACGAAAAAAGCGATTGCCAACCCCTGTCGTTTCTATTTGCATTTTGCCTACACAGCAACAACTGAATCTATCTAGCTTTCTAAAACAAACCAAAGATGAATGCGTTGGACCATCCAGGCAGGTTTGTATCTTTCTGCCATTGGAAGCACGGCTGGCGAAACGGGTTCACTTCCAAAGGCGTCACCTCGATCCCCACTTGCTTTAGCTGTGCCATCAAAACGTCTACCGAGTGCTCCATGGACTCAGTAATAAAGGTCTTTTGCTTGTTGGCGATCAGCATCTGCATCGTAGGGCCCCATTGCGCCATCATCAGGTTGGCATTCATAGCCACTACCATGTCTGGCTTGCCAGTGCCGAACGGAAGACCCTCATTGCGATACAGTTCGCCAGAAAGGTGTTGCGGTCCGTAAATTCCTTTACGCATGGTGATGAGGATAGTACTCTGCGCAGTCTCGTTGGACACACCACGAGTGAGGAAGTGGGATTCTACTCGGTCGGACAAGTTCGGGGAAACCATATGCACGGCAATATCCGTTTTGGGCAGGAAAGCCAGAAGGACTTCGAAAAGCGCGCACAGATCGGCTTCTTTCTCAGCTCCAGCAAGGTGAATCGTTAGCTGACGGCGTCCATCTTCGTTGGTTTGAATTTTGTCAACATAGTGTTTGTTGATAATGTGCCATAACGTCATGGGGTACTCTAGCACGAATGCAGCCGGATCGTCCATTCCGATGTTGCGAGCCTTATAAAACTTTTCCCATGTGTCGATGTCCTTCACCTTGATGTCCTCGGCAAACGGTTTAGACAAAGGATACCATTCCGGAGAGAGTCCGAACATTTTGAAGCGTTCCAAAGGGTCCGTAATACCATTTGCTTCCGCGCGGGCAATTTGTTGTGCGGCCAGTTCACCATAGGGTATATCCGCGAAACATCCACACAAGCGCCTGTATACACCGACATTGTGGATGCCTTTTTGGATCAAAGTCGCAATGAGGTTGTACTGTGCGAGTGGCTTCTTGTCGTTGTAGAACTCGAAGGGGAAATCATGCAGATTGTTCTCCTCGATGCGCTGAACAAACTTTTTGAAGGAGGCGCACATCGTTTTGTGCTTGGGCCAGTCTTGTTTCTAAGTAGGCAACATGCGTCACTACTAGTCGAGTGCTCTCGCACCTGACGCTGCATCATATCTTACCGCACAATCTGCGCCACAGTATATCACCGCCTTACATGCACTGCACTGGCTCGGCTTCGCCTCAATGTCCTTATGGCAGGCAATGCAAGACCGGTTAGGTGTTGGGATAAGTTTGTCCTTTCCAGACTTTTTGGCCATCTCATCCATCCTCTTCAAACGCAAGTTCTCCATCTCAAAGTTGGCATTCTCCGCAATGTCGACTTTAATATTCAAACTCTTCATTTTCTGAACGACATGTTCAATGTCCTTCTGAGAGCATTGTCGGCTTTGAAGAAATGATATCAAACGTGGGCGTCCAGGCTCCAGTAGGTCCATCGGCTGAACGATGGCTTTTAAAAGCGTGGTATAGATGTTGTCGGCGGTGATCGTCTTCCCAACTGGTACCTCGTGGAAAGCACGCAACATGCCTTCCTCGCTCACGGCAACTGCGGTCGAAGTGACCCCTACTTCCCACCCCACCTCTATCTCAGGAACCTTGCTAGCATCCTCGACGAAACCCTCTCGCTGTTCTGCTGGCGTCTGCACCTTCCACTGCTCAATTGCATTGATCTAGGAGAACAGAGTAAGTACTGGAACAAATCGTTCTTGCCATACATATCTAGCTACCTGCTTGGGGGCACTGAGAGACTTCAGAATCAAAAGCAGGAATGCAGGAATCAACGGCGCCGCCAGCACAAAAGCCGCAGCCCGAGGAAACTCTTGGACCGTCTGCAAAGGGTCTTTGGGCAAATGTGCAAAGAAAAGTAGCAGCTCCTCGATGGCGGTGAGCGCCTCCAACGGGGTTTCAGAAGCCATGGTTCAGTACTGTATTATGTGGTATAGTATTGTCGGATTTGTCTCAAGCGGCGAGTGCACGGCAGTGAACAACAAGTGTGCTATCGAGGCGTGAAGACCACTGGGGATCTGACACAAAACGCACATTTTACGACAGTTACAGACATCTGGACGCACACATCGTTTAGAACCGACTAAGAAACCAACGAGAGGTGGTCTTTGTGAAGTATTCAAAACCGTGTGTATCGCAAGGTAGATGGTTTAGTTGTTGCTTGTATAGTAAAACATGTTATACTTTCTCGACCAACGATGTGATCCATACAATATCTGAGATAGCGAAGTATTGCAAGTACTGCAGCTTTCGTTGCACACTGGCCTTGAGAGTTGGTTTGAGATCATGAATGCAGCTTTCTGCTTTCCACCAGCTGAAAAACATCATATTGGACACAACGTCAGGTCGGTGCACTATTCCCACGGTATCCAGCAAATTAAATCTGCAAATCCCTTAAATACTCTAACTCTTCCTCTACGCTGCCAACCGGGTGAACATCATTGTCATCGGCGACCGGCAGATCGTTCATATTGGGTTCTGGCAACAGCGGCGGCTGGTTGGTGCTAAACGGCGAGAACGTGCGTGAGTCAGCAATCTATCTCAGCTGGATGTGAGCTCACTTACTGGCGTGGAGAAAGTGCCTTCTCATTTTCACGCCGACGGTCGGCTGCGGCTGCCGCCTTTTGTTCTTCTTTGATACTGTGTATCTCCTCCACTATCAATCCTGGTGCAACCGATAGTGTTAATCCCTCGATTTGGGTGATGGAATGACCAGTTGTGTACCTTTTATCTCATCGATGTTATTCACCTTCTCGAACGAGAAGTCGAAAAGCTTCGGATGAGATGGCTGGAAAATGGTTAAGCTCTTCTTGAAATGAGGGTTGACAAAGTAGGCGTACATACCTCGTCATCGAGACAATGATAAGGCGCCATGTACGGGTGTGCCATTGCAGTCTCAGCATTAATCCGTTGAGATGGGTCGAAGGTGAGAAGCTTGTCCAGGAGGTCCAACCCTAAGTCACAGAAAAGTTACGATGCATGCCGCAAGGAAATGGTTGTCAGTGATCGTCCGTACCATCTTCGTTACGGTCCTCGAACACACGGTTGAAGGGAATTCTGGTGTACCTAGGCCAACATTCTATCCATTTCATAACCTGCCACGTTTTTTATGAGACCTGCACATCACAATAGGTATCGCCACGTCTCACCTTGGGAGAACAAAGAGTCATTAAGGATTTATCTTCTGGAGTTCCCAGCAATTCGAAGATAATCTTCAGTTGATCCACATAGTTCTCTCCTTTAAATAAGATTCTTCCAATCATGAGTTCTCCCAGTATGCATCCGACCGACCACAAGTCCACTGGCAATGTCCGTAAGCTCTACGCATGAATGGGTTGGTGCTAAACATGGTTCCTTACAAGCTTTCCCATAATGCCGGGGTGAAAGAATCACTTCTGGCGCACGATAGTATCTTTCAAGCGAGAACTAGTAAGACAAACATACAGTTGTCTTCCGTTCTCTTCCACCAGCGTTACCTTGTTGCCACATACTCCGTTTGCAACTGAGGTTGATTTTGGTCAGGCAATCCGCGTGCAAGCCCAAAGTCACAGATTCGAAGCTCGCAATCAGAATTTACTAATAGGTTTCCTGGAAAACATCATTAGTACGCCTCTTCTTTTACACGAGCTATCGGTCTTTACCTGGCTTCAAATCGCGATGGATAATATTAGCGGTATGCATCCATTTTAGTCCTCTCAATATTTGATAGGTGAAGTATTGAAAATGGTTATTGTCTAGCTTTTGCTTTGTTTTGAGTACTTGCGCGAGGTCCGTTTCCATCAAGCCCTCTACAAGGTATAGTTCGTTGAAATAGCGCGGATCTGTGTCATTCGTCTCGGCATCAATGAAAGTTGTGATCTGAAGCAAAGCAATATTGATGATTGAACAAGTGCGCGGGATTCACAACATCTCGCAGCAGGTCATACATTGTCATTCCCGTGTAGATGCCGCAAGAGTTTTAGCTCACGCAAAGCCCGTTTGGCCAGGATCAGCGCGTCAAAGTTCTTGGAGCCGATTTTCTTAATGGCAACCGGCCAGCCTGTTTCTCTATGTTTTGCATTCCTGTTTGGGGAATTGAGCCCAAGTTAACCTTCCAAAGTCCTCCGAAGTCCAGACTAACCAAACAGTCCCGTATGCTCCTGCAATTGTCCAAGAACGCAATGTCAGTACGTGTCGTGCTCTCGAAACAAAACCACAACGCACCTTTTCCGATCAGCTTTCGAAACGAATACTTGACCGAAATGGGGTGCGTTAGTGTCGGCAGGGAGCTCGAGCGTGGTAGCAAATCGCTCATTGGTGCTCGAGGATTGACCAGTATGATCTATAGCTGGTCGAACGAACCAGGAATACTTGCACAGAGCATAACATCTTTGGCAGAAGCTGAGCTGTTCTATTATTAGCGCGTAACGCGAACAGCTCAACCTGGAGGCCCGCTCCGTCGGAATCATATGCTCTGCGGCTATTAAAAACGGCTTGAAGATGCCGTTCCAAAACGACGTGTACGCTGTCAAAGTTTGCAATAGGCATTGCTCGAAGTGGAGGGGATGATGGGCAGGACCGAATCAAGCAGATCAACTATGCCTTCGGCAATACAGCGTCCTGCGAAAGGACGTTGCATACAGCCAGCAGTCCCACTCTGCAAGTGTGAACTTTAAACAACGCGTAGAAAACAAGTCCGACGAACCGCGCTCATAACGCACACGAGTACGTTAGTAGACATGCTTTAGATGATGAGGCTACGGTAGTGTCAAGGACGCTGGCATCATTGGCGTAGGAGCATTGTGATCGGACAGCGAAGACCTTGAAATTTAGTGCGATCTTAAAGGCCATAGGCCAAAGCCATGTGGACGAACACTAGCAGCTGAGAACATTGCTTGATATCGAGCGACATCGTTTGCCGTACTATATAACTTGTTACCGTGAGTAGCTGGCCACTGACTTAGGACGGCCTACAAAAAAACTGGCGTGACCATGTGTATGATGAAAAAGAAATATCTGTTGCTGCCCGTTAATGCTGTCCCCGACCTCTCTCTGCCTCAGGTTTTTTTGGATATATACATTCGCAGGGCCGATCAGGCTTGACTCATGCCTTCCCCTCCCTCCCGTTCCCCACAGCGATGGTAATTGCTTGCTCATATCAGTGGTATGGCAATAGCATGCAGCATGCTTTTGGATGTCCGGACTTTGTGTCAATCCAGAAACTACGCGGTGGCATTTTTCGTGTTGATTTTTCATAAGCGGTCGCACTTTTCGCCCGCACTTGATAATAGGCGGCCAAGAACCTAAATTTCTGGGTAACCAAGACGCTATAAACATGATGGATATAAAAATGCCTGGAAGTGCTGGCTTCCCCATTGCTTAACAGATCTACCCAAGTTATCCCATTGTCTGGTACTCTCTCTGAACCTCATACCAAGCTTCTACCAGGCAGGCTAAACCACCAACAAACCACCAACATGCTCGTCGAAAACATTGCCGGCGTCCTTACGTCCACCTTCGCTGTGGCGGGTATTTCAGGTTTTTCGGACACCTCTGCTACATTGAAGAGTCACTTGGCCGCCAATCAAGAAGTAGACGATGCCTACTGTGTCAACAAGGCCAGGGATATACCGATGAATATGAAGAATGAATGTCAGGGAGCAACAACGGAGGTGCAGGCGGCGGCATGCATGTGCCCCTTCATAAGTGAATTCCTTGCATTAATGGCAGAATGCAAGGTACTTTTCCAGCGAGATCCTGACTTCCCCGAAGCGCAATATCAGGCGGCAATCGACTACTACAACCAAATACAGGCCGGCTGTGAAAAACAGGACTATCAAAAGGTGTGGGAAGTGATGGAGGAAGGCCCGAAGAATGGAGCGGCTGCCTCCACTGTTAAGTGGCTGTTGAGCGGAGTAGCTATCACCGGAAGCTTGCTTGCGGCCCTGTAGACTTTAGTTGAACTTAGATACACTGTGATCTCTTTTCCCACATCATGCAGTCAGTGTAAACTGCGTAGTTGGCCTAAAAACCTAAATTTCAATGTGGATATCAATATTCTCTGCAAAACGTTTAAATAAAAAACAGAACACTTGCTAGCAGACTGTGCCACCTGCTTCGGACAACGCGTGGGGTGCCAACTCCGAACGAACGCGTGCTGCCCGTCAATTGCGAGGGGGAAGCCCGCCGGAATGGCCATTCATCACGCATTCATCAATCGCAGAACGATAATAGAGGGTCCCACCCTTTGCTTTGATAGGTGGTGTCCCAAACCAGACCTTTCCCCAGGGAACTTTTCTGCGCAAAAACACGTACGTTGCCAAACGTGTGCCTTTTGCGTTCCTAATTTCCCTGGGATTATCTCGATAGAGTTTTGATTACCCTATATAAATACATGTATCACACGTTTGCAGAGTCTTCTCGCTCTCGACAGTAGCTTGCTTTCGCTACTGATCGCGTGTGAGTGAGTGCTTTCAAGCCTCACAGAGAAACGGCACAACCGACGGGGAACGTTTACCAACGGTATCATCAACCGAAATTTGGAAAATCGATTGCAGAGCGTGCGACATGTACCAATACCGAGAAACATTCGACACTCTACAACCGAGATGGCCCGTGTTATACTCCTTGCACCCTTATGCCAAAGTTCTACCAGTTTCTGATCGTCCGATTCCATCCGTCGCCACCATCGGCCAAGGATCGTTGGTGACGCCCTCGACACCGCCGTACCAGAGGAAGCCTGCTCCTAGAACTACCGTACCGGGAGAGGATGTTGTGGATTCCAGAGAGTTTGAAGAATATGGACTAGACATTATCAGCTTTATGCATGAGCTCGAGGTATCTATCGCATGCCGGCGCCCTTTTTGGTGGCGTACCAGCGTTGTTGACATTGACATGCTTGTGCTTGCAGGAAAAAGCATTACCAAACCAGTTTTTGTCACACCCTATGACACATATTCACTGGAGCGATCGCGTAAAGCTCTTGGTTTGGTTGATTCAAGTGCATCAAGAGTACAACCTTACCCAAGAAACGTTGTACCTGACCGTCAACACCATCGACAGAGTTTGCTCTCGCTTCTTTGTTCGTCGAGACCAGTATCAACTTATTGGAATCACTGCCCTTTGGACTGCCGCCAAATACGAAGAAAATCACGGCCGTGTCCCGTCGCTAAAGTCACTGTGTCAGCTTTGCCGATACGGTTATGTCGAACAAGACTTTGTTCGCATGGAGCGATTCATCCTCAGACTTCTCAATTTTGACCTTGGCGGACCAACATGCGAAGCGTTTCTCAAGACGCGATGCAAGCAACTGAAGAACATTGACGCCGAATCACTCGCAGTCGCGCGCTATCTGATGGAGCTCACACTGGTGACGGGCACGGGGTGCTTCATCACCAGACGTCCTAGTATCATTGCATCAGCATCCGTTGCGTTTGCAGAATATGTATTCGGACGACCGCACCTCCTATCCTATGGGCAATGGCAAGACCATGACGTGTACCAATGTGTGGTAGACATGATGCGCTACGTCAAAACTCGGGATGTCGCAATTGAACCTGTGCGGCGAAAGGTAAGCTTACATTTTCGTAGACTTTTTATAAGCTTGCGTGGAAACTTATGCAACGACGCTCTTAGTACTCAAACCCACGATATATTCGAGCGGTGGAAAGAGTCGACAGGTGGATACTTTCCACAACGTACGTAGATCTGACCTATGCAACATTTTTCATAGTCTAACCCAGGTGTTAATTGCAGGTCCGCCCCATGCATGTCGCAATTAGTTCGACCTCCGCCCGGCATTCTTACGCCGCCCAAAGACGGCGTCGTTTTCCAGTATCCCATCCCAGCGACAGCCGCTAGAGTTTGAACGAGGAACTTTGGCTATTCTATAACGATCTCTTTCATATTTCGCGTCGCTCGCGTAGCGACCGCGTATACCACCGACCAGTAGCACACTCACTGGCCACCCAGATGTAAATACGTTTGCTTGAGACCGGTATCTTGGGATACCAGAATGGTGTAGGTCTCCAATTGACAGTTGAGAATTTGAGGGTGAACAGGGGGATGTTCAGCAATTTGTACAGTTTGGAGATTCATCTCTTTTGTTTTATCCATCCCCCGGATGATTTAGTTTGTACCAGTAGTATTTAATTCAGACCCTTAACTATTTTCCTGATAATTCCGAGTCTTTGGCTGCCAGCATTTCGTTCTGATTAACAACAAACCCAGGGCTTGAAAACGAAGAAAGCCTCGTCATTTATCAAGCTAATTATCTGTTTTGAAACCCCACACACGCATCCCACAGCGCAGCAGGGCAGAGTCTAATACCCGCATCCCTTTGGAACGTTTGGCTTTACCTCAGCCCCTCTTCCCTCGTCACGAGTCATCCACAAACCTGCTACGCCAGCCAGTCTTTTTTCCTACTACCTTTCTCTCCTCAAGTTCCTCGTATACCGTTGAAACTGCCCTCGTCATATTCATGATCATTCCATCTGCAACAAGTCGTCAAGAATAAACTTGCAAATGACGAAAAGAGGCGCGCGTGTCGGAGTGACGTAAGAAACATTTTGGTTGGAACCGCGTTTTCCTCGCACTTGTGTTCCAAAAACATAACCGAGAACATACAATGTTCTTCTGACGAATCCGTCTCTTTTTCAACTCCCGCCAAGAATATAAAAAGAGGATCTCTGTCGTCTTCCCTCTGTGTGATTCTTTTTCTCTGCAAGCAGGAGCATTTGAAGCGTTTATAATTACTACGTTGGTCGCTTTACTTGGTGAATCGTTTTGTTTATTCACTTGTTCAGCGACACTCGCTAAAGCCAAACTCGACATATTCAACTCTCGAACCACTCTGTGACTGACGTGCTCATGGTGGAAATTATCCCTCGTACACACGACCTTCCCCCAGCGGCTGGTCCGAATGGACATGATACGCATGTCAGTATGCCACCCACTCAGGTTGCACCCCGCATTTATCCCGAGACCTATATCGACACTCCTCTGGAACTGAAAAAGCTAGCGGACCCAATTGACGAGATTGCAAAGTCGCTAGAACCAAAGCCCCTCCCGCCTAGTACCGCAAACATCAATCAAGCACGCCAGCAACAGCACCATCAACAGCAACCTAATGGAGTGACTACCGCTCACAGGAAACAAACCACTGCCGAGCAGCATGTTGCAGCTGCCGCGGCTGCGACTGACGATGACCGGTGTCCGCAGACTCTGGTCATCGCCCCTACGATATACGTTTTCATTTTTTCGAACCCCCGGTCAGGAAACCAACAAGGACTACCGCTTGTGCAAATGAACATCCAGCACTACCGCATGCGGGATCAACCGCAAGTGCAGGTGCAACTTTACGATTTCTTGGATCCTTCGGACAGAATGGGCGGATTGCGCTATCTCAATCTATTGATGTGTAAGAAAAACACACCGATCAAAGCGTTCCATGTCTGGAGCGCAGGTGGAGACGGAACCCTGATGGGCGTTTTGGAAGGAATGATTGAAGTAGGAATCGATGTGAACGATCCGCGAGTGTCGTTTAGCGTTATTCCTTTCGGGACGGGCAACGATCTCAGTCAAGTGCTTGGTTGGGGCCGCTTCGTTCCAGGAACCGATGTGGCCGGTCACCACCTGGAAGGACTAAACAAGCTAGTACTGGATAGGCTAACTGGACACAAGACTTTACTGGATATCTGGGAAGTTACCCTTGAGACTGGTGAAGGCGGATCGGTGCGACAGGCCGGCAAAGAAACCAAGCTCAAAAGTTTGACACGCAAAATGGCAAGTGAGATGTTTTGACGCCTTTCGGTAATGAGAGCACGCACATCTGACAATATCCATCACAGTCAAATTACTCGTCCATTGGCCTGCAAGGTCGCGTAGGTGCCGGTTTCGAAGAGCACCGTCGAGGGTCACGCGTTCTCAATGCATGGGAATACACAAAGCAATCTGCGGGCGTGCTGGTACACGGTGTTCCGCGAGTAACCGATTCTGTGGAAGCACTGGAAGCTGACGGGTACCGTCTCGATTTCCGGCAACAGAACTTGAGGGTTACACACGAGCCCGTCGAATTGATTATTCAGAATATTCCAGGGTACGATCATTTGTTTGTCGTGTCATTTGCTGCCTTGACGATTGCTCATCGTCCTTCTTTCCTTTCGTGCAGGATGTGGGGACGGCATATTGATTTATGGGGCGTGACACAAATGTCCAGGAGTATCTTGAAAGATCAACGTGGGCCGGCGGGTAAGTCGTACACTCATGGACGGAGTCGCTATTGCAACCATTACTGACCTCATTACCGTAGATATCTCGCAATGGACACCACAAGCTGTCTATGATGGAAAGCTGGAAGTCTTCGGGATAGGGTCCCTCCGATCCTACCTCTTCAAACAATTCCCATGGGGGCGCAAGCGATTGCAAAGAGTCGGCCAATTCCCGTCTCCTATGTCCGTTTGCTTCCGGGAGCACTCACAAGTTCACCTTATGATTGATGGCGAATTCTACGAAGTAACCAATCCCACAAAAATGACGTACCGACGCATGATGCAAATCACAATGGTCGGATCTGAGCCAGACACCAGCAGGCTTGTACGGGACATGTTGGAACGACGTGCGGAACAGCCGGGACCCACCGGTGAGGGCGAGCGTCCGGGAGTAGATTTTGAAGTCGGCAAAACGGAATACGCCGCAGAAACCTCCGGAGAGAAAAAGGAGAGGAGAATGTCCGCCGAATTACGGAAATCGCGATCGAGCTCGATGCACACACCGCCGTCTAACTCCGAAGCATAAACAAAGATTTTTCTGACACGGCATTATTAGCACGTTGTGCTTGCATTGCATGAAACGTGAATACATATATTACAGTTGTGTGGGCCTCGTGGTGCGATGAAATGTATGTGATGCACCTTGCAAATAGGTTAAGGGTCGTCCGGTGAATGTACTGCGTGGCCCGTGCTGTATAACTACAATAAAGATTTCTTACAGGCCAGAATATGGTTTTCAGCGTCTACTGACTTGCACTGACATCCGGATAAACATCGAATCGCCGCTGAGTCGTCACAGGAATGTGTTGCCGCGTCTCTGCAATGCGATCCAATTGAATGTCAGCGTACACGATATCTTCCTTCTCCTCCGTCGTTGCTAAAACAATGCCCTGCGGATCGACCACCGTCGAGTGGCCCCAAGCCGTATATCCAGCACCGGTATCGCGTGCCGGCGAGCATGCCGCAACATAGATCTGGTTGTCTACAGCGCGTGCCCTTTGTAACAGCTCCCACTAAAGCAGAAGAACATTAGTTTTTCTCTTCAGCCACAGGCCGGCGGACCTTGACATTTTCTGATGCCTTACATGCAATGGTCCGGTGGTCATATTAAACGCGCCTGGGTAAAGCATTGCAATGCAGCCCTTTCGCGCAGCTATCATGGCAAGCTCCGGAAATCGGATATCGTAGCAAATGCCTACACCGATCTTGCCCCATTCGGTCTGGAAATGCGTCATTGTTGAGCCAGGATGCAAAACTTCTGACTCTTGAAAGCGAATCTTTCCAGGCACGTCAATATCGAAGAGGTGTACCTGATTATTTGCAAATGGAATGTGGTCGGTTAACAATGTTTTTGATGATTTTTGGCCGATCTTTTGTGCCGGCACGACTTACTTTCCGGTGCACAGCTAGACGGTTCCCTGTCGGTGACCACACCGTGCAAGTGTTGAAATACTTGCTATCACCTGATAGTTCAGGGATAGACCCTCCAACCAGGTACACTCCAGCCTCTTTTGCCATTTTAGACAACGCACTAGTTGACGGACCATTGTCTAATGGCTCGGCATACTTTGGAAAATGTTCAGTTCCGTACGGAGAGTTAAAGCATTCTGTAAATGGTGGAACAACGGTAAGCTTAAGCAAAGTGTTGATGATGGCGGTCGCTTGATTGCACCTACCTGGAAGGACGACAACATTTGCACCCTTTCTAGCTGCCTCTGTCACCTTCTGGCGCGCATTGGACAGGTTGGCTTCTTTGCTAGCGGTAACCGCCAGCTGCACAAGAGCGAGCTTGAATGAGCGGCTTGCCATTTGCAGGTGAACTCTTTTTTCCCCTCGATTACGATGCACAGGTGAACCACTTGGCCAGCAGATCCGTCAAGTTTTCAGACCGAGCAGCTTCGCGTGGTGACAAGCTGGAACAAACCGACATGAGCATGGTATATATACAAGCGAACATAGACATCCGCCTCTCTCAGCAAGTACCTTGTCGTCTCCGTATAGTTGGATCGTTCGACTGGCCTACCTTTCAAGGCTTGGAATGCCAGTTTGGTTCATATATGGCTGTGCCACCAATAGCATGACTGTGCCAGGCGTTTGTCAGTGGAAGGTGGGAAACCGCTCTGAACGTGCAGAGCAGATGCCCGACTTCCAAAGACCAAAACGGCAAGTACAAGACGTTGTCGTGCAAGGGTTCAAGCGCCTGGGACGCACCCCGGAATCTGTAAACGCTCCGTATTGAAGCTAGTGTCGCTGGTGGGTGAGCATCGACGACAAACTGCGCCGGTTGCACAGACAAAAAGACACACAACGTTCGCTCGCTGCAGTGAATTCAATTTAGTCACGTATCCGGCAGCATATAACTCAAGATGAGCCTCATGATGCTTGTGGTCCTGTTCGTATTCGCCGCATTCTTCTTCACTCCCTTGGCTCCCCTGTCGACGTCCAGCACTGATGGCACTGAGCAATCACAATCCAATACAAATACCCAGCCTACATCGAAGAAATCTAAAAAATCGATAGAGAAAGATACCAAATCTACACCGCAGGAGCCATCTACACATGTAGCGGGAGAGAACAAAACAGGACCTGCCGTGGATGCCGGATCTTCGGCGAAAAAACGAAAGAACAAAAAGAAGAAGAGCAAAACCCAAACGCAAGTTCCTGTTGGAGAGACCGGACCGGCCGAGTCTGGTGCTACGCCGAACCTACAGTCGTCGGGTCCGAGTACAGATCTGGTAGACGTATCGGCAGCCGAAGCTGAAAGGTTGTCCGACTCTGTTGCGATTGAAGCAGAGTTCGCCGGGCCTTCATCAACACGCGAATCGACTCCGACGCCAACCAATGGCGATTCATCTGCCTCTGCTTCCGAGTCGTTGGGCTCGCCCGATATGGATATTGACGGCGACGGTGATGGTTCAATGGCACGAGTGTTGCAGATCAAACCTCTTCCGGCAATGTCTTCCGCAGATGTTGAGGATGGCTGGCAGATGGTCAGCGTGCAAACCAAACCCAGTAAGTGTTGGAATCTACTTGTTGACGGTCGGCTTGTGGCATTTCTGAATATTCGCCTAGAAAAACAATCCAAACCTGTCCCGCCACCGTCCGCCATTGCAGCCGTCGATCCTTCAAAACTAACAAAGAAGCAGCGTGAAAATCTGCGTAAAGCCGAGCGTGTGAAGGCAGAGAAACAGGCTCAACTCGACGCTCAAGAGGCGCGGTTGCGCACTCATCGCAAGGAGCAGGAAAACGCTTGGTTAAAAGCACAAGTTGAAAAAGACAAGCAAATACAACGAGAGCGAACTCTTCAGCAGTTGAAGGTTGGGGATGTTCCCAGCTCGTCCTCAACCACCGCTACTTCGGCTACCCCCTCCGACTCTTCATCATCTTGGGCTGCGCAAGGATACGGCGTCTGGGACTGAATGGGGTAGGAGCGTAGCGTGCTTCTTCCTTCCCAAGTTTCATATCTGTATGAGAATTTGGCTTCATGTACATGTTGTAGTTTGCGAACGGGAATTGAACTCTGTTGGGCTGTGACAGCAACGTACTTGTTGATCGATAGGCCAATGCATCATCGATAACGGCTGGTCACGTGATATGCAATGCATACAACAACAACTTCCAAGACAGGAAAACCCTCGCAAGACAAAGGGAGGTTGGCGCTTCATTCATAATGAAATAATGGAGATGGAACTCGTACCGAACATTGGGTTCCTCCAATGTTGGAATTGCACGGAGCAGTCAAGGTTTACAGCCATGACGTGGCGCCCATCAAAAGACATAAGGGCCGTTTACAGAGCCATGATTTTCCATTCGCCAGCCATTCGTTTCAGAACTCTTATTTTATCTCACTGCCGAATGCAATATGTTATTGCAGGGCGTCGAGGTGAGCTGAGTTGAGTAATCGGTTCATCACTTTCGAATGCTGTGCGAATGTCCAGTTGTCAAGACAGACAATAGCATGCGCCCGTCTCGTGTCTATCCTTGCAATGAAGTCAGTCACCGGGATGAGCAGGCGGATGCCCAAGGCTGTCTAGCAGACTGCCGTTCACCACAATCTGTTGTCATCTGTATATGTAGCTCAAGAATATACGTCTTGCCCTCCCACAGGTGTGAATCTGGGAACTGAAAAATCCAAAGACGGCCTTATATACCAGGTGTGCGGTCACGTGCAAGTGGCTTGTACCCTGGCCCTAACCCCACGAGGAGTGTCTAATCGCGCGGAGGAGCGAGGTGATCTTTGGAACACTCCACGTCTTTGCAACTTGCACCGTAACCATTATTGCGAACCATCGCTCCTGGGTCTTGAAGGGGAAGGCAACGGCATTGTTTGTAGGAGAGGGACGGCTTGGACTGGGATAGTTAGAAGTTCAACAAAAGGCATTGACGTATTGCAGGCCCACAACTCTACGAGATCACAACGCGTCGGCGACACACCAGCAACGATGGTGGTCAGCATAGGAACAGGCTCCGAGGGCATCAAGTCCTATTATAAAAACAAAATTGAGGTAAGAGAGCGGATCGGTGCTTTAGTCAAGCATGAACGACTTGGCAGTATTTTGATTGTAAAAATCGCGCATTCCGTCACCTAGGAATTAGAGACGAAAGCGTCGGCCATGACGCAGAATCTGAGACGTCTTGAAGCTCAGCGTAATCAACTGAACTCAAAAGTTCGCTTATTGCGAGAAGAACTGCAGCTGCTGCAGGAGCCTGGTTCGTACGTCGGAGAAGTAGTGAAGCTTATGGGAAAGAACAAAGTACTTGTCAAAGTGAACCCTGAAGGGAAATATGTCGTCGACATTCACCCAACCATCGACATTGCACAACTCACACCGACAGTCCGGGTGGCATTACGACATGACAACTATCAACTACACAAAGTTTTACCGAATAAGGTGGATCCGCTCGTCAGTCTGATGATGGTCGAAAAAGTTCCAGACTCAACGTATGAGATGATCGGGGGTCTGACGAATCAAATTAAGGAAATTAAAGAAGTGATTGAACTGCCCGTGAAGCATCCCGAATTGTTTGATGCTTTGGGTATTGCGCAACCCAAAGGTGTGCTTCTCTATGGACCTCCTGGTACCGGAAAGACGCTTCTTGCGCGTGCAGTCGCACATCACACAGATTGCCGCTTCATTCGTGTTTCTGGTTCCGAGCTGGTACAGAAATACATTGGTGAGGGTTCTCGGATGGTGCGAGAGCTGTTCGTCATGGCTCGTGAACACGCCCCATCAATCATTTTCATGGACGAAATCGATTCAATTGGTTCTTCCCGTATTGAATCCGGTTCTGGTGGAGGTGACTCCGAAGTCCAACGTACCATGCTTGAGCTGCTCAACCAACTGGATGGTTTCGAGGCAACGCAAGACATCAAGGTCATTATGGCCACCAACCGTATCGATATCCTTGATCCGGCCCTGCTTAGACCGGGTCGTATTGATAGGAAAATCGAGTTCCCGCCACCGAACGAAGATGCGCGCACAGATATCTTGAAGATTCACAGTCGAAAGATGAATTTGACGCGAGGAATAAACCTGCGAAAGATTGCGGAGAAAACAGGTGGTGCGAGTGGAGCCGAGGTCAAGGGTATTTGCACGGAAGCAGGCATGTATGCATTGAGGGAACGGAGAGTACATGTGACACAGGAGGACTTTGAGATGGCCGTTTCAAAGGTAGTTTTCATTGCCGATTTAGTTTTTCTGCGTAACCTGGGTTGTGTCATTAACGTATATTCATCAGGTACTGAAAAAGGACTCGGAGCAAAATATGTCTATCAAGAAACTGTTCAAGTAGAAATAGCCGCTTTTTGGAATTCTATGCAGGGTTACTATGCATTGCTGGCCAACCTTCGACGGTGACTTGTCCATCGCGTGTCCATGTTAATCTTATTCATAACGCACTCCAGGTGCAAGGTTACAAAGTTCAACAGATGCCGGCATCATCGTCCAAAATGCATTAAGACCTGCTTCCCTTTCTTCCCTTTTTTATCTTCCGTGCTGGAAGCTGGACTACCAGGGCTTGCTTTGTTGCCCCACCCTGATGATGAGGCACCAGTGCCAATTCTGCCGTTAATTGCTCGGTTCATGGGAGGAGGCGGTGGCCTACTGGGCAAGCCAGGGAATTCTTCTTTGTTCACAACGGTGCGCCCACTTGGTTTTCCGGAAGACTGTACGGTCGCACGGTAACTCGTGGTTGCCTGAGTTGGAGTTGCGGAAGACTGTACAGTCGCACGGTAACTGGTGGTTGCCTGTGTCGGAGTTGTGGAAGATGTTCCAGCAGTTGGTCTTGTCGAGCTTCCCAATCCTGGGAAATCAGATACGGACGCTTGCGCTGCTCTTGGCGCTTCGACTACGTCCGCAAACTTTATCGGCAAAGCTTTTTCAGTGTCCTCAGAAGCGCTCACACTTCGTCCGTTTGCGGGACCCCGTCCGTCCATGTTATTGGCCACTTGTTCCCAAACTGTTTCCCGACTAGCATTTGACATGGATCGACCCACGCCCGATCCCCATCCACCACGTCCAAATCGTTGCCTGCTAGCATTATTTTTAATCACTAGTACACGAGATCCGTTATTCCCAGAGTTAGAACCGCCCGACGGACCACTCGATGCAGATGCGCTCGCGTATGATGGCGTCGACTTTTTCGGAGCTGGAAAATCGCTGTTACGGACTTTCCAGTCATTCCAAGCTCGTAGCATCTCATTACGCTTCTTGTTCTCAGAAGATGGTAAGGCACTTCCGTTCCGTCCACCACTATTGCTCAACGTTGTCGCCCCAGGAACCGTATCGGCGAGCTTGCGCCACAATATTCCGGCTTCGCTTTCGGTCTCTTTGGCAGGCCGGCTGGTTTTCGCGCTCAAAGCCAATTGCATGAATGACTTAACAAGCTCATCTGCTGATATTAAATCATTCCTATATGACTGAGTCAGCGACTTGAACTCTGTCAGTTTGCTCACATCGCTGTTAAAGAGATGCTGCATGCGCTGCATGATTTCAGGATCAGTGGGTGTAGAAGCAGTAGGATTGACTGGCGCCTCGGAAGCAAGTCCACCGGTTTCTGATGACGTTCGCCCATCAGACAATTGCGCACCAAAACCGGGCGGTGGTCGCAGGCGCCGCGTCTGTTCTTCCTGATGACTCACAACTGTCATTGCCCCGGACCCATTGATGGGAGCAGAAGTCGACGACTGCGGTGTTGCTGGCCGCGACCTGTTCCCTCCACGTCTCCCAGCAGATCTAGCGCCCTCCCTTTCTCTATTAGCTCCTCCAGCATATGTAAATGCCAAATCCAGTTGCTGGCCTCTAGCGCGCAGCTTAGCATCGCCGTGCACCTCTAGTTCGTGTCCTTTCAAGTCAATGTCCGAACTAAACACGACAAACTTTTGTTCCAGACAGTCCGGATGCATACACGGGAAGTGGTCAGTGTGGAAATGCTTTTCCAACTCGGCGTAGTTGTTAAAATATTGATTCCGGATACCGTTTTGTTGACACAGGAAACATTGTTCGTGTTTCTCACGGCAGTGCTCATATAACTCATCATGTCCATAGAAGTAGGTCCGACAGAAACCGCATTGCGGATGTCCTTTGAAAGAAGGATCATCCGGATCTCCACTCTTTTTATGACGCTCCAAAGACGCAGGCGTATACAAGGTATGCTCATGGGTGAAGAGTTTTTTATGTCGCGTGCACAGATCACACATTTGCATGCCATGAGCTTTCTTAACGTGATCCTTGAGCTCCTTCCATCCGCCATTGCAAGCAACATCACACGCAGGGTCCGGGCAGTTGAACCGAAGTAGGATCAACACATCTCCGTGAATTTCAGGGTCATCAAAGTAAATATTGAGCTTCCGGTCGTGAGCTGGCAGCGACTTGAGATCGAATTCTGAGTACGGCTTTTCCGGATCTTTGGTATATACGATTGCTCCCAGTTCAGTTTTACACATTGCACAAGTCTTTTGCTTATAGAGCGCACGTAGTCGCAGCGAACACAAGTGACACACGCGATGATTGCATTCACCAACGGCATACCAAGTAATGGCATCAGCGCAAATAAAGCACAGCTCCTCTTTCGCATCCTCCAAATCCTCCGCGCTTGTCGGCGGTTGGTCATCGTTCTTTGGTACCTCAGGCGGTACTGGTGCCGGTTCTAGGTTGCGTTCAGGGCGGGCAGATGAGGTGGCGCTTGATCCAAATTCAGATAATGGAATAAACTTCTTTTTGCCCTTTCCACCCTTCGCGCGGTGGTCCCGCGGGGCGGCACTTCCGTTGGCGTTCTGAGACATCCTGTTGACAACGCGGCGAACCAACTTCCAGCAAATATCTTCCAGCACGCTCACAGCAAATGTTCTTCAGCCAACCTAGTTGTGGTATCGTCCTTTTATCCCACGAATGCGACGTTGACCTGAGAATACGGTGCTTGCGATGCTTTGCGGGGTCCGTTCGATGTGGAAAAGCTTTTCGAACTTCAAAATCCCAAAATCGATACTTCTCCTAATCGATAACATTATTTAAGTACGCGAGTGGAAGCGTTCGCATTTCGACGAGATCCTGCGAACGACAGACGACCGACTAATCACAGCAAGCGAAACAGACGGAGAGGCTGGGCTGCAGGAGTGGCATGGAGTGGGAATTTGCAGTCGAAGTGAAGCGGGAATCTGAGTAACAAGGCAGGAGGAGTCGATTCGACATCGATGAGTGGACGCAATCAAGTGGGCAATGGCGACCGAGTGCAGTTCGTCGGGTCGCCAATCAACAAGAACATTGACGACCTCACATTGTTCGCAGCAGAGACGCCTATTACTCCTACACGCCGTGCGACTAGAGCACTAAAACGATCCGGGATATCTAATGTCAAACAATACCATGGGTTTGAGAAGAATGGAATACACTACCAAATCGGTGACTGCCTATTACTAGAGGCCAGCGACCACGACGAGCCTTACAAGGCAAAATTGGTGTCCTGTTATGAAAATGAAGAGAACGAAGCCAAGATCAAAGTCCGATGGCTGTACACTGGCAAAGACTTGGAAGCTCTGCCGAGGTCCAAACGGCGCTTGAAGGTGGACGCAGATTCACATGAGATCTTCTATTCCAATGAAACAGACGTTACAGAGGCCGAGTACGCATGTGGAAAACTCACAGTCGTGTCCAAGGATGACTTTGACCAGCGATTTCCGGGAGGTGCAGGGAACGCAGGAGATGACATATACTACTGCCACCGTGGCTGGGACGACCGCAAAGGAAGAATAGTGGAACGTGTGTCATGGGACTATATTCTTTCCAATCGTGATATCAAAGTGGGCGAAGATGACAAGGTGACGGCTGGGAAGACTGTTGTTCGAGCAGTCCTCAGCCGCAAGCGACGACATAGTCGCCAACATGAAACGATTGCGGTCAAGAAGCGTCGCATGCAGTTGGAGGATGACGTTTCAGAGGATGAGCTATTGAAAGATAACCTCAGCTCCGATGATGACGATGAGGATGACTTCAATCCTGATGAAACGGGCGACCGAGGTGAATCTGAGACCGAAATCAGTGATGAGGACGATGAGGACGAAGAAGAGGTGGATGAAAATGATGGAGAGTATGGGAGTCCAAAGCAGAGGAAAGTGCGTACGCGAACCCCGAATAAGCGGAAGCTGCGCGGGGCTCCCGCGGGAGGGACACCCTCTAAAAGGCGCGCTACCAGCAGGCAGCCCACAACGCCGTTAGGGTCTACCAGAAGACCCAAGCTGATTGCAACGCCTCTGCCCGGCCGAGTTGTCAATGATAGAGAAGCGCCGCGTTCTGACTTTGAACGTGCAAGAGAGCGACTGCACGTGGCCGCTTTGCCAGAGTCATTGCCCTGCCGTGAAATTGAATTTGCCACCGTCTATGGGCAAGTCGAGAGTGCCATTGAAGAAGGCACTGGATGCTGTGTCTACATTTCGGGCGTCCCCGGAACTGGCAAGACAGCAACAGTACATGCCGTCATGCGACTCCTCATCGAAGCCGCAGAGAGAGATGAGATAGCACCCTTTCAATTTGTCGAGATTAATGGCATGAAGCTGACTACTCCGGCCCAAGCGTATTCTGTTTTGTGGGAGTCCCTTACGGGAAACAAGGTTAGCGCCGCACATGCTCGAGATTTGCTTGAGAAGCGCTTCAACACGCCGTCGCCCAGTCGACAGCCAGTAGTAGTTCTCATGGATGAGTTGGACCTCTTGGTGACGAAAGATCAATCTGTCATTTACAACTTTTTTAACTGGCCTACCCTTCCACATGGCCGCCTGATTGTCATTGCGGTTGCTAATACCATGGATCTGCCGGAACGCATGCTTACGAACAAGGTTTCTAGTCGTCTTGGTAAGTTCGCCTGTTTTCCATTAAAAGGCCCCGCGCTGGCTAATCACTGGAAGGCAGGTCTATCAAGAATAAACTTTACTCCATATACCCACCAGCAACTCATTGAAATTGTACAATCCCGCCTGGAAGGGATCAATTGCTTTGACAGTGATGCAGTCGAATATTGCGCTCGAAAAGTAGGCGCTGTTTCTGGAGATGCAAGACGAGCACTGGATATTTGCCGACGAGGGGTCGAAATTTTAGAGGCGACCATGAAAGAAACCAGTGAAGATGCGCAAAATCTTCAATCGAACGACCCAGCCAAGCGAATGCGCGTGACGCTCTCTGTCATCAACCGTGCAATCAGCGAAATGTTCTCGTCGCCCTCGGTGCAGTTTGTTGTAAAAGCCAGCAAGCAGCAACGAATCTTCCTTGTTGCTCTGGCTAGATGCATCAAACGCAGTGGTACTGTTGAAGTCGAGTTCGGGCAGGCATGTGTCATTCAGATTGCTGTTCCTCTCAGTATTATCGCGTGCTAACGAGACAACAACAGGTATCACATGAACATATGCGAATGTGCAAGCAAGCAAACGTCCAATGCCCGTCCTCGGCAGACTTGATCGGGTTGTGCTCTCAACTTGGAATGACACGAGTGATC